>JADBJO010000552.1:60415-85415 GCA_016801955.1 Conus betulinus | reverse complement strand
TATGGTTTAGTACGTGTAGAGCAGGGTGGTTCATGTAAGTGGATCATAAAGAAAACACAAACACAACAACAACAATAACACAACAACAACAACAACAACAACGTTGAAATAGCTGCAATGACTGGAGGTGGAAAAATCTAAGCGAGCATTAATAACACATTAGTTAAGGGTTATTACGAACACAAATTGGGTGGAAATTTTCGAGAGACAGCCGCATGTATACAATTTTAATCATTACACATTTAAATCCAGCGATCAATGTTAGACAAATACTCGTGGGTTTGAACTGGGGCTTTACGTCGCCATTTTGATTCATCTCATAAGCTAAAGGGGAAAATCTCAAAACCATCCAAATTACGTCTGTCTGATTTGTAGAATTAGGATGGTCAATATTAGTAGCTGTTCCATATTTGTGTACTCTCTCCTATAATTTTGTCATTCTAGTCAAGATTAGTAGCTGTTCCATATTTGTGAGTTCTCTCCTATTATTATGCCTTCTTTTGTCCCCGCGTCTTTTGTGCATATAAATCTATTATTCGAACACAAACATACGGCATTCAGTCAGTTGACATGGATGGAGTGTCTTTAAGAGTCTGTAGAGCGAGTTTCCGAATTTACACAGCTAGTGCATAAGGTTCTGTCAAGACACAACTGGAGTTTCGGTCATTGTTGTCCTTTTAGCTGTGCTGAAGATTTTCTTGGGACTGTGGTGCAGATTGCTGTATCCAAAGTCTTTCGTAAGGCATAGTGCCTTGAAATTCATATCGGCCTTTTTCGTCAATCGTCGGCAGCTTCTCGTTCGTCATGTGAATTGCTCTTTAATTCACACCAAAAAAAACTACAGAAAAAGGATGCCGAGATGTGCTTTTGCCCAAAAAATGAGAGAGAGAGAGAGAGAGAGAGAGAGAGAGAGAGAGAGAGAGAGAGAGAGAGAGAGAGAGAGAGAGAGAACTTTGTTCTGAACGCCGTGAAGAAAGTACTTATAGAAGCTGTATTTTGATGAAGCAATGTTCTTGCTGTTGTTTTCTATACAGAGAAAGGCAATCGCGATTACACCGCATTAATCCGTTTAAATCTGCTGCTAACTCTATTTTAGAGATTCTGAGAGTAAACCAAGCGAAAGCAAGAACGTGGAGAAGCAAACGAACAAAAGTGGAAGGAAATGGCGATCTGTTTTGGAATTTGTTGTCCCGGCAGAAGGGAGACGACCGGAACAAAACGATTTAATACCCTGAAGTGTTACCTAACTTTTCTACTTCGTTCACACACGAAAACTTTGTCCAGCTGACCAGTTCAAATGAAAACTTTGTCCAGCTCACCAGTTCAAATGAAAGCTTTGTCCAGTGGAAAATTTGCCAGATTTGCCTCCAGAAAGGAAAAAGAAACTTCATCACTGGCGAAGAGAAAACGTTTCAAAGCTGAGAACATGTTAAATGTTATTATCATCAACATTTGAAATGTTACTTTACATAAATTGTTCTGAATGACGACGAGAATAATATACAGCATGAGAAGTAGACGTGTATTTGCGCCAAAATTTCACTCAAAGAGAAACTAGGTTTTCTGTACACTTGCGTTCCCCTCGAGGATGGAATAGAGGAAACTTCAGCTTTGCGTGGCTGCATTAGAGTGAGACCAGGTGGGACCTGTGTATTGTTGAATTTGGCCTTCCACTGATTTCACTATGCTAGTGCTAAAATTGTCTATCAGTAGAGGCCAGAGAAGCTTTGGGATCATCATGAATTGCAGACTCCAGATCTTGTATTTGTCAGGGAGCCCATACTGTCTGTAGGTCTTCTTCTGCTGTTTGCTTGATTTCTTTTCCCTCTTTGTGCCTTTCAAGAAGTCAATATGCCACCTTACAGGCTCTTGACTGATTCTTCTGTTACTGTTGGAATGGTTTGATGGGCTACAGTGTTCATAGCTGTTAAACTACTTTTCTTTTCTGCAGTGACAGGCTTCGTGACTGCTTTGAAATTAATCTTGGATGAAACAGTTAAAATTGTCTGACTGCTTTTGTGAAGCGCTGTTGTTTAATCCATGAGGACTTTTACAAGTGGCATTTAGAATCCATCCCCGTGGTCCGCTGAATATGTACTGTTCATGGCAGTTTTCAAGATGATCTCTCCACCGCCAACAAAACGGTACTGGAGAAATTACCCTACCCATTGCTATTGCAGCTTCGAGATGATCCAGTCTATTGTATTTTTTTTTTTTTTAGAGATCCTCATTGTAAAGCCATGCAATTACTTGTTCAACATTTTTCCCATGTTCTTTAGGAAATGAAACATCTCAAGGGCAGTTGAATCACTTGTGTGGAACTCATCCATATGCACTTGCCAGATCGAGCCACACCACAACGAGGGTCCCATTTCTTCACCTTAGCTTTTTCGGATTCCTTCCCAAATCATAGTGGCATGTTCTGCACATCAAAAGCTAGCATGGTATGTCTCCTTTCTGAACTGTATAATCCAAGCACTCATTTGGTGTTAGGCATTTAAGCAGCCTGGCTGTCACTACAGAAAGATTTTTTTTTTACTTAACGATCAGAAGCGATGTCGCTCTAAACTGGTTAATTTCACTTGAGTTTTGCTTTTCATTAATGTACACTCGGTCAGATATCATCCATTGATCGCTGATCTTCAAGTTCCTTCATGCTGATCTGGTCATTTGTGGAACCACTCAAAGTCATTGGGACATTTATTATAGAGGAATTAGGGTATTCCATTGGGTCCAGGCGTAGAACTGGGTCTTCCTTTCTTAACCGGTTTCTTTATTTTACCGAGTAATGGCTGTTTGCCAGTCAACGTTTTCTCTCTGCACTGTAGGCCAAACCAAGCTCTGGATTTCAAGTAGTGCTTTGCTTCAAGAGTCGTCAGTAAGCTGGGATTGGGTGGTGAGTGGTTGGAGAAGCGGAATTATCTTTATGTCCTCTCATTTGACCACTGCTACAGTGCAAGTCCTTAGTGTTCTCCCTGTTTGAACACACACACACACACACACACACACACACACACACACACACACACACACACACACACACACACACACACGCACGCACGCACGCACGCACGCACGCACACGCACGCACACACACACACACACACACACACACACACACACACACACACACACACAGAGCACCCATAATTTCCAAGACAATAGTATTTTATCCATCTAAACCTATTATCAACCCAAAAGCATGCGCCGTCCTATCGTACCTTGCCTGTCAGCAACTGATTTTCAAGACACACTTTTTCTCTCCCCGTTTAACCATTAACAGCCTGGAATACCTGTTTCCAAGACGCATGCCTTTTCTGTCAAAAAACATATATTTTTCGTATGCATCTTTCCCTCTTGACAGATATTTCCAAAACATAATAGATCTACCCATCATTGCCGGCTAGTGTCTTTAGCTACAAACTTTCAGATTTTCTTTTAGCTCTCTCATTTTTCTTTGCCACTTCACCGGCATCAACCCAAGTTCACTCACACCTGCTCCCCGGCACAGCTACACCTCGGTATGTTCAATTGATGCCAGCAATCCACAAGGAGCAGTCATTTTTATAGTCCTTATGAGCGACCCACGGGAGGGGACGCCACACTGCTGAAGAATCACATCAGTGATGTTCGGTGAAGCCTGTTCTGATCGTGCATACGCAGGACACACCATCTACAAGGCCCGTTGCTGATGTAAATAAATGCATAATCGCGGAATCAGTGTGAAAGAGGGTCTCCCTTCGGAGGGCGCCACCACGTCCTGTTGAACGACGGTCCCTTTGAATTTAGCATTACCGCCGACCTCGATATGGAGGCCTCAAAGGTGCAGACACTAGGTGGAAGTCGAAACTAAGATCACCACGAGAGCAAGAGATGAAAGGCCACACATTAGGTGGAAATCGAAACTAAGATCACCATGAGAGCAAGGCATGAAAGGCCACAGAATCTGGAACTTTTTATTTTTTTTTAACATTCTGATTGATGAGGATAGAGAGATAATGAGGATGATGAAATGGAAATCTTCTCTGGTCAGAAGCTACATCGCGCCGGACTCGTGATCCTGAGGTTACGGGTTCGAATTTCGGTACAGTGGGATTTTTCCCTCGGAGTTAACATTGGTTCTGACTCCATTCCCCACACAGTCCTTCGAATGAGACTATAAACCGAGGTTTCGTGTGTGAACGCACGCATAACATCTTGCACACATGTAAAATCCCATCACCAACTTTCGGAAGAGAAGGCCAGTTTGGCCGTTGGTATGGATGACACGTTACAAATGGCATGCACCCTGCATGAGAGATTGAACGAATGGAGGAAGTAAGGAAACTGAGTGAACGATATTGACTGGATGACACGGGAAACGACTGAATGAAGCGCCAGCTGGCAGCTCTTCAGTCGGCACTACCCAGGTAGGCAGCCCGTTGTGTAAACGAGTGTGGATTGTAAAGCGCTTAGAGCTTGGTCTCTAGCCGAGAATAGGCGCTATATAGGCTAAGTATTCATTATTATTATTATTATTATTATTTACATGACAGGGATACATGCCGCACTTACTTTCACATATGCTGGTGTCGAACAGATCTGAGAGATACGTACACTTGTAGCGCTGGTCAGGGAATTTTAGAAACACTCGCAGAGACACATGTGGGCAAAATTCAATAGTGAGGTCCCAGTCTTCCCATTTGAGCGCATAGCAAACTCAAATTCTGTTGTTTTGACGGTGCAATTTGCTGTGTATAGAATGTCATAGTCAGCATTGACAGTGCCGTTTAGTTGCTTTGGTAGTACCATTTGCTGTGAACAGAGTGTCATAGTCAGCGTTGGCATTGCCATTCACTGCCTTGTTCTTGCTATTTGCGGTGTACAGCATGCCATAGTCAACATTTTTACAGTGCTGTTAGCCGCTTTTGCAGAGCGAGTTGTTGTGAACAGAATGTTACAGTCAGCATTGATATTGATATTCACTGCCTTAGCATTGTCAATTGCTGTTAATAAAATGTCATTGTCAGCAATGACAGTGCCATTAGCGTCTTTGACAATGCGAATTTTCCGTGACCAGAATGTCATAGTCAAAACTGACAGTGCCGTTAGCTATTTTTATTATGTCATTTCCTGTGAACAGAATGTGATGATCAGCACCCACAGTGCCATTAGTTGCTTTGGTATTGCCATTTGCTGTGAACAGAATGCCATAATCAGCATTGACAGTGCCGTTAGCAGCTTTGGTAGTGTCATTTACTACGAACAGAATGTCATAGTCCGCACTGACAAGTGCCTTTAGTTGCTTTTGACAATGTCGCATGGACATACTGTATAAACGGTGAAAACTAACGCTTTCAGTTGTTGGAAAAGAAAACCGTATGTGATCTAAACGACTCTCTCTCTCTCTCTCTCTCTCTCTCTCTCTCTCTCTGTCTCTCTCTCTCTCTCTCTCTCTCTGTCTCTCTCTCTGTCTCTCTCTCTCTCTGTCTCTGTCTCTGTCTCTCTCTCTCTCTCTCTCTCTCTCTCTCTCTCTCTGTCTCTCTCTCTCTCTGTGGGATGTGAAGGATACCTTAAATGTAGAGTCACGCAGTGGACAGCTCCGTGAAATATTTTTTCAACTCTGAAGTACAGACAATATCCATACCTGGATCTTTGACATTCGGAGTCAAGTACGGAGTCTTTCGTCATGATCTGTATAACGATCTCATACGCCTCTTCCCCATAACTCCACCTCCTTGCATTCTCACATCCCCTCTGACCCTCCCTCTACTTCCCCTTTATCTCTTTCCAACATTTACTCCCTTGCCTTTCATTTCATCACGGGGGGTGATAAGGGTTGGACCAAACCAACCGGCGCTAGCAGCCAAGATGAATTTCCTGCTGTAGCAGCTAAAATAAATTTCCCGCTGTAGCGGCTAAAATGAATTTCCCGCTACAGCGGCTAAAAAGAATTTCCTGCTATAGCGGTTAAGATGAATTTCCTGCTATAGTGGCTAAAAAGAATTTCCTGCTATAACAGCTGATGAATTTCCTGCTATAGCGGCTAAAAAGAATTTCCTGCTATAGTGGCTGATGAATTTCCTGCTATAGTGGCTGATGAATTTCCTGCTATAGCGGCTAAAAAGAATTTCCTGCTATAGCGGCTGATGAATTTCCTGCTATAGTGGCTGATGAATTTCTGCTATAGCGGCTAAAAAGAATTTCCTGCTATAGCGGCTGATGAATTTCCTGCTAAAGTGACTGATGAATTTCTTGCTATGGCGGTTGAAAAGAAATTCCTGCTATAGTGGCTGATGAATTCCTGCTATAGCAGTTAAGATGAATTTCCTGCTATAATGGCTAAATGGAATTTCCTGCTATAGCAGCTGAAATTTCCTGCTATAGCGGCTAAAAAGAATTTCCTGCTATAGCGCGGTTGATGAATTTCCTGCTATAGCGGCTGATGGATTTCCTGCTAAATTGACTGATGAATTTTGCTATGGCGGTTGGAAAGAAGTTCCTGCTATAGCGGCTGATGAATTTCCTGCTATAGCGGCTGATGGATTTCCTGCTAAATTGACTGATGAATTTCTTGCTATGGCGGTTGAAAAGAAGTTCCTGCTATAAAATGATTTCCTGCTATAGCGGCTGATGGATTTCCTGCTAAATTGACTGATGAATTTCTTGCTATGGCGGTTGAAAAGAAGTTCCTGCTATAGCGGCTGATGAATTTCCTGCTATAGCGGCTGATGGATTTCCTGCTAAATTGACTGATGAATTTCTTGCTATGGCGGTTGAAAAGAAGTTCCTGCTATAGCGGCTGATGAATTTCCTGCTATAGCGGCTGATGGATTTCCTGCTAAATTGACTGATGAATTTCCTTGCTATGGCGGTTGAAAAGAATTTCCTGCTATAGCGGCTGATGAATTTCCTGCTATAGCGGCTGATGAATTTCCTGCTATAGCGGCTGAAAAGAATGTCCGGCTATAGCGGCTGATGAATTTCCTGCTATAGCGGCTAAAATAAATTTCCAGCGCTGACACCTGCTCCTTCCCTCCAGGTTACCAACGCCCCCCCCCCCCCCCCCCCCCCCCCAATCAGACAACGACATCAGCAACCTGATGCCGCGAGGATGTTGACTATTTGGTTGTTGAAGACATCACCACCCAGTGTTACTGACCGGCCCCTCCCTTATCTTTCCTACGTGCCATCTGCCACTTTCTGCTCTGACTCTTCTTTTCTTCCAGTCCAGCACCAAACGACCTCTCTGTCATCCTGCGTCCTGGCTGTGAATTTGGTTCCGCCCAAAGTTCTGAGGTTAGTGAGCAGAATAGCTCATTTAGTATAAATGATAGTACCACACTTACTCTTACCTGCCAGATGTTGCATAATTGATAGCGGTAACGCATTTCACTCCAGCTACCGGTTGTCCGATATAATGATTGTACCCAGTCTTTCCACAGTTACCAAATTTGCTTGTAAACGATACTACCAAACCTCTTGCCAGCCATAGCATGTTTACGTGTTGTGATTGTACCACTTGTCTTCGCCGCTGCCGCAACAAGACAAAATAGTTTATCATCCTCACCTCAAGTAGAGTCATGAATGTGTAAAAAACAATATCTTGTCAGACTTCCCTAGTGTCCCCCTCCCACTCCCCTTTTTTTCACACAGTGCACAGTCGGGAAGGGAAATCTCTACACCTACTCACTGATGATTTTTCTTGTTACATACTAAACTAAGTAAGTCTTACATACTGTGTTTATGATTGCTTGCAAAAGACACGATTCTTAACAGTGGATTTTTTTTTCTCGGAATTTAACAGTTCGAAGAACATGAGAAAGTTAGAGTTTATCTAATGTTGCATTTTACAATAATATGACACCTCTCCTCAGTGGCCAAATGTTAATCGTAATAACAGTGCCACATTTCTTCTCAGCTGCCGAGTGTCATGCGTCATGACAAAACCACATTCTTCCTCAACTGCCAAGAGTCATGTGTCATGATAGTACCACCGTTCTTCTCAGCTACCAGATGTCATGTGTCATTACTGAACCACATCCCTCCTCAACTGTCAAGTGTCATCTGTCCTCGGCAGCCGAGTGTCACGTGTCATGACAGAACCACATCTCTTCACAAGCGCCAGGCTTCGTGTGTCATGATAGAACCACGCCTCTCCTCGACTGCTGGGTGTCATATGTTATGACAGAACCACATCTTTCACAGCTGGCACGTGCTCTGTGTCATGATAGTACCACATCTCTCAGTTGCCAAGTGTCACACGTTACAATAGTGTCATACCTCTTCCAAACAACCGAGTGTTGCTTGTCATGACACACACACACCTCTCTTCAGTTGCCACGTGTTACGTGTCAGATAGTACCACACCCCTTCTCAGCCACTTAGTGTTATATGTTATGATAGTTTTTCACCTCTCTCCAGTTGCCAGGAGTAAAGTGTATGTTGATACCACATCTCTCAGCTGCTGAGTATTACGTGTCATGATAGCATTACATCTTTTCCCAACTGCCCAGGGTGACGTGTAATGACAATACCACACCTCTCCCCAGTTGCAAAGTATAGCATGTATTAGTAGTACCACACCACACCTCTCCGTCCGGTTGCCGAATGTAAGCTGTAATGACAGTACGTCACCTCTCCTAAGCTGCCAAGTGTCATGTGTATTGATAGTCTCGCACCGCTCCTCAGCGGCCAAGTATCACGTGTAATGATAGTACCACACCTGTCCCAAGCTATCAAGCGTTACACGTAATGATCGTACCAAGCCTTCTCTCCTGCCGCCAGCTGTAATGTGTAATGATGGTGACATAAGCCTTCAAAACCAACAGATGTTATGCCTGTCATTTTTTGTCAGCAGTGTCAAGCAGACAACACTCAAAATGAACACTTCCAGAAAGTCTAACTGGTTTGAAGTCGTTGGCTTGTGGAACTGTGTTGGATCTCAAGTAGGAAATGTGTTTAGTTTTCACGGGTAAACGTTGAGGTCTGTGGCAAGAAATCATCAGTCTCACATTTTATTTTTTTTCTAAATACTTTTTATTTTCATTATTTCTTTTCCTTTTTTTTACTCACATTTTATTCTTCCCCACTTGACAGAAGAGAGAACTTGGACTTGTTAATTCCAGTAGGTCATCAACTCTGATTAGTATTAGTGCAGACCTACAGACACAAGAATGACTTCGGTCCAGAGCGACTTAGATGTGTGTTCCTGTGTTAATGTCGGGAGGGATTTCATGGGTCCAGTTTCTTCTTCGTTCAAGTTGTCTGGAAGGCAGAGTAAGGGGTCTTTCTCGCCTATCCTGAGCTGAATCTGCTACGAGCATCATAGATAACAGATACAAGACAAAAATTGATCACTGGAATGAAAGTACACATTGCTGACACCCACCCAACGGTTAGGGTTGCTGTCCATATCTTCACCTGTACCCAACAGCATTATCAAAACAGCCACCTTGACGACGACTCCGTCCCACGCGCTCCATACACTTCAGCCTTGTGTGATTCCAGTTAACGAGTCCAGAAGAGAGGGTCCAATGAAATTACCCCGAGTCTCTGATGGGTGGGCAAATGTAGACCTCTACCCAAAGTATCCTCGAAATAATCTTAATTAGACTTCAACGTCCTATGTAAGTCTCGTTAAATATTTCAGTAACTGCTAGTTTTACAGATTGGTCAAACGTATATGCGGAGAGTTTAGCATTTCGTTTCAAACTTCCATGCTGTCACGAGTCAGGTTTGCCACGCGACAGCAAGTGTACTTTTTTTTTTTTTTTTTTTGAGTCTAGAAAACATAAGTTAAAAAGGTTTGACCATCTTTTTTTTTTTTTTTTTTGCTGTCCCAATCTCTGCGCCACCTCAGAGGCAGTGCACCCACGCCGCTCATTCCGACACCCCGTCCACAACCACAGCCCGGTCGGCCCCGCCGCAGCCCCGGCACCGACAATCCACAGGGAGCAGTCACTGTCAAGTCCTCAAGAGGCAACCCACCGGAGGAGACACTGCACTGCTGCCGAGTCACTTCGGTGGTGTGTTCAGTGCGCCTGTTCTGATCTAACATACGCAGGACACCACCTACTAAGCCCCCTACTGACGACAATAATTGCTTAGTCGCGGAGCCGGCGTGAGTGAACTCTCCCTCCGAAGGGCGCCCACCACGTCCGTCCAACGACAGCCCCCATGGACTCGCCGATACAGGTGACCCCGAAGAAAAACAAACCAAGGCCACAGACGTGGAGAGGACATCCAAACTGAGGTCACCATGAGAGCAGGGCATGAAGGGCCACAGAATTTGAGACATTTTTTTTAATGCTGATCGATGACAATGAGGATGATGATGATTAAGATGATGCTACGGATTTCCATTTCGGTCTGAGACAACATGACAGGGCTGTAATCTACGCTTCCTTTCATAATATATCCCGGCGTCAACCAGGCCCGAGAGATACAGACACCTGCAGTGTTGGGTCAGGAAATTTGAGGTTTGACCATCTTGATTTTGCATTTTCTTACCCCTTCGTTTGAAAAGGGGTAAATATGGGGTGAATTTTGGTAACCCCAGTATCATTGTATGGCCCATGCGGTATGTACCTTAACGGTGACGTGTCTGCTAAATGATGCGATCTCCAGTCATATGGTGTTTGACCGCTGATCCATGTAATCTTTCCTCCCTGCCCTGTTGATATGCTTTGATGTTCAGCTGACCCTATTTACCCCCAAGATGAACCTGTCCAACAGGTTGGATTATTCCCATTTCGAAGAGTGAACAGCTGGGAGACGAAAACACAAGTCATTGACGTTAGGACAGTTCACGGAAAACTGAAGTCTAGGGGGTTCGCTACACCCAAGTTCCCACTCAGTAGTGCCTTGGTTGAGTGCTGAATACCTTTCTCCGCTGAATCTCACCACACCCTTTCATTCGAGGTAGCAGTTGCCAGGAGAGACACTCGTCGACAGAACGTCTCCCATTCCTTGGAGCCTCAGGAATCAACTTCTACGGCTAGTTTTAAAAAAAGAAACGTTACAGGTTCCGCAAGACAATCCGGACAAACAGATTACAGACAAACCACGATGCATTTCAATCTCTTATGTCTTCATCAGGTAAAGCAAACAACATTCAAGACAACGAAAACGAAGATCGAGCAGTCACTTATCTTCTCATATTGGGCGCAAAATGGGCTAGACCATGAAGACAGTATCTCCGAGAGGTCGAAGGAACCCACGGCCTGTCTTGAGCCTCCGTCGTCTGGGAGCTAGCGCGACTGAGGGTCCGGAGAACTGACAGGAGGAACGGAATCTTTGATGACTTCGAAGGACGCCGACAACACTCCCCTTACCTTCTGTTTTACCGGGCAACTGAGTTGAGCAATACATCCTCAGGGTTGGACACGACAGATCTGGGGGTCACGATTGCGTTTCTTTTGATTACATTAATATGATTAACTAATTGTCCCTTCTCATCACGCAGGGTTATTGAAAAAAAAATAGCCCTGTATGAATCTGTATCATTTTGGAAGACAGTGTTGTTTCAAAAGGAATGTTGATATGCATTTTAGAAGAACAACCCCCTCAAAAAGCAAACAAACGCACAGACAAACAAAAAAAAACAAAAACAAACAAACAAACACAAACAAAAAAACAACAAAAAAGGGGACAGGATAACGATGCTAAAATTTCTGCACGATCTAGCTGGCATCCCAGTACGTGTGCAGAGCTCTAATGATGCATTATTGAATCAGCGAGCATGCTCTTACTTCCATTTTCCCCACTTACACACACACACACACACACACACATACTCACACACACACACACACACACACACACACACACACACACACACACACACACACACACACACACACACACACACACACACACATGCACACACACACGCACTCACATGCACACACACATACTCACACACACACACACACACACACACACACAACACACACACACACACACACACACACACACACACACACTCACACACACACACTCATGCTCACACACACACACACACACAACATACCCACACACACTCACACACATCTATCTATCTATCTATCTATCTATCTATCTATCTATCTATCTATCTATCTATCTATCTATCTATCTATCTATCTATACAATAACACACACATGCATTCGCGCTTATATACATACATACATATATACAAACACACAAACATACATAAGAACAGTGGAGTATACCACTCACAGTTGGCACATTTTGACCTTCCTTGTATATCATCATAAAGCTTACGCTCAAAGATGTCCTTATACACTATACACGTTTTCATGGACCCTTTTTCTTCTAATTTCCTCGTTTTATTTTCTCCCCAAATTCCTGTTCTTCTCTCTTCACTGGCTGTCTTGGTAGCCATTGGATTTTAGTTTTTCTTCCGGTGGTAGTGAATTTAAACTATTGGCAAGGAAGGGTTTCAGATTTACACTCTAGCGTCCTCTTATTCATCCCTATTCCTTCCACCTCCTTTTGATTCTGTATAATCGATGAACAGTTTTTGTCATAATGACAAGAGGATTTTTCCTCTACGACGTATTTGCTCATGAGTGCTTCAGCGTGTTTGCTTCTGACTTTGGGAAACCGGAGTCATTTGTGTGTGTCCACTGCTCATGGAACAACGCGTCTCTGCATCGATTTCTGAGAGAGACAGCCAATCATGTGTAATCTCTCTCTCTCTCTCTCTCTCTCTCTCTCTCTCTCTCTCTCTCTCTCTCTCTCTCTCTCTCTCTCTCTGTCCGTGCAAATATCTGAAGTGTTGTTTAGAAAATTAGAGCTAAATTCATATACCTATCTACCTACCTAACTTCCTACCTACCTACTTGCCTAGCTAGCTAGCAAGCTAGCTAGCTAGCTACCTACTTACCTACCTACCTACTTGTCAGTCTGCCTGCCTTTCTGTCTGTCGATGTGTACACACTCATAAGCGCGCCCTTGTGTGCACAACACACACACACACACACACACACACACACACACACACACACACACACACACACACACACACACACACACACATTTTAGTGACACCCTATACATTGTATTCGTCTCTCAATATTCATTTGTCAGCTGCCATTAATTGCTTTTGTGGTAATAAAAAGGTCATATGGAAACATGATCGAACAACTGGAAATTGGATAAAGGGTCACGGCTATAACAAACTGGGAATTATAGTGGTCAATGTACATAGCGAATCACCATCTACGTGGATGAAGATGGCCATGCATATGATGCTTTGAAAGCAAACACAACATAATTTATTTAAAGACTGACCGGCCACAGGAACCACATGAACTGAATGTACCCCCCCCCCCCCCCCCCCTCCTTAAATCTTAACATAAAGAAAATTGTAATGAGGTTCATATTGATTATGGAGGTACTTCTTGACTTACCGTACCATCACAAACTCTGAAGGAAGAGGATGTTGATATGATGAGAACCTTATACTGCACATTCTGTCGTGTTACTTGCAGGAAGTTGTGTTGTCTGGTGAATCATATGAAAAATCCCTACCGCAGACGCTCTGCTAAACCCAAGCAAGATGCAAGACGAAAGGGAATTAAGAACTGCGTTTTTTTTTTCTCAAAATAATCTCTTTGCGTCGTTGGATTTTGAATTGAATGTTGCTGTCGCTTGGACTTTTACATGAAATGGCATGTCATGGCGTCATTACATCGAAGGGACAGTACTCCTTGTAGTTTACTATCGGAAATGCACGGTACAATAAAATATACTTTTTCCTGTCTCGATTTTGTGTCAGCAACACATCATCGCTCATCCACATTCTCTCAATTATCAAAGGTCGAGAGATAAACAATGCAGTACAGCGATATGCAACATTTATTTACTTCCCCGTGAATAAAGCGGCACAGCAAGAGGGGAAAGGTTACTTTTCACACTCTGTGAAATGCAGTAGAATACAGCAAGTTTGTCATCACATTAGGTGAACAATACAACACAACGGAACGATTCATCTATCACACACTGTGGTTGAAACAACAGTGAGGAATGAATCGTTTAACACTCAATGTAAACAATATATCACACACACTACAGATTATTTGAAATGTTCTGTGAAAAATACAACAGAGGGATAAAAAGGTCCGTTACTACACTCTGAGAACGAATGCGGCATAGTAAAATGGGAAAAGCCAGTTATGACACCCTGTGAACAATGCAGCATAGTAAGATGGGAAAAGTCAGTTATGATACCCTGTGAACAATGCACCATGGTAAAATGGGAAAAGTCAGTTATGACACCCTGTGAACAATGCAGCATAGTAAGATGGGAAAGGCCTTTATGACACCCTGTGAACAATGCAGCATAGTAAGATGGGAAAAGTCAGTTATGACACCCTGTGAACAATGCAGCATGGTAAAATGGGAAAAGTCAGTTATGACACCCTGTGAACAATGCAGCATAGTAAGATGGGAAAAGTCAGTTATGACACCCTGTGAACAATGCAGCATAGTAAGATGGGAAAAGTCAGTTATGACACCCTGTGAACAATGCAGCATAGTAAGATGGGAAAAGTCAGTTATGACACCCTGTGAACAAAGCAACATAGTAAGATGGGAAAAGTCAGTTATGACACCCTGTGAACAATGCAGCATGGTAAAATGGGAAAAGTCAGTTATGACACCCTGTGAACAACGCAGCATAGTAAGATGGGAAAATTCAGGTATGACACCCTGTGAACAATGCAGCATAGTAAGATGGGAAAATTCAGGTATGACACCCTGTGAACAATGCAGCATGGTAAGATCGGGAAAGACAATGTACCAAACTCTGTGACTAATGCAACATAGTAAAAAGAGGAAAGTTAGTTTACTACACTTAATGAACAGTGCAACAGAAAAAGGGCGAATGTCAGTTTACCACACACTGTGACAGTAAAGGGAGAAAGTCAAGTCACCACACTCTTTGAGCCTTACAACGCAGTGTAAGAGGGTGTGGTCAGTTTATGACACTCTATGACCCCAGGCCACACTGTAAAAGGGGGAAGTCAATTTACCACACCGTGATAGTACAGTAAAAGAGGAAAGTCAATTTACCGCACTCTGTGTACAATCCTACACAGTAACAGGAGTGAAGTCAAAGCACCACACTCTGTGACCAAGGAATAAAAATGTAAAAGGCGGAAAGTCAGTTTTCCGCACTCTGTGACCCACACAACACAGTAAAAGGGGGAAGTCTGTTTACCTCGCTCTGGACCATTGCGACAGAGTAGAATGGGGAGGGTCACTTTATCGCACACTGTGACCAGTGGAACACAGTAAACCAGGGAAAGTCACTTCACCGAACTCTGTGACCAGTACAATTCTAAAAAGGTGAAAAATAGGTCTTCGCACTCCGTGAACTATGCAGCACAGTGAAATGTGGAACGTGAGCTGTCACAGTAGATGACCAATGCTACACAGAAGAATGAGGTAAGTCAGTTACAACATTCGATAAAAAAAAATACGGCACAGTGGAATAGGATACGTTAGTGACCACATTCTGTGAATCATGCAGCACATTGAAATTACCAGTCTGTATCACTCGCTGCCAACAATGCTATACAACACAGTAAATTGGTAAAAGTTGGCTACTTTCTGTGAACGATGCAACTGCGTGGACATTCAGTTGTCGCATTCAGTCAAAACAAACAAACAAACAATTGAAAAATAAAAAAAAAAAAAAACCCAGCACAGTAGAAGAATCTGTAAATTCAGTCGTCATATTCTGTGTATGATGGGAGGTTGCAGAACGGGAAAGACAGTTACTAGGCTAAATTAACAATGCACTAGAACAGAATGAATGGAAAAGGTTTGTTGCTATATTCAGTGAACAATGCAAAACTGCAGAACAGTGAGAGTCTGTTAATACATCCCGCGAGCAACGCAAAATACGGAACCGAAAAAAAAAGGTCAGCTACGATGGCCTTCAAACACTGCAACACTGCAGAATCAAGGAAAATGAGTTAAGACTCACCCTGCACACAATGTAACAGAGCAGAAAGGAGGAAGACCATGTAATAAAACAAAATGGGTTTTGGTTGACTTTTTCCCTGTAAGAGAAGCATTGTTACTAATACGAAAACAACAAACATATGCAATGTAGTTTTCACCCACAATTTTGCCATTTTAACTTGTCAATAGAACGACCAGGTAAATCCACATAGATACAAGAATGCACGAAAGAAAGGAGTAAAATCACAGCATGCAACAGTGTAATTAAGTACAGCACAGCACAGATAACATTAGATAACATAAGCATGATCCTGTAGAGCACATAGGTTCATTTAAGGAATGAAAAACAGCAACACATATCCGAGCTTAATCATCTGCCTATCTCTTTGAAGCAAACGAGACGAAGCACCGATATTTATGGAAAAAATATATATAAATATATTCTTCATTTAAAATTAAAGATGAATCAATAATGAGGTATAGCTGATCCCAGATCTGTGCATTGATGAACAACTGCAAGAACTGATAACAATAAGCATTGCGTTAAGTTTGTAAGCTGCTGCTTTCACATCTCTTCACTTAAAAAGCGTTTTGCATTATTGGAACAAATTCTGAATTCTGTTTAAGCATAAAGATTATTTGGATCATAATTATAAACCTCTTGTCCACAATGCCACTGCACACGTACCATGTAGACTGACAAATGGCCAAAAGTCATTTTTGCTGCATATTTTGTCGAGACCAATTTAAACGTAAAATCACACAAGGAATTATTTAGAATAGAATGATTAAAAAAACTTACCAAAAAGTGATGTTAATTCACGGAACGTTTCTGCGAAATGAGCACTGCTATGTTTAATAGGAACAACAAAACACGCATCGATGTACACTGTACTAACATAAAAGGACAAAACTCCAGTCATTTTAATTGCGATAGTTAAACTATACTTTCGCACAAACATATGCTCATCATATTAAGATTCATATAGATTCCGTGTTTATTATTCTGTTCCTACAGCTGAAAAGCCAATCTTCATGGAAGAAGCCAGTTTGACGGCAACATCCATTGCGATTAATGTTGCAGTTTCGCTTTTCATTCATCTTATATTGATGTAATGTTTCTGTTTTGTGCAGGCTACAGATCTATTTTCAATTAATCTCATCAGGATTTCATGGATCTGGTACTGTTGTTGGAACAGGACATTTAATGAATCAAATTCACGAAGGGAACTGACATTTGTTTTTGTTCGATTCCTTGGCTTTATGGAATTAGGGCTATTCAAAATGAACATGGTGACTGTGTTACCTAACATCGAGCAAAGACTGTTTTAAAACACAGCTGAACTGCCATGCTTGTTCACACAAACGGAATTCTTGAATACTGTAAAGACACGTGGGCACCCTTCTTTGTTTCCGATCTGACACGTCAGTCCTTTGAAAATAATCCACAGGTCCCAAGTACTATGAAATGATGAAAAGTCTGCGTTCACATAACTGTAAATTCTGCGGCTAGAAAATACCGCAAAAGAGAATTGTTTGCATATTTAATGCAAATTTAGGAAATGAACACATCTTAATTCACCGTGCATGAAATGTCTTTGCATTTGCACAACTCTGTAAATCAGAAATATCTGACAGAAAATCTATTCAGAAGGTAAATGGCGAATGTTGGCCATGCTGATCTAAATCTCCTTCCTGGAAGTACAAAACCCATTGCCAGTGTTGGATTTCAGTCATTTTGGAAAATAGTCTTCTTGTTTTGACAAGTTCTGTTCTAAAAGTGGATATTCATCTTTTACATGGCGCAGATCGCCATTTTTTAAAAAATGCTTTCCCATCACCAAAGTCCTGTTTACCTAACCCATCCTGCATCTTATCCTTCATTTTCGGTTTGTTTGTTTTTGTGTATTACTTACAGTTTCTCATGATCACCTCTAATCTATGACAATACGATAATACTGAAATTCATTCAAAGACTAAAACCACCGAAACAGACGTGCAGACAATAAGCAATTGAATCAACCAGCCAGTTAATATTTATATCTTGTCGTTTTCAAATTTGTCCCATAAAAAAGACGCCCAGAGAGGGGGGGTTGAATGGAAATATGTGGCGAGGAGAAGGGTGATGTTTGTAATACTAACATACTTCTTCGATGCATACATACTAGTTTCCAGCCAACGCAAACATAGACTCGAAGCACTATATCAAAGCGCCTTACTCAGTTGTGGTATGATTTGAGTATCAAACCACTTTAAAGACGTAATACAATCAGAACACACACAAACAGCATTTTACTGTAATTACACGTCGTTACAAGGAAAATCCAAAGTATCAGAAAACAGAGATATAAAGAGCACTACACAAAGATTCTAGAATCAAGCTTTTGGTGCACGCCCATCTTTCTTATATGTAGAACTTCTTGATAATAGTTTAACATTAGTGGTGTTTAAAAATATTCATCGCTGGTTTCAGACAAAAGGATAGTAGCAACCAACGCTGTTCGTAATTGAACTGGAAGGACGAAAAGGCCCAGCAATTAGTGAAAAGTTATTCATAATGTATGCTCCCTACATATTTTCATGAACATAGAAAGTGGGCTACAGAAATTGCGTTTGTTCACCACCGACGAACCATCAATATACACCGAAAGCGTTAAACATCTCTCTAATGTTTACAGTGTGGCAGATGATCATGATATATGTATATATATATTTTTTCTGGGTACTATTTTCTAACAAAACCAATCAAAGTGTACTTTTGTGTGTTGGGGAGGCAAGAAAAGAAACCCTTTTATCGATAAAACGAAACGAACACGTAAATTGAGATTTACGTATATGTTTTTGCATGAAAGCCATACAGTTAAACGGGTTACGTACACTTAGATGAATTTCTTTAAAATATTCAACTTGTTTATCGCCAGTGAAGTCATCCTCTTCGACCGATTTTGATAAAATCTACCAATGATGCCAGTGAAAAACTGACTACACACTCTCAGTAGAGAAATTCCATGTAAATATTTGGATTGTTAATTTGATATTTTCCTGCAATGGGAAAACCATCAATAATGTCCACTCTTCAGGGAATATTTCTCATTGAAACAGATTGTGAAATAATTCTTAAGTGCTCATCACCAAATGGCATTTGTAAGCAGTCTTACGGTCTCACCAAGAGTTCCACCATGTCCAGGAATTCTGTTACCGTGTCGTCTCTTTAAAAAAAAAAAAAGCATTTGAAGATTAGTGTAATCATTGTGAGCATTGCTACCTCCTTTGCCACAATGTTTTGTCTTATTTTCATTATTTGAACAATTTAGTAACGTTTTGAAATCAATTTGCTCAGTTTTATAATGTTGGCAGGCTCATCTCCTTTCTTCTGAATTTTACCCAGTCGATTCCACGACGTTGATTTCTGGCTATTTACACCAATAACGATCGGCTCATATGACAGCACACGTTAATTATACCCGTTAAACTCTCTCTCTCTCTCTCTCTCTCTCTCTCTCTCTCTCTCTCTCTCTCTCTCTCTCTCTTGTTTTATTTTTACAGCAACCGTTCCCTTTCTAGCGTATTTGGCTTATGCATGTACGATTTCTGCTCTTTTTGTACTGTAATTTTATTTTGATGGGTAAAGAGTTGATGACCAGAAGAATCTGCAGAGAAAGCTGCGTTTCTATACAAAGCTTGGGTTTAGGACTGAGGTGTAGTCGACAGCGATGTAGTATCATACTGCTTGCTTGTTCTGCTTAAAGAAGTAGCAGCTGTCTCACTACTGGTCGTCACATGATGCTGGGCTCTGCATCTGCACAGCATGAGAAATTCCCTCCTAAACTTGGTTCCCGTGAAACAGTAAAGAAGAAAATTGATGGCACTGTTAGTATACCAAAGATTTTTAGTAACGGTGTTTATTAACTCCGCCTCAATGATGAACTCGAGAGTTATAACAATGTGTTTCAATGCAAACGAATCCAGCAAACGAGGTAAATGTTAAACAGGTAATGTTACAGGTAAGTTAAACATGCCATGCCAGACAAAGCCAGAATCATGGTCGTCGTTTGGAAGCCGTTTTCTTGCGACTGTTATTGTTGCTCGTATTGGAGATGACATGAACAGTACAGAGGAACTGGACGCAGCCCTGAAAAGGGTCAACGACAATATGACGTCACAGACAATAAGGCAACTTGCAGGAAGGAGGGAAGACATCAACATGTCCACCCATGCGAAAACGTCACCAACAAAAACGGCGATAACTGGCCGAGCTTTCACCACACATGCCATACTCTGATGTCTCCATACCTATCACAAAATGGAAGTGCAGGCAGCAGGCAACAATGGCTACAATCCCTATAGCTACCCAGGTTCGTTGCACAGTGCACACCATTCTCATCTTGTGCGGCCACAGAATGGCCAGTGTTCGCTGCATTGTCACACAGGTTAGCAGCCAGGCGGAAATGTACCCATGGAGTAGACCAGCCACGTATGGAGCTTGCACACAGCTGTGTGTAAGTCACGTATGTTAATGTCTGTAAGAGTGTATATCCACTCACGCAGAACGCCAGTATACAGCAAGGCCAAATCAGCCACAGCAAGAGATTTGAGAGTCAAATGCTGTGAGGAGCTACCTCCCTTGATACGACGCATGACGACGATGGTGGTGATGTTTCCAAAACCACCCAACAGAAGGAGGCAAGGGGGCCATACTCTCCACATGATCATCGCTGCTCGGTTGTCTGAGAGCAGAACTGGACTGCTGTACGTCATATTGGTAAAGCTAGTACTGTTCGTTTTAACACTGTCGTCTGTAGTTTCTGTCCATGTTGTCTTCGTATCGGACAACTCCTTATGGTCATTCTGTCAAAAGCAAACAACCAGAAACTCATATATGCACATATACACATGTCTGTAATTGCAACAGAAAAAAACACAAGCTAAATGAAGGAACAGTAAATGCTAGGACGTGGCTGAGAACTCATAAGTTCCAGCTGTAACAGAAGAACCAGTTAAGAGCCTTGGGAGGTGGTATGACGACTGCTTGAGAGACACAAAAAGGAGAGAGGAAACCAACCAAAACGGCAGATGAAAACCTGCAGATAATAGACCAGTGTTGACTTCTTGGCAAGTACAAGGTCTGGTGTTTGCAGTTCATTTTCTGATCCCGAAGCTTCTGTGGCCTGTTCTGACACACAATATTTGCGCTAGCACTGTGGAATCAATGGAGGCCAAAATCAACAAATGTACAAGAAAATGGCTACGTGTCCCATCACGTCTCACTGATGTTGCACTCTATCCCTGCCAAGCAAAGCTGAATCTTCCTCTAAAATCTATCCTCGAGGAACACAAATTGGTGAAGCAAAGTTACTAACCATGCTTGAGGACTCCGAAGACAAAGTTCTGAGATCAGACCGGCCCAAACCAAAGACTGGAAGAAAATGGAAAAGTTCGGGAGGCAGTAGACGTGCCAAGGAACACCTCAAAATCAAGGAAATAACAGGCCACTCACTGACCAACAGACAGGCGCTGGGATCAACAGAAAATTAAATGGTGGTCAAAAGCAAAAGGGAAAGCAAAGAGAGACCTGGTAATAGAAGAGCTGGGAGACGCCAAGAAAATCCAGAAAGCACAAGGACAGTGGACTACGTGGGAAAACGCACTACAAAGAAGTCTGACCTGGCATGATATATCGCACATGGCAGCCCTTAGAGTCAGCTTCATCCTGGTCTGTGTACGACCTCCTGCCCTCGAATTTCGACCCGGTCAAATGGGGAACATCAAATAACCTTGCGTGTCCACACTGTCTCGACAAACACACAGTGCTCACCCAGGGAAGGTACACATGGAGGCACAAGCAAGTGCTCAGAGACACACATGCGTTAGTACCGCTGGAGGAAGCTCTATGCCATTGCTCCAACAATAAGGTTCCACAAGGCAGGAGGCCATAAATCATGGTCTGGAACAGCTGTGACATCAAGAGCATAGAGAACTCTTGCTCTCTGAGGCAGACCGTCCAGAGTGGGAGAACTATCCAGCGATCATCAGAAAGGTTCATCAAAACAAATGATTCTGATCACACTCACCGTGCTATACGAAAGCACAAAAGGAGCAAGCGTATTTATACAAGACTGAGAATTGTGCCTGTCTAGCGAGCAGCTTTAGGGAAGCCGGTTTCCAGGCCCGGGTCTTCGCAGTAGAAGTTGGAGCGAGAGCATTTGTAGGCTCAACAGCCTATAAACTCATGAAACAGCTCGGGATTTCAGGTAAGAACCCTGAAGGCAATGGCAGAGGCAGCCAAAAAGAGTTTCAGCTGGATCTGGTCGAGCAAGAACAAAAGTGAACTTCATAAGGCATAATTTTCCCAATTTAGAACTGGTGTCCCGCTAGCAGTGGGGTAAGACATCGGTCTCAAAAAGGCACGCCTTGAAACGCCCACCCATCCAAAAGTTGCGGATTCGAATCCCGAAAGCGTGCCTGTGAGTGCTAGTGAAAGCGCATATCAAGTGGTTGTGAGGAAAGTCGCAAGCGATAAAACCTTGGCAAAGGAACGAGTGATATGACCCTCCAATTAAGTCTCAGGGTACGAAGAAAGAACAGCTTCATGCCGGGGATGAAGAACTGCAGGTCAAGATAAATCTGATTTTGAATTATAGCTGATTTTGAATTATGGCTGAGGACGGGCAAGGCAAAGCATCAGTTTATACAGCACAGTTTCATGGGTTGACAATGGAAGGTTGCAGCTTCAAATCCCATCAGATGGTCAGAAAACACTCCAGGGAGAGCTTGACAGTAAAAGATGTTTAGAGGAAAGCCCCCCCCCCCCCCCCCCCCAAGGCAAGTGTTTTCGGCCCTATGCTCCTTACACTCTAAGGGATTGGGCTACATCTAAGTCATGTGCTGTCATTTTTTTATCATGGCACTATCGGGATTCAAACCAGCAACTTCTAGAAGGGTAGACGTCTAGAGGCGTTGCCTCTTCAGACGAATGTCTTACCCACATGGCTATGGAAGACTTATTCAAAGTCGGGATATGTAAACCTTAAGACGTTCATCTTTCTTCCTCCTCAACCAGATCCACCTGGAACTCTTTTCAGTTGCCTCTGTGGTCGTCTTTAAACAACTTCAGCTTGGGAGGCAGATTCCCTCTAGCCGCTGGCTAGACTGGCGTATTTCTCAGACTTGTAGATGCGTGCTTGCTCTATTTGCATTCATATGGCACAGTGGGTTCGACTAGAATCTGAGTGGAATAATCATTCGGTTTCATTCCACTCTTTCTGATGATCTTTGGATGGGTTTTTCATGTGGGAGGATTGCTGTGCACCCCCAATCATCCACTTGATTCGGTAAATCCCTGCTCTCATGATTTTGAGATCACAGCCGTTGCAGACCATGATTTGTTTCCTCCCAGCATGCAGACCATGAATGTGACTTCTGGTGGCATAGTCTTTCCTCTGGCAGCGCTAACCGCGGGTGAACTCAGCTGAACGGCTTGGCTCCGTCACCAGGTGTTTCTTCCCAGGATTAGCACTGTTGTGCATGGGCTCAGGAAACGTTCCACTGTTTGATTGCCCTGACAGAGTGGACACGTAGGCCCATCTGACTTTCCCTATTTCACCAGGTTTGAATTTGATGGCAGAAGGTCGTACACAGATCTGGGAATGAATCTTATTGTAAGAGCTGTCATGTGACATACGTCATTCCAGCTGAAACTTCTTTGGAGCGCGTTTTTTTTTTTTTTTTTCCACGTGGTACACTGTCCATCTGGGTTTGCTGGACTGCGTTTTGTACTCTCTTGCATTCTCTTCTTTCTTCAGTTCTTGTATTGCCGTGTTTGTCTTTCCTTTCCATCTTGCTTTTGAGCACCACTTCATTTCTGTTGACGATATTTCCACGATCTTGCTTTTGCTTGTTATGTCCAGCGCATCATGAACTTCCTATTTTCGGCCACTCTTTAACTTGGGCTGGACTAAATTCACAGTCTTGTCTCCAGAGTCTTCCAGCACGGCTAGCAACCTTGCTTTGCTCGCTTTGTACTCCTCCAGGATTAATTTCAGAGGTTGCTTCAGCTTTGTATGGCTGCAGTAGAGCGTAACGTCAGTGAGACTAGATGGAAGAAGTCTAATGCCATTTTCTTGTGTACTTGATTTTGGCCTGCATTGATTTTACTGTGTTAATGCTGATATTGTATTTCAGTAGAGGCTAGAGGATATTTGGGAGCAGCATGAAGTGCAGACACCAGACCTTGTATATACCAGGTAGGCCGCACTGGTCTTTTATTTTCAGGCTTTCTTTTGCCATTTGCTTGGTTCCTTTCCCCTTCTGTGTCTTCAGTGACTCACCATGCCGCCTTCCAAGGCTCTCGACTGTTTCTCCTGTAGCTGACGGAATGACTTCGTTGACAATAGTAATTGTAATTGTTCATGCTACTTTTCCTTTCCCGAGGGAAAGCCTTCGTGATTTGTTTGGTTTGAAACTCATCCTGAAAAAAAAAACCCAAAAAATCTGTCTAACTGCTTCAGAATTTTGTGTTTCATCTTCCTTAACGAAAAAGGACTGTTGTATCATTAATGAACACTTTTAGAGGGTGCATTTGGTATCAGTTCCCGAAGTTTGCTGCACCTATACCACTCAAGTTTCAGGTCGGAATGAGCAAGTAATTGCAGTGAAAAAAACATGAGACTTTAGAGATGACCAGAAAATCTCCGTTATCGAAAAAAAAATTAGACTTTTGTGTTTATTTGTCGTCTCCGTATTTCTATTTGTGTATGGAAATCGGGCAGTTGGATGTATCTTCAAAGACATTCCCAACCCCGGAGATGACATGCTACCACAAGACTATGAACGTCTATCAGCCGCCGTGGCAAAGTAGTTAGCGTTGTGGACTCCCAGATGTGAGGTCGTGGGTTCGATTTCCATCAGAGCAATTTATTTGTGGGATTTATTGCCCCGACCAGTTTCTACCCAGAGCTGATTTTGATTTATTAGGAAGACTCGGACCACACAGTCAAGTTTCATACACTTAATGCTCAAATTTCCTGACCAACACTGTAGGTG
>JADBJO010000552.1:45415-50415 GCA_016801955.1 Conus betulinus | reverse complement strand
TCTGTTTCTTTTTGTCACTTTTTGAAGCAGAAGACATTTTCTGGAAGCGAAGGTGGCAGGAAGAAAATCGACAATCAGGAGCAGTCTTCTTCTACCTTCTGTTTGACAACGTTGTTTTCTTTCAGGCAGGCGTTTGGTCTGCAGTCTACATTTTCTGCGGTCTAGAATCAAATTGTTATATTCAGGCTAGCAAGCTCAGACCGATACATCGCAGAGGGGCACAGAAGCAAATCGATCGCTGTTCAAGTACGAACGATGTGGAAAGTTTGAACAGGGGCCAGTGTTTCTGTGCTGGAGTCAGGGAGAGACTTCGCTTCTTTACTCAAATTGTCTGCAGAGAAGTGCAGGGTGGTCTGGAATATGCAGTTTTCATACTGTGTCACACTGTGACACTGGGTCTATAGTGGGCCGGAACTTTGTTCCCAATGTGGGCTTTTGGTAATTTCACTTTGTGTGGTGACAATGCCGGGACTGCAACATGGGGTCTGGTCAAGTATCTCTGTGTAGGGACAGATCGCATCCGTGGAAAACCTGGTAAGTTTTGTTCCCTCATATTCCTATTCCATGTAGTAACAGTGGCTGGTGATTTTGCAACTGTCTGTGCTTGTATTCATCAAGACTGCGGTCAAAGCGTTAATGCATTCGCAGTAATTGTATTAGCAACTATGTGCTACGAAAACAAAACCTTTAACCATTTTGGGCGGCTGTGAAGATTTGTAAAACTGTAGGATCTCATCAAGATAATGTTGCAATCTATGGTGCGTTGTATTAAGAACTGTGACTACAGAAAGATTGTTGGTGAATATTTTACCTAACTGACTGTAGCATTCTGTTTATTGTTTGGCCAGTGGCTTTGACTTTCAGAGAAGGGTAAATTTCGTATAGTTCTGATTTTTTTCTTCAATCTATCAACCGCTACCAGGGTATGGTGGAGTGACAGATGTGCTGGGGGAGGGGGGTAGGGGCGGGGGGGGCTTATCTATTCAAGGCAGAGGCAGGGAAGCTGAGGGGAAAGTGATTCTTCACTTTGAGAGTTTCGGTCAGCCAAGCATCAAGCTCCCCAGTTTCCTGATTACGTCACTGATGATGATGAGTTATGAACAATATTCAAATCTAGCCATGAGGCTCTGCGTCGTACACAATAACTTAATTTACACCATGAACAATAATTTTAGTTGGCTGTGATGTTGTTTGCCGTGAATAATTTAATCTAAAGGTGATCTTGTTTATGGAATTGGCTTTATGAAAGATCATAATTTTATTCAGGTTTTCCTTCTCAATGTACTCACTACGTTTTTCTTGTGAAGAGCCTACAAAACAAGAGTGAAAAAGTCTGAAAATTTTTATCTCTGCTTTCATTTTTTTTTTTTTACTTTTGTCTTTTTATGCAGGTACATATCATGCTATGTGAACATTTGCCTAGATTATTTATGAAGACAGCTGACATCTGTTTGGAGAGAATCCTATTACTCTAACACGTAGATTTCATTGTGCTGGTAAGACAGAGGTGTTTACTCAGCGTACCCCTGGAAATGAATACAAATTTTGGCTATGCAGCTGTAGCACGTAAGAGAGGTATGGAAAGGGGGTGGGGGGGGGGGGGGGGGGAACGCGTGAGAGATAATGTTGCTTATAGCCATGCCGACCGCAAAGGGCCATATCAGGGCTGTAAGAAGGAGGGGGAGGGGGGGGAGGCCCTGAAAGACATCGTAAACTTCCGAGGCACACAATATTCCTTTTTTTTTTAACCCGTCTCTGACTGTCATCAGGCTGGAGAATAACTTCAGCAGCACATGCTACCTCTAAGCATCCGTACCTACAAGCAGTCTAAAAGACTGATTTTAAAGACAAACAATAAATATTCCTGATAGTTGTCTTGATTTCTGATTTTCAAGACAATGTCGACTCATCTCTGCCGGTTGACGGCACAGAATACTGATATACAGGACACGTTCTATCTCTGTCTCAGCTATACTATATCCACACATATCTTTCTCTCAGCAATATGGACTGTACATTTCCAAGACTCGTGATATCTTGATCCATCTCTGCCAAGAGGTAGTCTTGGTTAACAATTTTTCAGACACGTGATAACTCGATCCACCTCTGCTTGCTAGTAACTTATAACAACGATTTTCTTTACAAGTTCATTCGCAATCTATCTATTGGTAACATACACTTCATGTTTTAAGGACATGTTCAATATCTATCTATTCCTGCCTGTTAGCAACCGTTACTGCCAATTTGCAAGGCATAGTATCTATCCAATCCTGGCTAATAGCTATAACGACTACTTATTTCCAAGGCATAACATCTCCATTTACCCCCACCTGAAAGCAGCCTGAACACATTAACTCCATCCATCCGTTCCTGTTGGCAGCAGCATAAATTACTGTTTTGTGAGAAAACAGATAACCTCCATCTACGGCAGCTTCTTAGCAACATAGACAAAACTATCTTTATTGTAAATGACATCTATTATGTTGCCCGCCTAACAGCAATGTAGGCTACAGACTGTCGAGACATATACTATTTACTTCTGTCATTGCTAGTACAAACATTGAAACAGAAAAAAAAAAAAATGTAATAAAGGGTGCCTCATGAAACGTAAGGTTAAAAACCCCACTGCCTTTTGACAGTATACACAATACGAGCACAAGACGCAAAAGAAAAAATGAATCATAACCGATAAGACGTACCTATCCAATCGTCTCTCTTCCAACTTGTAGCTGAAGATAGTGTTGCTTTTAAGTCAAGAACAGCTACCACCCTTTGCACTTTGAGCCGGTTTATCCCTAACTATCCCATCCCCCTACCAGGCTAGTCTCAAATTCCCATACTTATGTGTTTTGCTGCAGTTATTCATGGTTGTTATGCAGCAAATTTAGTTTAAGTGTGCATGTGTGCATGTGTGTGCATGTGTGTGTGTGTGTGTGTGTGTGTGTGTGTGTGTGTGTGTGTGTGTGTGTGCGTATGCGCGCGCGCGCGCGCGCGCGCGTGTGTGTGTGTGTGTATGTGCGTGCGTGCGTGCGTGCGTGCGTGCGTGCGTGCGTGTGTGTGTGTGTGTGTGTGTGTGTGTGTGTGTGTGTGTGTGTGTGTGTGTGTGCACGCATGACTTTTAATAAAAAGTTTGTACATTTGGAAGAACAGATAAGAACGACATTCGTCAGTTGTGAATCTTAGTATTTCTTCAAATCAAAATTTCACTTACTACAGAAAATCAATTGCCATATTCACCGAGTCAGTATTTTTAAGAAGACTATGTTGGCTTTTAAAACCTTATTACACCTTGATCGGACAGTGCCATTAGCTGCTTTGGTGGTGCCATTTGCTGTGAACAGTGTCAAGGTCAGCATTGACAGTGCCAAGAGCCGCTTTGGTAGTGCCATTTACTGTTAACTGAACGTCATAGTCAGCACCGACAGTGGCATAAGCTGTTTTGGCATGCCATTTGCTGTGAACAGAATGTCATAGCATTGACAGGGTCATATACTGTTTTGTAGTGCCATACGCTGTGAACAGAATATCAAAGGCATCACTCAAAGCGCTGTCTACTGTTTCGAGCTGTTATTTGCTGTAAACAGAGCGTGTAGTCAGCCTAACAATTTCACCCGCTGTTTTGGCAGTGCCATTTGCTGTGTGCAGAATGTCATAGTCAGCACTGACAGTGCCATTAGATGCTTTCGCAAATGTCACGTTGACGTAATGTACAGGCATCAAAACTAAAGTTCTCTTCGTTGGAAGATGTTTAAAAGCATCCGAAAAAAAAAAAAAAACTCGAGACGTAAAATGTTATATGTTTTCGATTCCAGTAGAGATAAGTGTTTTGGAAAAGCTGTGAAGCAGAGAACATACTTACTTCACATGATGCCAGACATTTCGATCGGAAAAAGGTTGTGTAATATTGAGATCGTTTGTAACAATTGTATAACTCTTCCAGGCAGCACGATGGTACTTTCCGACTCAGTTTCTCTTCTCTCTATTTTGACACTCGATGACCGCAGCCTCCTTATATCTGATATATCATGGGCATAGTTAGGTTGGCAGCTCCAATCCAGAATACTTCAACTAGTTGGCTCGCGTTGGTCGCGAGTGGCAACTGCGGTCTACAGAGGACGAGTGAAGCCCTTACACTGTACCTAGCAGTCTACTCCCACGATGTGCGGGACAACAAACTATGAACAGTAACACGGATAGATAGAGAGATGGGTTTGAAAACGCCCACCACAGAATTTACGTTACACACACACACACACACACACACACACACACACACACACACACACACACACACACACACACACACACACTCTCTCTCTCTCTCTCTCTCTCTCTCTCTCTCTCTCTCTCTCCTGCCTCTTGCTTTACAGACTACAGTCCTTCCAGCTAAATTTAAATACATGACCTAACATTGATTAGTGACACATCATATAAAGCAAATGCTGTTGCCTTCTTTTTCCCCCTTTTGCTTTCTTCTGACTCATCCCTCAGTGGCCTGATTCTCATATCGCTAGTGCTGACTTCCCCTTCGTCAAGTTCATCCCAGCCCATCCTGTTGAGGTCCAACTCAAGCATTCTATAGAAAACCATCAATATCTGGTCGCTGACAACACTCTTTACAATGATGATCAGTAATGATCACGTGACAGAAATGACGTCACGGAGAATCCATTTGGTTGGAGATTCACGGCAAAGCTTCCATTCAGTGTATTTGTCAGGATCGCAAAATTGACCTACTGAGTACCGCAGTATTAATCCCCCTCCCCCCCCCCCCCCCCCAAAAAAAAAAAAAAAAAAAAAGAAAAAAAAAAAAATGATGAAGACGACTTTAAAGACACAGTCTGGAGCTGGTTGATATTGAACTAAATAAGGGCATATTTTGGCCACAGATGTCAGGCTGGAATCCTATGACTAAATGACCTGTTCAACACGTTTTGACTCTGGATGCTATTCTCGAATGCTACGACTGAATGAGTCGGGTCGTTTTGCACTGCTTCGCT
>JADBJO010000552.1:32915-40415 GCA_016801955.1 Conus betulinus | reverse complement strand
AGTCGGTAACTCCTGCTTCCATGAAGAATCAATAACACGCCCATAGCTCCAAACGAATGTTGCTTACGGCACCGATTCACCTGGTACAAATGCAGGCACACATAATTTGTGTTAAGCGAATTGGTGCCGTTTGCGGTATTCGTTTAAAGTTATGGGCGTGGAAATGTTTCATCGTGAGACCAAGAGTTACCACTCTTGTTTCTTATTCTGCTTATTACCTCGTTTAACACTTCTTTCATAGCTGAGTAATACTCGACTTACTAACTAACCAACTAGCTGACTATTTGACGGACTGGAATATTGTAAAAAAGAAATAAATAAAGGGAGCCTTAGATACTAAGAGCAACAGTGCAGCGTCTCGTTTGGTGGGTTGCCTCACGAAGATCTGATCACCAATGATTCTTGTCGAATTGCAGTCCTAAGGCTGCGTGGGCAAGAACGTGACTTGTGTGTGGAAAGGAAGAGCTAAAAAGTAACATGAATGTAGTCCCAGTCAGAATGCACTATGGTCTGCTGTGCTGAATGATTTATTTGTTGTTTTGTTTTGTGTGCTATCTCTCCGTTTCCGTCTCTGTCTGTCTATCTGTCTCCCTCTCTGTCCGTCTCCGTTTCTGCTGTCCGTCTCTCTCTCTCTCTCTCTCTCTCTCTCTCTCTCTCTCTCTCTCTCTCTCTCTCTCTCTCCCGTGACTGTCTGTCTGTTTGTATCTGTCTGTCTTGTGTTTGTCTGTCTTTCTCTCCGTGACTGTCCGTCTGTTTGTGTCTGTCTGTCTCTCTCTCTCTCTGCATCTCATTTGTTTTTTTCCTTTCTTGAATAAAGTCCCTCGTGTGGAAGGTCTGGCAGAAAGAGTGCAGCACAGTGGTACAGTTGTGGGATGCCCACCTGTCCCTGTGGGAAGTGGTTCATCCTGCGATGTCCAATCTGAGTCCACTCTGCCGTCAGCACTTCACGTGCACACCTTGATGCACAGGTACAGTTGCTCGTGTTGTGTGTGTGTGTGTGTGTGTGTGTGTGTGTGTGTGTGTGTGTGTGTGAGCGTGTGTGTGTGTGCGAGTGTGTGTGGTGTTTGGTGTGTTCCCGCGACTGAGTGTGTTCAACATTTAGGTCTTCCTATGTAAAGCTATCACGTCATATATAAGTAAATGCCAAAGCAATGGGCCTCAAATCCAACAGCAGTTCTCTTCAGTCTGAAACCTGTATGGAAGGACAATAACATTGCGTGCGTTGGTGTATTCCATCTTCTTTCATGCATAGGAGACAGAGACATAGATCCTCATGGTGGATATAGTAAGAAGAATCCACACCATGGAAATAAGGCTTCATCGCGAGATACTGAACATTAGATCTTTAGATGATATCACCAATGAGCAATGCATCAACCCATCAAGTAGAACAACAAATAATATCAAGTTATGCTGCCTTCGGTTAAGAACAGAAAATTACGTACTTGTGGCCACGTAATTCGATCCAGGCATGTTAAAACAATCTTCCAAAGAATTCGATCCAGGCATGTTAAAACAATCTTCCAAAGAATTGTTGAGGAAGGGAGACGAAAGGAAGTGAAAAAAAAACCCCCAAAAAACTACGACGGACTGACATTACAAAATGGGCAGGGCAACCATTTGCAGAAAACGGTTGTCTTTCATATGATTGGAGATACATTGTGCTGCTGTTATGCCCCTGAGAAGTCAGGACCAGCACATCCGACTTCAGCTTGTTTTCATATCAGAGTGAATGCTCTCCCAGACTGGCTGCTTTACTGGGCTGACGAGTCCAGTCTACCCAGCTCTTTGTCCATAGCTGAAGATGGTTTGTTTCACTGGGGTGTCCTTCCCCAGGGCTAAGAGCTTATAGCGCGGCTCTTGATCGCGTGATGCTCCTGTCATTGGACATATGGTGTATTTCAGCGGAGAGGTAACAGTGCCACCTATTATCCCGCCCCCATCCTGCTAGGAACATCACCATTTGGTCCGGGACTGCTTATTCGACCAGGCAGATCGCAGCTAACCCTCATATCTGGGGGCATTCCCCTATCGCCATCCGGGGATCCGCCTGGTTAGGGATGGTCGCCCCTGCTGCAGGTTGCTGAGAGCCGAGCCCGGCACACAAGCGACAGAGGTGGAAGAAACTGGTGAACAATGGTTCAGTGTGGCTATCGCCAACAACACAGTTCCCGCTCTCTCTTTTTGTTGCCACGGGATCCAACCTTCTGTCGCCGTCCCTTCCCGTTGCCATGCTGACTTTGATAAGGAATGCTGGCTACACAGCGTTACCGGAAACGGTTTATCGATTAAAAATGTCCAACATTTTCTCGCGAAACGAATCTCATACTGTGACTGTTCGACGCGCACACTTGTTTTAAACAAACAACCGGTACCCTTTCAAACAAACAAACAAAAACTTATAGCTCCAAACTAGTCTAGTCTTCAACATAAAAATAGTACCGGTTTCAGTCTATCAGTGTTTGGCTGTCTGTCTGTCTGTCTGTCTGGTTGTTGTCTGTCTGTCTGTCTGTCTGTCTCTCTCTCTCAGATGCACGCATGGTGTGTTTGGCGCGAGCGTGGGCAGGGCTGGGTGGGGCTGAGTGAGAGGGATCATGCTTTTTTCTCTTTTTTAATTTCCTGCCGGTTTATTTCCTTCGCCAACACTGGTCTGTTTCCAGATATAATCAGTTGGTGACGTCAGCGGAGGCACAGACAATAGACAGCAGTGACCACACAGTGAGCCTGTTGTTGCTGCTACTGATCGACCCATCCTCTCACCTCACTTGACAAAAGTTCTCCTGTCAGCCAAAGAGACACACCCGTCAACCCCACCAGATGGCAGCACGGCCAGCCGTCGAATTATACCGCCATTCGTCATAACCCTGTTAATGACTAAAATAAATGAATAGATAAACACGTGGCTAAAGTTCGAACCTTGTTTTTGTTTTGTTGTGCAGGGCAGTATTCGGGAAAAGAAAAACTAAGTAAGAAATAGATCCTGTAGCCAAAAAGATTTATGTAGCCAAACAGATTTTAATTTGTAGCTCGTTAAAAAAAAAAAAAAAGAAAAAAAAAAAGTATGGAATCAGCAAAGATAGATTACGTCTCTTTAGGCAAACTTTAAGTATGTTCTCGTATTTTGACGAGTTATTGACTTTGATCTTAACATTTTGCAGAAAAAGCAAAACATGGGTTTTACTTGAGAGACAGCCCAGAGTTGAGAATTGTACGTCCCACATTGGTAGAGGCAGAGTAAAAATGTTGACATGAAAGAGAAAATATGAAAGAATTCACGAAAACCAATATTCCTTAAAATGTTATGAAGTCTCTGGTGATTTTTTCCCCTGAAACATCATCGTGCAAAGCAATCACACAAATCACAAAAAGAAGAGAAAGGAAAAAATCGACAGCGTCTTCCTGACGAGAAAGTTAACGATTCTGAAGTGACATGGAGATGTGCAAAGAAAAGAATCTGGAGGCTGAAAATTGAGAAATCCACGCACGAACAAGGTTTACACAGCAGGGGTTCAACAACGTCAGAGGAATGTCACATTGTCTCAGACTTGAATGAAAGTTATTTGTCGAAAGTTCCCCCTACCTTGAACGAAGTAAATCACTCGTTTTGTCCTCAAGAAAGCAAAGAGAGCCATGTCATTTTAACGAAGGGTACAGACGATAGTCAGTCGCTACGTCCTTCGTCTTCCTCAGTCTGTAAAAGACGAATAGGTTTGCACAACCACAATCACCGGATATCTCCCTACATTCTTCACCTGATGAAGAAGTTTGAAGGGCTCCGCGAGACACCTCAATCGTCCTCTTCTGATCTGTCCTCGTCTTTAGTTGCAGAAGGGCTCATGTCTGCCCCTTCACATGACCTGGCCTCTATTTCCCGGGACTTACCTGTCCATAGTGCGTGTGCCATTGATGAAAACCGCAAGAGTTGTAAGCAACAACAATCAGCTGATGCCCGAGGAGACACAGCTCATCCGTCTGGCAATAACAAGGGAAGGCAGATGACTCTGGAACCTCAGGTTGAAGCCCACTTGGCGGACCAAGCTGACCAGAGACCAGTTCTGTCACAGACATCAAGTCATGGAGTATTAAATGTATACATACCTTCAGGCGACACAAACCCAAACCGCACGAGTTCAGGCTCTGACTTTAGTGCGAGTCCTCGCGCGATCTGCTTATCTTCCTGTCAGTCTTATGACATGTCAAAAGAAAAGGAGGATACCATAAAAGGGACATCTGAAAGCACAAGACACTATGCAAACCAAACAATCCTTAAATCAGGCTGTCAAATAACGAACAATGTTCACGCCCGGAAACACACTGAGTGCCGCGAGACAAGACGAACAGAACAGAACTATAAAAGCGTTGAAAACACGAGGTTTCCTGAGCCAAACATGGAACATACGTCTGCTTTTTATCCACGTCGTTGGCACCCCACAAACAGCATGCGTAAAGCTCTAGACCATACCAGAGATCTGCGAAAATCATTACAGAGCAGCATGTAACATATTCCAGACCAAAGAAGCCTGATACAGTCCAAAGACAGGGCAGAATATATAAACTGCAAAAGGACCTAAATTCAGCTGGACTTCTGCACCTGAAAAGTAGTCCAAAACTGTTGACGACGGTAGCCCACCTTTCTGAAGACACAGCCGAGAGGCGCGTTAGGTCATCAACACAATGCACATCGACACTGAAACCACAAAGGCAACACACATCACGAACACAACGCGCCTCTGGCATGATACTAGCTGGACAGTGCAATGCAGGTTCGGAGAAGTCATCAGCATTTGAACAGTCATTAAGAATGTATTAGATGAATCCTGCATTCCAACCAAGAATCGTGGCTATGAACCGAAACAAGACGGACTACACACACCAAAAGCACAATACCTCTTTCAGACCACTGCACCTGGACAACCTAGGCGAGGTAAGCCACATCCGAAGAGGTCACCAAGAAACATCACCAATAAGATGGTTCAAAATAAATCTTGCATTCCACCTGGGAACCACGCCTCTGAATTGAACACAGGAGGACAATTCTTTAAAGCAGAAGGCACTACCAAGGCAAAGCCAGAACCACATGACATGTCTAAAGGTTTCCTATCTTTACTGCGAGTTCAGCTCGCCCGTATATGGTGTCATTGAAGTGTTCCCTTCCAATAACCCAAAGATCATGTACCATGCCTTTAAGATTCAATGCCAGTCGGAAGACATATCCTAGATTTCTAAGCCATGGAAGATCGCCAAAAATGTCGCATCAGTCAAAAGCACAGTTGTCTGACACGGACGTTACCACACAGATCTCAACTTTACAAAATATGGCACTACAGAGTAAAAAGTAATCGGTGAAACAGCTCGCGATAAAGATATTTAGCTGAGCACACACACCGTCTAGTGGCAAACGCCCTGATTCAGAGGAAACGGCATTCAGAAGACGACAAAAACACTATACAGGAGGAAGCTTCCAAAAACCGGTAAATCACAGTCTAAAAGAAAAGAAAACTAACCCACCCACACCAGCGACTATAGAACCTGCTAAAGACACCTGCGATAGGACCAGTCACAAGAAAGAGAAGAAGACATGTGATGCAAAGGACAGTAGCCTCAGCACAGGTAATAGCAGAAACGAAAATAGTAATGAGTGGTGTGTCTAAAACATAACACTTTGCATCGATGTTTTGAATGTACTATGCACTCCCCATTCATGTCCAGCTCATGCCTCTACCACCCGCTCTCCTTTCACCCTCTTCATGCCTACTGCTCGGACCCACAGCAGCACACACGGATCACTGTGCTCCTCGTTAATCGAGTTTGCTGTTTTGATTTATTTTTCTGCAATGCGATCTGATGATTCTTGCAGCTGTTGACTCAGCGCCACACGGAGATGCGCTGGGCTTCACAGCAGCACGCAACCTGTCCGAAAGGACTTGTTACAGACATGACATTGACGGTCAACTGTGACCGAATTCTCCTGAGGATTCCCAGTCAGTCACATTCAGTCCTTCTCAGGTCACGTGACACGAATGGCTAACCAGTGACAGCTGATTTCATTGGTTAGTTTTAAGACCAACCAACCCATGCGTCTCTTCAGACAGCAGGAAAGAAGTGTGAGCAAATTTGACAGTGAGCCATTTTTATCACAAGGAAATTACCGAGTCCTGTATGCATGTCATGTTACTATATCCGATCTACCGTGTATGTCGTGTGGCAATATAGGTAACATTGAAGATCTCCTCTTCTGGGTTGGCTGAAAACAACTTGAAATAAACCACTCCCTATGGACTTCAGTGTTTGGGCTACGACAGGACAAATGAGAGTGTAGATTACGTATGGAGAGAAGCACGAATGAGAGAATAACGTCAGGGACGGAGTGTGAAAAAAGATAGAAGTACATAGAAAGTTCACAGAATTAGTAGTAGCCCTGTGAATTGTCATCACTTGTAGACGTGGACGTAGTAGTATTTGCAGTATCATCAATAACAACAACACCATCCTATTATTCGTGCAACCATGCTGCCATTTTTTTTGCTGCATTATTTTTCATCGAGCTATTTTTTCAATATGTATGTATGCATGTGTGTGTGTGTGTGTGTGTGTGTGTGTGCGTGCGTGCGTGCGTGCATGCGTACGTGCGTGCGTGCGTGCGCCCGCGCGCGCATGTGTGTGTGTGTGTGTGAGAGAGTTTGAGAGAGAGAGAGAGAGAGAGAGAGAGAGAGAGAGAGAGAGAGAGAGAGAGAGAGAGAGAGAGAGAGAGAGAGAGAGAGAGAGAGCATATCAGCCCATTAATGTGTGGTGTATTTCAATAAATATGTGTGGTTTTAATTTTTCTTTGTTTCCTTTTCTGTCCCTAGTTTCACCGCTTTTCATTAACATAGTTTATTTAGTTAAGACAAACTAGGAGAAAATAGCGAACTTGAAATATCAGTCCTTAGCTTAATAAAATTCTTTTCAGTTGTGAAAGTTCTGACTTACTCGTTTTCTTTCTTTCCATCATCATCATCAGAGAGAGAGAGAGAGAGAGAGAGAGAGAGAGGGGGGGGGGGGGCATTTTGTTTCTGTATGTTCGAAGAACACGATTAAGAAAACAGCTCCATGTTGTTTGTCCGTCGAATCGACGAGGATTACTTCAGTCATCTAGGAGGTGAGGGGAGAGGGATGGGGGTTGAGATGATTTCTGTATACGCAGGTGGCTGATCACGCCGATGCGTGCATGGAATGTGCGGTGACAGCTTGGACAGGGAATGTGTGAGACCTGCCCTTGATTGTTTGCGCGGGCTTTCTTTGCCTGTGTTTTTGTTGCACTGCATTTGTCCGCCTTTCCTCACATAAAGTAGCACCTTTGTGGATATGCCCTCTTTTCCTCACATGGAATAGCAGCTTTGTGGATAGAGTAGCAGTGTGTTTCCATGTGTCAGGGTTGATGTTAAACGCTTTCAAAGATGTTTTGAGAGTGTCTTTGAAGCGTTTCTTCCGATCTCTATGGGAACGCTTTCCTTGTTGCTG
>JADBJO010000552.1:20415-27915 GCA_016801955.1 Conus betulinus | reverse complement strand
CACAAACTGAAACAAAAAATTGTACGTTTTCACGATTGCTTAAGCAATGGAATAGGAGCGAGAAAAAGAAATCATGAAGGGATTTTTTCTTCCAGACGGGGAACCAGGACGACGGCTACGAAGAGCGACAGGCACCAGAAAGGAGAGGACATGCCAGGGAAGAGAGAACCGCTGGGAGGAGGGAGCACTGCCGCCCGTAGAGACCTCCATCAGGACCAGTGCCGACAACACAAGAGAACCCCCTATAGAGAATTGAAGGTGAGAACTGAGCGGTGTGTGTGTGTGTGTGTGTGTGTGTGTGTGTGTGTGTGTGTGTGTGGTGTGTGTGTGTGTGTGTGTGTGGAACCAGATCATTAAAGAGAAGGGGAGTTCCCAGAGTGGTGAGGGTGAGGTCTGGGGGGGTTCCAGAGGGGGGGGGGGGGGGGGGTCGGGGGGGGTCCACTTCCCTCAGTGGGAGAAGGGGCAAAACGTGGATAGGTATTAGCATGATTTGAAACTACAAGCAGAGCAAAAACAGCGGAAATTTGGTAAAACCATTTTCCGGGGGGGGGGGGGGGGGGGGGGGGGGGGGGGGGGGGGGGGGGGGAGGGGGGTGGGTGATTCCCTTCGGGGGGATGGTTCTTTTCCAAACTACTTTGAAGTCGAGAGGGAGATGGGCGTGGGGGGGGGGGGGGGGGGGGGGGGGGGGGGGGGGGGGGGGGGGGGCCTCCTCTGTCGTTTTTTTTTTTTTTTTTTTTTTAGAGTGGGTGTGGTGGTGGTGGTATGTCCTCTGACAAAAGAAACGCCACCCCTTGGATAATTCACACAGCAGAAGTGGGTGTTTCAAAGGGGGGTCTGGGGGTCCCACCCCAGGGTAGGGGATGGGGAAAAAAGGGACATACATTTTGTTTTTCAATGAGTGGGGGGGGGTAAGTGGGGGGTCCTCTGACAAAAGAACAGAGGGAAAGGGGTAGAAGAATGATTCTTCAAAGGTGGGGGGGGGGGGGGGGATGGGGGGACAGGGGGGCTGGAAGAAGAACAGAGGGATAGGGAAGAAGAACAGAGGGATAGGGGTAGAAGACAGAGCTTCCCCAGATCAGCAGGATGTGCGCGTGGATGGGGTGAGGGGACATAGGGAAATATTGATTCTGTTAAAACTGACCTCTGGGTTCGTTTATGGCAGCCTGATGAAATGGCCTTGTTTGCTGATTTGAGGAAAGTTAAGTCTGACCAGATTGATTCTCTCCCTGCCTCCCCCTCCTCCACTCTCTGTATGGCTGGCTGGCACTAGCAATCTTTATTTTTTTTTTTTTTACCGAGATGAAATTAATTAATTCTTACTGTGTTATGGTCTAAATTGTCAGGCAAACTCTCTCTCTCTCTCTCTCTCTCTCTCTCTCTCTCTCTCTCTCTCTCTCTCTCTCTCTCTCTCTCTCTCTCCTTGAGAGTGGTTTTCCTTGCTTGGCTACCAGCAAGAAGCATTCATCATCCATCCATCCATCCCCCCCACCCCCCACCCCCATTCTCTCTCTCTCTCTCCCTCTCTCTCTCTCTCTCTCTCTCTCTCTCTGTCTCTCTCTCTTTGTCTCCTTCTCTCTCTCTCTCCCTCTCACTCCCCCTCTCTCTCCCCCCCCCCTCCCCCCATCCTCTCCTCTCCCCTCCCCTCCCCCCTCCCCTCCTCCCTTCCCTCTCTCTGTCTCTTCCAGTCTCTCTCTGTTTGTCTCTCCTTCTCTGCCTTCTCTTCCTCCCTCCCTCTCTCTCTCTCTCTCTCTCTCTCCCCCCCCCCCCCTCCCATCCTCCCCTCTCTCTCTCTCTCTCTCTCTCTCTCTCTCTCTCTCTCTTAGAACTCAACTCCCTGATATGGGCTGTAGGCCTAATCATTAAATTTCGTCGTATTCGTATTCTCTCTCTCTCTCTCTCTCTCTCTCTCTCTCTCTCTCTCTCTCTCTCTCTCTCTCTCTCTCTCTCTCTCTCTCTCTCTCTCTCTCTCTCTCTCTCTCCGCCCTTCCACACCTCATATTTCCTAATTTTCAATCAATTATTGGTGTAGTGACGCAAGGATACCGTGCGCATAAGCACTCGATTCACAGCCGGAACCGGAAAATGCGCCTCGCCACACACCTCTCCCCACTCCACACTGACCACACACACCTCTCCCTACTCCACACTGACCACACACACACCTCTCCCTACTCCACACTGACCACACACACACCTCTCCCCACTCCACACTGACCACACACACCTCTCTCCCCACTCCACACTGACCACACACACCTCTCCCCACCCCACTCCACACTGACCACACACACCTCTCCCACACCACACTGACACCTGCCACACACACCTCTCCCCACTCCACACTGACACCTGCCACACACACCTCTCCCCACTCCACACTGACACCTGCCACACACCTCTCTCCCCACTCCACACTGACCTGCCACACACCTCTCTCCACTCCACACACTGACCACACACACACACTCTCCCCACTCCACACTGACCTGCACACACACACCCTCCCCACTCCACACACACACTGACCACACACACCTCTCCCCACTCCACACTGACCACACACACCTCTCCCCACTCCACACTGACCACACACACACCTCTCCCCCCTCTCCACTCCACACTGACCACCACACACACCCTCTCCCCACTCCCCACTGACACCTGCCACACACACCTCTCCCCACTCCACACCACCACACCCACACACTCCACCACACTCTCCCCACTCCACACTGACCCTGCCACACACACCTCTCCCCACTCCACACTGACCTGCACACACACCTCTCCCCACTCCACACTGACCACACACACACACTCTCTCCCCACTCCACACTGACCACACACACCTCTCCCACTCCACACTGACCACACACACCACTCTCCCCACTCCACACTGACACACACACACTCTCCCCACTCCACACTGACCTGCCACACACACCTCCCCCCACTCCACACTGACACCTGCCACACTCACTCTCCCCACACTCACACTGACCTGACCACACACACCTCTCCCCACTCCACACTGACCTGCCACACACCTCTCCCCACTCCACACTGACCTGCACACACACCTCTCCCCACTCCACACTGACCTGCCACACACACCTCTCCCCACTCCACACTGACCACACACACACACTCTCCCCACTCCACACTGACCTGCCACACACACCTCTCCCCACACACTCCACACTGACCTGACCACACACACCTCTCCCCACTCCACACTGACCTGCCACACACCTCTCCCCACTCCACACTGACCACACACACAACCTCTCTCCCACTCCACACACTGACCACACACACCACCTCTCCCCACTCCACACACACTGACCACACACACCTCTCCCCACTCCACACTGACCACACACTCACCTCTCCCCACTCCACACTGACCCTGCCACACACACCTCTCCCCACTCCACACTGACCTGCCACACACACCTCTCCCCACTCCACACTGACCACACCACACACACTCTCCCACTCCACCTGACACTCCACACACACCTCTCTCCCCACTCCACACTGACCACCACCTCTCCCCACTCCACCACTGACCACACACCTCACCTCCCCACTCCACACTGACCTGCCACACACACCTCTCCCACTCCACACACTGACACACACACACACCCTCTCCCCACTCCACTGACCTGCCACACACACCTCTCCCCACTCCACACACCACACACACACACTCTCCCCACTCCACACTGACCCTGCCACACACACCTCTCCCCACTCCACACCTGCACTGCACACACACACTCTCCCCACTCCACACTGACCACACACACCTCTCTCTCCCCACTCCACACTGACCTCTCCCCACTCCACTGACCACACCTCTCCCCACTCCACACTGACCTGCCCACTCCACACACACCTCTCCCCACTCCCACTGACCACACACACCTCTCCCCACCCACACTCCACACCACCACACACACACACACACTGACCCACACCACACACACCTCTCCCCACCCACACTGACCCACACACACCTCTCCCCACACACACACTGACCACACACACACCTCTCCCCCCTCCACACTGACCTGCACACACACACCTCTCCCTACTCAACACACTGACCACACTCCCCTCTCCCCACTCCACGCTGACCTGCCACACATCCACCGTTTTCATTTGGAACAGACCTGTGCAAGTGGCGGGTGTGTGGTGAGGAAGCATGTAAAAAAAAAAAAAAACTTATCGACGGTTTTCATCACTTTACAGTGCCCGGACTGTTGTTTTGCTCTGTCTTCATCTGGGTTTAACCTTCATTGGATACCTTTTCTGCCCCCCCCCCCCCCTTCCCTTTTCCCCCTTCCCTCCAGCTCTAAAAAAAGCCTTACTGTAACATATGAAGCACTTGGTTTGCTTTTCTATGACAAAGCTAATTTGCTGCGTGTTACAAATGTGTGCGATGACTTTAATGCAGTGAAATCTAACTTACTGTGTTACAAATGGGCGCGATGACTTGAATGCAGTGAAATCTAACTTACTGTGTTACAAATGGGTGCGATGACTTGAATGCAGTGTTTATGTTGTCAGGACTTGAAGGAGACTACCCGGCCAAAGAAAGAAGCAGAGTGACGAACGGGAACACACCACGAAGGTAAAAACATGTTCTTTTTCCACCCAGAAAGATTGAGCAAATACTAAGAAGTTCTGCCTGATCAAGAGCAACACAAACTGGCTGGTTAACGTCTTGAAAACGTTTCAAACACGTACACAAGCTTTGCTCTTATCCATTCCCGGGGGTGCATTACTCTTGCACCTCTCTAACCGCCCCTACCCCCCCCCCCCCCCCCCCTCCCTTATATACAGTTATCATGATGGTCCTGTGGCAGCTGCAAGGCCGGGTGTTGACAGAAAGAAAAAGAAACACCCCGAAGGTGCTGGGGAGGACCCAGAGAAGCACTGCCTTCACCTGCCCTTTGAGCAGTCCTGTACCACCCTTGGAGGCCTGCGCTGTGTTGACGATGGGTACAGGCACGCGCGCAGGACTCTCCATTAGGATATCAAGGGACATAACTGCTCCTGAACAGAGATAAATCGGACTACAGGATGCAACTCATAACAGCCTTAAAGTAGCATCCCCATGGGTGTACCAGCCCGTGTTTCATGACTGCAGAGCCCACCGGCGAAAAAACACCACCACCCTCCAGCTGTCGAGCACACCCCACAGACCCAACCACCCCTGCCCAAGGACAGATGAAGACAGTGCCACTCCAGACACAGCCAAGCTTTCGCCATACGGTCTTATGTGCCCTCAAGAGAGAATCCAAAGTTGTAGTCTTTCCCACTGTCAACAGGACTTTCCCTGTGGTCAGTGGGTCTTTCCTCACCGTCACTGGACCTTTCTCCAGGTCAGCCTAGTTAAGGCAAAGAAGAAAAAGAAACACCCGAAGGTGCTGGGGAGGACCCAGAGAAGCACTGCCTTCACCTGCCCTTTGAGCAGTCCTGTACCACCCTTGGAGGCCTGCCAGACAGAAAGCAGCAATATCAGGTCGTCATGAGACAAGCCACCAAACGAGGCACTGCACTGCCTCAGAGTCACTTCGGAGGTGTGTAGTATGGCCTGTTCTGATCTGTCGTTTTCAGATGCCATCCATGAAGTCAATGAAATGGGACTGTGTGGACTAGTCTTGTCTGTTTGATATAAAAAAAAAAAAACACGCTCACTTTAGACTAGAGATCCGGTTGGGGGAGGGGGGGGGGGGGGAGGGGGGGGGGGGGGAAACGCCTCTGACGGGACTCGAACCTTCGACCTCCCAGCCTGCAACTCCAGACGCTAACCACCGCACTGCACCAATAAAAGGTGTAAAGTTCTCGTAAGACTTTGGACCAGAGGGGCAGTGAACTGTCGAGATTCACCGTGTCTGGGGCACGGCATGTTGAAGACGGAGCCTATCTTTGCTCTGATACAGTCTCTTACCTTCCCTAAAGTGAACGGGTACCCGTTTACTGCTGCGTTCAGAGAGGGTTTTCTAACCTTCCCTAAAGTGAACCGGGTACCCGTTTACTGCTGCGTTCAGAGAGGGTTTTCTGACCTTCCCTAAAGTGAACCGAGTACCCGTTTACTGCTGCGTTCAGAGAGGGTTTTCTAACCTTCCCTAAGTGAACCGGGTACCCGTTTACTGCTGCGTTCAGAGAGGGTTTTTTCAGCCGAAAAAAAAATCCCACTCCATGTGTGGTTGTAACTCACAGCCGTCGTCGCCTCCTCTGGCAAATGCTCCGACCATTCCACTACGGCACCCCTTTGCAGAGGTTGATCACGTATTCCAGACTTTGTGACGTCAGAGTGAGGGCGATCTCCTTAAGGTAGTTTGTACAGGCGAAGAGACATTCGACATCCTCGCATGTCTGTATCACCCCCCCCCCCCCCCCCCCCCCCCTGCTCAGACACCAGATCATTCTGAAAAAAAAAAACTATGAGACAACTCGCACAAATAAGCCTAAAGCCTTGAAGAATTGGCTGTATCCACATTTACTCAACTGAGAGAAGACAAGCCCTCGACAGAAAGATCTACAAATGATGCAGAAAGGTTTTTTTGTCAACAGATTGTCTTCTTTTTTTTCAGGGATGGATATCGCCAAACCAATTCAATGATAGAAAAGTAAACAAATTGACTTTTCGTTTTGAATTACAGATTCCATTCTAAACAATTCGTTGTATAAGGTAGGCCTTATTCACAAAGTTGATTAGTATCACTTCACTTGTACAAACTGAAACAGAAATTGTACGTTTTCATGATTGCTTAAGCGATGCAACATGAGCGAGAAAAAAAGAAATCATGAAGGGATTTCTATTCCAGACGGGGAACCAGGACGACGGCTACAAAGAGCGACAGGCACCAGAAAGGAGAGGACCTGCCAGGGAAGAGAGAACCGCTGGGAGGAGGGAGCACTGCCGCCCGTAGAGACCTCCACCAGGACCAGTGCCGACAACACAGGAGACCCCCCCTGGATGGAGATGCAGGTCAGATCTGAGTGGTGTGTGTGACGTACATGTGTGTGTGTGTGTGTGTGTGTGTGTGTGTGTGTGTGTGTGTGTGTGTGTGTGTGTGTGTGTGTGTGTGTGTGTGTGTGTGTGAGCCAGATCATTAAAAGAGAAGGGGAGTTCCAAAGTGGTGAGGGTGAGGTCTGGGGGATCCACCACCCTCAGTGGGAGAAGGGGCAAAATGTGCATAGGCATTAGCATGAATTGAAACTACAAGCAGAGCAAAAACGGCGGAAATTTGGTAAAACCTGTTGGGGGGGGGGGGGGGGGGGGGGGGAGGGAGGAGGAGGAGGAGGGTTCCTCTTCGGGGGGATGGTTCTTTTCCAAACTACTTTTAAATCGAGAGGGGGATGGGGGTAGGGGGTGGTACAGGGGGCCTCCTCTGTCGTTTTTTTTTTTGTTTTTGTTTGTTTTTTGTTTTTTGTGTGTGTGTGTGGTGGTGTGTCCTCTGACAAAAGAAACGCCACCCC
>JADBJO010000552.1:12500-14135 GCA_016801955.1 Conus betulinus | reverse complement strand
TCTTCGTGGTCTTCTTCTTCTTCTTCTTCGTTGTCTTCTTCTTTGTAGTCTTCGGCCATAGGACCAGGCCGACTAAACTAGCTCGTAGGGACCTGCGCCACCGACGCCAGCCATAGGACCAGGCCGACTAAACTAGCTTGTAGGGACCTGCGCCACACCGAAACCAGCCATAGGACCAATAGAGGGTTTGCGCACATAACCAGAGGTAGGGGCTACAAACACTTTTGTGTTTAGGGTGGTCTTTTTCTTCCGATTGTTGCAGGTGCTGCAGGTGAAGTCTCCATCATCTGTGGGTGCCGACGCCATTGTTTGCCCGTCTGTGTCGCCTCCATTCTTCCCACTGGGCCTCTCTCCTCTGTTCTGCTCTGCTTGCTTGGTGCCAGATGATGGTGGACCACCAACTGACCGGGTCTGAAGCTGCTGTCTCCAGGTCTGCTGGGTTAAGGCTGCCACAGATAAACACAGAAATGTTCAACAACGAGGGTGAGTTTTCAGTCACGTTGCCGCGTTACATCTGTCCCGTTAATTAACCGATAGAGTGTTAGCAATAGGCGTAGAAATAGATTGGAAGACTACGCTGATTCCAGCAGTATGAATTTTGTTGCAAAATGAGGTAGAAGTCGACGGATGCAGGCACTTTAAGTTCAAGACAGTGACACTGGGACAAGCCATTGGGATTAAGTACAGATGTACTGATAGTGTTGTGCTGTGACTGTGCAAAGGGTACAGATGCACCGGTAGTGTTGTGCTATGACTGTGCGAAATGATCGACTTCCGTCATTTGTGCCCATTGGATTAATATGTGTGACGAGAGTGATCAGAGAGCAGGAGCAAAGTGAGTGTTTCCTTCTTCATGGACAGAAGAAAGTGATAGCAGTCTTTGTGTTAAAAAACCGCCCTAGTAATAAGCAACCTACAAAAGGCCAGCACTTTTCTGCCCAAATGGAGGTCAACATCGATATCTAAGCCGTTCTAACATGTATAGAAAAACGTTTTGACGGGCTCGCAATAAAAGTGGACTTGGTAGTGATGCGACAAGAGATCAACAACTTCACTACTACAGACTTCAACATAAGTAAGGACCACTTGCAATCTGTCTGACAAATGCAACACGCGCGAAACCAAAAATGTTTCATGTGTACAGATATTTAATTGCAACCCTTGTGAATCAAATTAAAGCAATTCATTTGGGTTGCGTAATGTTTTTGCAATGATAAAGCAATGTAAAGAGACCCACCCTGGGAAAAGAAAATCCACAGACATGTTTCTTTAATCTGTTCAAAAACGGATGTGTCCACCCCGCGCAGCAACACAATCGGACAGCGCTGCCTCATGGAGTTGATGGTGTTTGCGATGACGGGGATGTTTTCCCACTCCTGTCGCAGGATGTGCAGCAGCTGTTCCCGATTAGCTGGACGTGGGCGGTTTGCATGGACTGCCGGCCAAGTTCTCCCCAGATGTTCTCGATTGGATTGAGATCTGGACTGTTCGCAGGCCATGCCATCCTGGTGATCCCAGCTTCCTGAATGAAAGTGTTGACAGCCCTGCAGCGGTGTGGTGTGGCGTTGTCATCCTGGAGGACAGCTTGGGGTCCGATCTGCTGGAGGGTCGCTGTGACCAGAGGCTGTAAGATCT
>JADBJO010000552.1:0-7500 GCA_016801955.1 Conus betulinus | reverse complement strand
GCCATCCCCCATCTGTCTGTCTGTCTGTCTGTCTGTCTGTCTCTCTCTCTCTCTCTCTCTCTCTCTCACACACACAAACTCTCTCTCTCTCTCTCACACACACACACACACACACACACACACACACACACACACACACACACACACACACACACACACACACACACACACACACACACACACACACACACACACACACACACACACACACACACACACACACACACACACAGGCGCGGGCGCGCGCGCGCGCGCACAGAACAGAAAGATCAATGAATGATTCAGAAGTTGTTTTTTTTTGTCAACAGATTGTCTTTTTCAGTGATGGATATCACCCAAACGAGTTAATGAAAGAAAAGTAAACAAATTGTCTGTTCTCGTTTTGAATTACATATTCCATTCTAAACACCTCGTTGTATAAGGTAGGTTCTATTCACAAAATTGATCATATATCACTTCACTTGCACAAACTGAAACAAAAACTGTACGTTTTAACGATTGCTTAAGCAATGGAATAGGAGCGAGAAAAATGAATCATGAAGGGATTTTTCTTCCAGACGGGGAACCAGGACGACGGCTACGAAGAGCGACAGGCACCAGAGAAGAGAGGACATGCCAGGGAAGAGAGAACCGCTGGGAGCTGTTCAATCAACGGAGGAAAGGAGAGTTACTACATCGAGGAGGCACGAACAGCTGAAAAAAGGTAGGCCTCCCTAAAAGGTATGCCGCGCACTCAATAGAGATAGGCCGACTAAACAGCGATAGGCACCTGCGCCACCGAAACCAGCTGATAGGACCGAAACCAGGATAGGACCAGGCCGACTAAACTAGCCTGTAGGGACCTGCGCCACCGAAACCAGCTGATAGGACCAGGCCGACTAAACTAGCCTGTAGGGACCTGCGCCACCGAAACCAGCCGACTGACTAGGACCAGGCCGACTAAACTAGCCTGTAGGGACCTGCGAAACCAACCGCCGACCGAAACCAGCTGATAGGACCAGGCCGACTAAACTAGCCTGTAGGGACCTGCGCCACCGAAACCAGCTGATAGGACCAGCCGCCTAAACTAAACTAGCCTGTAGGGACCTGCGCCACCGAAACCAGCTGATAGGACCAGGGCCGACTAAACTAGCCTGTAGGGACCTGCGCCACCGAAACCAGCTGATAGGACCAGGCCGACTAAACTAGCCTGTAGGGACCTGCGCCACCGAAACCAGCTGATAGGACCAGGCCGACTAAACTAGCCTGTAGGGACCTGCGCCACCGAAACCAGCTGATAGGACCAGGCCGACTAAACTAGCCTGTAGGGACTGCGCCACCGAAACCAGCTGATAGGACCAGGCCGACTAAACTAGCCTGTAGGGACCTGCGCCACCGAAAGCAGCTGATAGGGACCAGGCCGACTAAACTAGCCTGTAGGCCGGGACCTGCGCCACCGAAACCAGCTGATAGGACCAGGCCGACTAAACTAGCCTGTAGGGACCTGCGCCACCGAAACCAGCTGATAGGACCAGGCCGACTAAACTAGCCTGTAGGGACCTGCGCCACCGAAACCAGCTGCTGATACCAGGCCGACTAAACTAGCCTGTAGGGACCTGCGCCACCGAAAGCAGCTGATAGGACCAGGCCGACTAAACTAGCCTGTAGGGACCTGCGCCACCGAAAGCAGCTGATAGGACCAGGCCGACTAAACTAGCCTGTAGGGACCTGCGCCACCGAAAGCAGCTGATAGGACCAGCCGACTAAACTAGCCTGTAGGGACCTGCGCCACCGAAACCAGCCGATAGGACCAGGCCGACTAAACTAGCCTGTAGGGACCTGCGCCACCGAAAGCAGCCGATAGGACCAGGCCGACTAACTAGCTAGGGCTTAGGGACCTGCGCCACCGAAATGCTGATAGGACCAGGCCCACTTTGCTAGCCTGTGGGTGCCCCTGGGCTGTGGGCCCGACTTTTCCTGGTGTGTCCCCTGGGCTGTGTCACGTTCCCAGTGTGTCCCCTGGGCTGTTGGTCCCGTGCCTGGTGTGTCACCTATGGTCCCGTTCCTGGTGTGTCCCTAGGGCTGTGGTCCCGTTCCTGGTGTGTCCCCTGGGCTGTGGGCCCCGTTCCTGGTGTGTCCCCTGGGTGTGGGACCCGTTCCTGGTGTGTCCCCTGGGCTGTGGGCCTGTTTCCTGGTGTGTCCCCTGGGCTGTGGGCCTGTTCCTGGTGTGTGCCCTGGGCTGTGGGCGCGTTCCTGGAGTGTCCCTGGGGCTGGATCCTGTTCCTGGTGTGTGTCCCATGGGCTGGGTTCCCATTCCTGGTGTTGTCCACTGGGCTGTGGACCCGTTTCTTGGTGTGTCCCCTGGGCTTGATCCCGTTCCTGGTGTGTCCCTGGGCTGTGTAGCCGTTCTTGGTGTGTCTTTTGGGCTGTGGGTCTCGTTCCTGGTGTGTCCCCTGGGCTGTGATCCCCGTTCCTGGTGTGTCCCACTGTGCTGTGGACCCGTTTCTGGTGTGTGTCCCTGGGCTGTGGACCCGTTCCCTGTGTGTGTCTTCTGGGCTGTGGGCCTGTTCCTGGTGTGTCCCCCCTGTGGACCCCGTTCTGTGGACCCATTCCTGGTGTGTGTCCCTGGGCTGTGGGCCCGTTCCTGGTGTGTCCCCTGGGCTGTGGTCCCGTTCCTGGTGTGTCCCCTGGGCTGTGGCCCGTTCCTGGTGTGTCCCCTGGGCTGGGGTCCCATTCATGTGTGTGTCCCCTGGACTGTGGGCTCGTTCCTGGTGTGTCTGCTGGGCTGTGGACCCGTTCCGGGTGTCTCCTGGGCTATGGGCCCTGCTTGGTGTGTCCCCTGGGCTGTGGACCCGTTCTCGGTGTGTCCTCTGGGCTGTGGGCCCGTTCCTGGTGTGTCCCCAGGGCTGTGTGAAGCCGTTCCCGGTGTGTCCCAAGGGCTGTGGGGCCCGTTCCTGTGTGTCCCCTGGGCTGTGGTCCCATTCCTGGTGCTCCCCAGGGCTGTGGTCCCGTTCCTGGTGTGTCCCCTGTGGACTGGGCTGTTCCTGTGTGTTTCCGCTTCCGTGGTCCTTTCGACCGTAGATTCTTGATTGTCGGTCCTGTGGTCTGTGTGGGTTGTCTGTTCAAACCATTCCAGGAATTAGCCATTTGAAGTGTGTGTGTGTGTGTGTGTGTGTGTGTGTGTGTGTGTGTGTGTGTGTGTGTGTGTGTGTGTGTGTGTGTGTGTGTGTGTGTGTGTGTGTGTGTGTGTGTTGTGTGTGTGATGCACGTACCTGTCATTTTTCATGTATCCCCTGCCCTATGACTGTTCTTGGTGTCTCCTCTGGCATGTCGTCTCATTTTTGGTGTGTGTCTCCTGGGCCGTGGTCCCGATCCTGGTGTGTTGCCCTGGGCTGTCGTGGGCTCGTGCCCCCCTGCTCCCCCTAGGTGCTGTGGACCCTTTTAGGTTGTGTCCCCTGGGCTGTGCACCATTTCCTAGTGTGTCGCCCTGGGCTGTGGCCCCTTTCCTGGTGTCTACCCAGGGCTGTGGACCCTCTCCTGGTGTATCCCCAGGGCTTTGGGCCCTTTCCTTGTGTCTCCCCAGGGCTGTGGGCCCTTTCCTGGTGTCTTCCCGGGGTTTGGACCTTTTCTAGTGTCTCTTCAGGGCTGTGGACCCTTTCCAGGTGTCTCCCCAGGGCTGTGGACCCTTTCCTGGTGTCTCACCAGGGCTGTGGACCCTTTCCTGGTGTCTCCAGTGGCGCTGTGGACCCTTTCCTGGTGTGTTCCCATGGCTGTGGGCCCTTTCTGGTGTCTTCCTAGGGCTGTGAACCCTTTCCTGTGTCTCTTTTTTCATACTCTTTCTCAGTTCTGAAGTAGTTGTGGACCCTTCTTGTGTACTCTTCTTGGTTCTGTGTTCTTTTCTTGTTCTTGTTTTGTTGTGGACCCTTTCCTGGTTCTTCTTCTTCTTCTTCTTCTTCTTCTTCTTCTTCTTCGTCGTCGTCGTCGTCGTGCTGTGTGTCGTCGTGGTTGTCGTCTCGGGTCCTTCTGTCTTCTTCTTTTGTCTTGTCTCCTTCTTCTTGTGTCTTCCTTTTTCTGGTGTGTCTCCCTTCTTCTTCTTCTTCTTGTTTTTCTTCTTCTTCTTCTTCTTCTTCTTCACCTTCTTCTTTCTTCTTCTTCTTCTTCTTCTTCTTTCTTGGTCTTTCTCTTCCTGTCTTCATTTCTTCTTCTTCTTCTTCTTCTTCTCTTTGTTTCTTCTTCTTCTCTTCTTCTTCTTCTTCGTAGTCTTCTTCTTCTTCTGTTTCTTCTTCTTCGTCGTTCTTGGTTTCCTTGGTCGTCGTCTTTGGTGTCTTCTCCTTTCCTGGTTTTCTTCTTCTTCTTCTTCTCTCTTCTCTTCTTCTTCTCTTCTTCTTCTCTTCTCTTCGTAGTCTTCTTCTTCATGTAGGCTTCTTCATAGTCTTTTCTTCCCTCTCTTTCTCTTCTCTTTCTCTTCTCCAGGGCTCTCTTTTTCTCTCTTCTTCTTCGCAGTCTCTTCTTCTTCGAAAGTGTCTTCTTCGGGCAGTCTTCTCAGTTCTCCCTGTGGACCTTTCCTCTTCTTGTGTCTTTGTAGGCTGTGGGACCCTTCTTGGTCTGTCTTCGTCGTGTGGACCTTCTTGGTGTCTTCTTCTTTTTCGTGGACCCTTTCTTCGTCTTCTTCTCTCTTCTGTGTGGACCTTCGAAGTGTTTTCTTCGTAGTCGTCTTCTTCTCTGGACCTCTTCTTCTTCTTCTCTCTTCTTCTGTGTCTTCTTCTTCTTCTTCTTCTTCCTCTTCTGTGGACCTTTTGGTCTGGTGTTCTTCGTCCTGGGCTGTTCTCCCCTCTTCCTTGTGTGTTCCCTGGGCTGTGGACCCTTTCCTGGTGTCTCCCTCTTCTGTGGTCCGTTTCCTGTGTGTGTGGTGGTGTCTCCCGGGGTGTGGACCTGTTCCTGTCTGTCCCTGGGCTGTGGACCCTTTCCTGGTGTGTCCCCTCCTCCTCCTGGACCCTCTTTGTGGTGTTCTCCCAGGGCTGTGGACCCTTCTTGGTGTTCGTTCGTCGTCGTGTGTCGTGTCGTGTGTCTCCCCAGGTCTCGTCGTCGGCGTCGTCGTCTTCTTCTTCTTCGTGTTGTGTGTTCTTCCTAGTCTTCTTCTTCCCCTGGGCTGTGGACCCTTTCCTGGTGTGTCTTCCTGGGCTGGGCTGTGGACCTTTCCTTGTGTCTCCCCAGGGGCTGTGGACCTTTTCCTGGTGTCTCCCAGGGGCTGTGTGGACCCTTTCCTGTGTGTCCTCTGGGGCTGTGGACCCTTTCCTGGTGTTTGATCCAGGGCTGTGGACCCTTTCCCTTGTGTCTTCCCCAGGGCTGTGGATCCTTTCCTGGTGTCTCCCCAGGGCTGTGGACCCTTTTCCTGTGTGTCCCCAGGGCTGTGGACCCTTTCCTGGTGTCTCCAAAGGCTGTGGACCCTTTCCTGGTGTCTCCCCAGGGCTGTGGACCCTTTCCTGGTGTCTCCCCAGGGCTGTGGACCTTTTCTGGTGTCTCCCCAGGGCTGTGGACCCTTTCCTGGTGTCTCCCCAGGGCTGTGGACCCTTTTCCTGGTGTCTCCCCAGGGCTGTGGACCCTTTTCCTGGTGTCTCCCCCGGGCTGTTGTGGACCCTTTTCTGGTGTGTCAGGGTTCCCCCAGGGCTGTGGACCCTTTCCCTGTGTCTCCCCAGGGCTGTGGACCCTTTCCTGGTGTCTCCCAGGGCTGTGGACCCTTTCTGGTGTCTCTCCCAGGGCTGTGGACCCTTTCCTGGTGTCTTCCCAGGGCTGTGGACCCTTTTCCTGGTGTGGACCCCCTGGGGCTGTGGACCCTTTTCTGGTGTCTCCCCAGGGCTGTGGACCCTTTCCTGGTGTCTCCCTGGGGCTGTGGACCCTTTCCTGGTGTGTTCCCCAGGCTGTGGGACCTTTTCCTTGTGTTTCCCAGGGCTGTGGACCCTTTCCTGGTGTCTCCCCAGGGGTGTGGACCTTTCCTGGTGTCTCCCCGGGGCTGTGGACCCTTTCCTGGTGTTTCCCAGGGCTGTGGACCCTTTCCTGGTGTCTCCCAGGGGGGGCTGTGGACCCTTTCCTGGTGTCTCCCAGGGGCTGTGGACCCTTTCCTGGTGTGTTTCCCAGGGCTGTGGACCTTTCCTGGTGTCTCCCCGGGGGCTGTGGACCCTTTTTCCTGGTGTCTCCCCAGGGCTGTGGACCCTTTCCTTGTGTCTCCCCAGGGCTGTGGACCCTTTCTGGTGTGTCTCCCCAGGGCTGTGGACCCTTTCCTGGTGGTTTCCCCAGGGCTGTGGACCCTTTCCTGGTGTCTCCCCAGGGCTGTGGACCCTTTCCTCCTGGTGTCTCCCAGGGCTGTGGACCCCTTTTCTGGTGTCTCCCCAGGGCTGTGGACCCTTTCCTGGTGTTTCCCAGGGGCTGTGGACCCTTTTCTGGTGTCTCCCCAGGGCTGTGGACCCTTTCCTGGTGTGTTTCCAGGGCTGTGGACCCTTTCCTGTGTGTTTCCCAGGGCTGTGGACCCTTTCCTGGTGTCTCCCCAGGGCTGTGGACCCTTTCCTGGTGTCTCCCAGGGGCTGTGGACCCTTTCCTGTGTCTCCCCAGGGCTGTGGACCCTTTCCTGGTGTCTCCCCAGGGCTGTGGACCCTTTCCTGGTGTCTCCCCAGGGCTGTGGACCCTTTCCTGGTTTTCCCAGGGCTGTGGACCCTTTCCTGGTGTCTGGAGGGCTGTGGACCCTTTCCTGTGTTTCCTCCGGGGCTGTGGACCCTTTCCTGGTGTCTCCCAGGGCTGTGGACCCTTTCCTGTGTGTTTCCCAGGGCTGTGGACCCTTTCCTGGTGTCTCCATCGGGGCTGTGGACCCTTTCCTGGTGTTTTCCAGGCTGTGGACCCTTTCCTTGTGTCTCCCCAGGGCTGTGGACCCTTTCTTGGTGTGTTTCTGGTGTTTCCAGGGCTGTGGACCCTTTTCCTGGTGTCTCTCCAGGGCTGTGGACCTTTCCTGGTGTTTCCCCAGGGCTGTGGACCCTTTCCTGGTGTCTTCCCAGGGCTGTGGACCCTTTCCTGGTGTTTCCCAGGGCTGTGGACCCTTTCCTGGTGTTTCCCAGGGCTGTGGACCCTTTCCTGGTGTTTCCCCAGGGCTGTGGACCCTTTCCTGGTGTCTCCCAGGGCTGTGGACCCTTCCCTGGTGTCTCCTCAGGCTGTGTGGACCCCTTTCTGGTGTCTCTCCAGGGCTGTGCTGATCCTTTCCTGGTGTCTCCCCGGGGCTGTGGACCCTTTCCTGGTGTTTGGTCAGGCTGTGGACCCTTTCCTGTGTGTCTCCCCAGGGCTGTGGACCCTTTCCTGGTGTCTTCCCAAGGCTGTGGACCCTTTCCTGGTGTCTCCCCAGGGCTGTGGACCCTTTCCTGGTGTCTCTCCAGGGCTGTGGACCCTTTCCTGGTGCGTTCCCCAGGGCTGTGGACCCTTTCCTGGTGTCTCCCCAGGGCTGTGGATCCTTTTCTGGTGTTCCCCAGGGCTGTGGACCTT
>JADBJO010000551.1:634221-651866 GCA_016801955.1 Conus betulinus | reverse complement strand
GCTCCCACCCTTGCTTCCCCACTAGCTCCCAGTCCCCGCCGCCGCGCCGCTTCCCTCCCCCCCCCTGAATGGCTCACCCTGGCTCCCCCCCCCCCCCGCCACCTCTTATTCGCTCCTGCGGTCCTCCGAAGGGAAGATCGCCCGCTCAGACCTCCTTTCCACCGAAAACAACATGTCTCTCTTCTTCAGGCTCTTCCCTCACTAACCGAAGGTAAAGATGAGTAAGTACAATCTAATAGCTATTTTTGCCAAAGACATTTTTCCTAGAAAATGGGACATAGTCCGCTCCTGTGGTTAACTAGGCATTTTAAAGACGGGTGTGGGGGAGGAAGGGGAGAAGGTAGGGAAGAACGGGAGGGGGGAAAAAAAGGGAAGGCATGCGGGCGTGAGTTCGGTGCAGTTCGGAAAAAGCGATTTGTAGGTAAAACACGTGGAGACTACAGGGGGACGAAGTGTGGATGGGAATAGGGGCCCAAAAATATAAGTGAAAGTGGTGTGGAAGCGACGGCACATATGTGAAATATAGTTATGGTTAAGGTGACATATAGGAGTGGTGTAATGTAAGGTGGAACCGTACCTCAGCTGAGCCCGGAAGTCAGGAGGAAGTGGGTCGTGCTACGTGCCCTTGGGGAGGGGGGGATGTGAAGATAAAATAGCCCAGGGCCGCAGATTGCGGCATTTGTAGAATAAATTAAAATACAATCGCCCACCATAGGTCCGTATCTGACACGAAAGGGTGTTTGCTTCTAATGATGTGCGCCACGAGAGCCCAACGCTAGGGAGTATGAACGACTCAGGCTGGTGCATTATACGTCCTCAGGGTGGGACCAATAGGCTGTGTGTAGGGACGAGGAGGAAGACCGAAAAATGCTGCAGATAACGTCGGAAACGGTGGGGAGCAAATCTAGGTACAGCTAATTGCAGAAAAGCCCAAACTTCGCCGGGGGGTGGTGCATAAGGAGAGCCGAAAGAAAAAGATAGCCATCCTGCAAAAAGCAACGAAGCGATTGGTGGAGGATCGCTGAGTAGGCGACACCGATTCGTGCAATCATCTGCCGGTTGCACGATCCTGTTTTCATACCAATCGAATTGGAAAGGGGGCGAGGTGGGAAACGACACACAAAAACATAAATTGAATGACAGAACAGGCTGGTGGCTCCAGTGTTAGAGAAAATGGGACTGTTTTCACAGAAAGCTATGCAGCAGTGGGTTGTGCGGGACACAAAGGAGTTGTATTATTTTATGGCAAACGGCGCATAGCGGGCTAGTAGGAATGTACACGGAGGGCAGCGCTGAGGTAGGAGTGTGATGGTTTGTTGTGGAGTGGTGTTGTAAAGTGCATGTGTGGTTGTGCTGGTGGTATGTTGGATGTTAAGAGGTAGTGTGTGTGTTGTTTTCACTACCAAACTGGTTGTAGGTAAAACACATAACCGTAATATCGTTCTTCAGGCATATACCGAATCAGAACCAGATAAAACTGAGTCCAGATCTGTAATTTTCATTTTGTTTTAAAAATAAGGTCCAGTGAATCATGAGTGCGAATACAATATATACATAGATAAGTGATAGATACACATAGACCAAGCGAGAGCTACTGAGAAGAGGTAATGATGATAAGAGGGGCTGGGGGACGGGAGTGAGGGGTTGGAGATGGGAAGTGGCGGAGACGGGGGAGGGAGGGGGGGTGGGGGGGGGGGGGGAGGGGGGGGGGGGAGGGGGGAGGTGACTGATCGATGAACTAAACTGAACCTGAACTGATTGCAATTTTATACGGCGAGAGGCGTATTCTTCCAATCCTGAACTATCTCGCGCCTTATGAGGGCCCCTGGCAACATTAAAATGAATAGAGACGATGCTCAATAAACAGTTTACATGGTGATCGCTTTGTGCACTGTTGTGTACATAATTTGAATATCCACTAATACTGAGACTTATGACTATAACCAAATTTGGAAATGGAGACGGATGTGGGGATTCTGAAGAGCTGATCCAGAAGTTGTGCCCTTTTCTCCAATAACCAAACGACGATAATTTTTTCCTACGTTGTGGATACTGGAAAAAAACATATTGAAAAGTTGTGGCGTTTTGGGTGAGGAAGTGAGTGGACGTGTGGAGTGAAGAAAAAAGTGGAAAGATTGTGGGTGGATCTGTTTTGGGGGTGATTAAATTCTAAATCTGCGTCACTAAACCATCGAGAAATTGCGCTTACGTAGTTAACAGAGTGTGGGTAAAGCAACAGTGTCATTCTTCTGCTTGCATGCATGACAAGATCAGTTATTAAAGGGATATAGCGGCCTGGCGTCTAAATCACTCTTTCATGCCTCTCTCATCTCGGATCGCATTTTTATTGGTTTATGTGGTATTTCGATGAGTCACATGGTTCTTTCCGCTCTCAACTGAACGAATAATCGCTGAACATAATAATCCGCGATCCCTGGAGAATTTATTGCACGACAAACAATTTGTTGGAGATCTTCGAACTGCCTAAAGTCCAACCTAACTCCTATGATCTTATGTCACAAAGTACATGACAGGCGAAAAATGCCCACTATCAACGTTGACTTTTTCTCCCCTGTAGTAATACATGTCGACATTGGTTTGTACAACACACGCTGACATATACTGTTTACTAATGAATCTGACACTTACTTGTAGAGGGTCCAATAAGAACCATCCAGAACCCTAGGTAGATTGCTTGTGTGAAAACCATCCAAGGAAGCTCAAATATTTCGCGAGTTTAACGTACTGCTGATTGGCGCAGGGGCTGTTTCCTTTATGCGGCATGGTCAGCTAGCTCAGAGAGGAAGTATTAAAAGGGAGTCACAACAGGCCATCGGACATAATGCAATAAAACCATAAAAAAAAAAGAAAAATGTATAAATCCATATAAAACAAGAAAGCTTGAAAAAAAAAAACACACAAACACACCACCCCCGTGGCCCCGCTTCGTCCCCCACTTCTTAGACTTCTTTCTCGATCTCTTTCCTTACCTTCTTCTCCCACTTCTCTTACCCCACCGACCCGCCCCCCGCTTCAAAATATCATGTCCATTTTTAAGGGCCATAAATACGCATTTAATCTTTGAACTTCTCAGGAACACACCCGTGACTCCCCAGAAACATAAAACCTGGCAGTGGAGGTTTTTTTTGTATAGAGGAAAAACTGCAGTGACCAAACCCCGGTACAACTTCACATGACAAAAAAAAACAAGTACCACCACTTTTCTTCTTTATAATATATAAATAATATTTTTTTCTTTTTATTATGATTATCCCCCCCGACCCGGGGCGGGGGCCCCCCCCCCCCCCCAGGGAAACGATGGAAAGGCACGCCAGCGCCGAAGTCAGCGCTGCTGGTGCTAAACCCGTTTCCCCGAGCCCCACTATTTACATGCCACGGAACTACAGAACAAAATGGGGGGGTCGTATCCCCCCCCCGTGGGCCCCGTGTGTAGTCCCTCGCCCGCGCGGTAAAATAGAGGGAGAGAATGCACTGTGAGAGTCCCCCCACCTACGCAGTACGAACGCCAACCAATCTAAATAGAGGTAAAAGGATTCTGAACGTCATAACGAAGCTCCCATATAAAAACGTTTACTGGATCGTTTGGTCGGCGAGCACATCACTAGCCCTGTGCTACGGATTCATTTTTCAATATCCAACAAACAGCCTCGAAAGCTAAGATATAACTGTAACTAAGCATCATGAGTGAGGGCGGGTAGGTCGACCGCCAAATTTAGAGAGACTGATCCCAGGCGACACGACTTCACACGACGCATCGAGCAACCGGCCACAGCGACGTAAAGTATAATGAAAGGGAGGATATTATTGAGGGTGTTATGAAGGGGTTGAAGAATTTAGGGGGTAAGGAACACACCCCGTAGAAGGCTCACATATTAACGACACAAACAACACACACACCACACGGCGCACACTACACACCACAACCTCCAAAAAAAACGCCGACACTCACCATCTCCTCACACACGACACCGCAAGCATCACAACCTACAACGCACCATATCACATTGAGGCGGATTGAACACAATGCTGAAGTTATCTTTCCCCTCTTCTCCGTGTAGACAAATGCTGTCAACTTTGTAGCTTTCTCTGCCGGGGTCAAATGACTCGCACGACCTGTTCCCTCTTCCATCTCCCGCAGCTGCGAAAAATCACGTGGTGGGTCCAGGGTTGCGGGCCCTGCAAAACAATAAAAAAAAAAAAAAAAAAAACAGAGATCTAGAAGATGTAAGCAGAGAGAGCAGAGACGTGAGAGAGATAATTAGAAAAACAACGCGTTTCATCCGATCAAAAGTCTCTTTTCCCTCTCCGTCCTCCGGGCTCCTCGGGCCCCCCCCCCGCCCCCCTTTATCCTTTATCGTTTTCTTTCCCCTTTTCTTTGTATTTTCTCCAGTCCTCTCCTCACCCCCGACCGCCCCGACCCCACCCCCCTTTGCTTGGTTCAAGGTCGCGTGTGTCCAGTCTATCCTACGAATCTCGTCTGTCTGTCTGTCCCTCTCTTTCGTCTCTCTTCTTTATCCTCTGTCTTTACTGTCTGTCTCCGTGTCCTCTTCAGTCATCTCTGGTTACTCTCAAGAATCTTCTATATTATTTCCTATGAGCACACCTGCATTAGCAGATGAGGCGCCATGAATAGGAGGGAAGGCGGGAACGTAACGAAAAATCTACAAAAAAGCAAACCTTGCTTCACAGACACGAGGAACCGGTAGGTTGGCGATGGCCTAGAGGATGAAACGGGAAACGGAACGAAACACACAGGCACGCAGCTAACAGCTGGGGCGCACTGGCATCACACATACACACTACAGTAATTCTACATAGGGGTGAAAATAGGAGGGCAAAACAGAAGCATAAGAACAACACACTACAAGCGGGCAAGGGGAGGAAGCCAAGAGGGGTCTCTGCGGCGCGCGGCGCACGACACACAGCACCACATCACACACCCACACACGAACGCTCGCGACGGGCACCGGGTTACACGCATGCCACATACGTACGTATGTTACGTACACACACGACAACACACAGTCACACAACACACATGGGCTCACACTCCTCTTCGCACTTTAAGAAAACGACAAGTAATTGTGGCGCGCCATCAACACAGAGAGAAAAGGCTGGCAGAAGAAGTAAATAAATACCGCTATGGGCATAATCCTTCTTTTCTGAGGGAAAGAAAGAAACTAAGAGGGAAAGAACAAGGAAGACAGAAAAAAATATAACGAAAAAAAGGGAAAAGTAAAGAAAGAATAAGTCAAGTGAAAAAGTAAAAAAAAGGATAGGGATGGCAGGCTAGGGTGGGGAGGTCGTGTGATAAGTGATATGAGATGAAGAGCGATCAGAGGAGACTAGAGAGGTAGAGAGAGAGGGAAGAGAGAGAGAGGTTCCAAGCCTGGAAGATCCATCCTTACTCATTTAACACCCACACACACACAACACCACGCATGACACCATCAAAAACACCCACCACACCCCACACACATCCACACACACACCCCACACCACAACACTACACACACCTAAAATACGCTGCGTGCATTGTGAGGAAATGCACCAGATCCATTTTTCTCATGTCATAGTAACCTATAAAAGTGCAGAATGTGGTATGTTAGGATCACTGCCACTAGATTATTTGATAATTTACCCCATTAGACAGCGTTCGAAGGAGTACAGCACATTAAAGATCGGCCTGCCAGACATTCTGAACCAAGAAACTAATCACCCACACACCAACACCACACACCCACACACCACACGACACCTAATATATATATATAGGGTCTATATATAATATTAGTAGATATATATCAACGTAACACACACACATACATACATTTTGTAAAGTTTTAAAAAGTGGACCAATTTTAATATATTAACAGATACAACAAACAGTGGAAACACAGCCCTAGGGTCCCAAGAATACATGGAACGGATTCCTATTACATGAAGTAATATTCCTGTAAGAAACAAGATGGATTGGCTTTACACGACACCTGAGATGGACGGTACAGACATAGCGCGTAGCACCAAGCCCGTGTAAGCACCCACGTAAAGACAGGGAGGATAAAAAGCCTTTTGCACATGGAATACAGCGATAAGGCTCTGCAGGACCGACCAACCTACTTCATTAAAGCGGGGGATAAAAAGAGTTCAGTAGTTTGAATGATAGGGAAATAAAAAGGGGACAGGCGGAGGATACCAGAAAAAAAAATCCTCTACAAAGATTTTTCCGTCCCCTCTCCACCACATGGAACTGGGTATTCAACGTCGGTTGTACGAAAAAACATCTAGACGAAGAAGAAGGGGCGAGTCTACCGTCTAAGCCGCCGAAGTCAACACCCTGTACCGGGAGGAGAGGACACCGGATCCCCAACACCCTAGGCCGTCATGCCCCGCCCAGGTGGGGGACCGGGCCACAATTAGCCCACACTAACGGTCTTACAATCCCCGCACCCCCTCCACCCCTCTTTCCATCCACAGACCATCTTCGGCATACATGTCAGTATTCCCGAACCCTAACATCATCACTGAATATTTCGTGTTATGGCGATGTACACGTCGTAACCGCCGTTTCTCTGTCCTTTATTCTTTTTAAAATCGTTCATGACGCAGGTTCAGGGAACGAAGGCTCTCCAAGCAAGCATTAACTTGAGCGCACTCACTGGGCGCGTCTTTCCAGGACTGTTCCGGCAAGCTGGGGTCGATGGCTAAACACACTTGCGGTAGCGACGAGAGGGAGGGCCCGAAGAGACGTGGGATAGCAGCCCGATAAGAAGTCATTGGTCGTTACCGAGTCAGGACAAATGTGGAGCATGTCGTCAGCATTGAATGCTGGATGTGCCAAAGCTTGGTGTGCTGCTGTTGGACTGCTTGGACATTGCATTATGCGCTGTCCCCAGTGCCCTCACACCCGCGGACTCCACCCGAATAGCCAATCCCCAGACAACTGCCTCGAACACTGTCAATCGTCCTCACGTCGGTCGACCGTCGCCCCCCTCCGCGCGCCTGTCCGTCTGTGGATGCAAGCTTCTGACCCGACCGAACAGGCATCTACATTCCGCCCATCGCACGTAGTGACCACATTTCCACGTAGTCTAGCAATGGATGAGGAAGTGGACTCCACTGTATGGATTGACAGAGGCTAAACTGGGAGGGTGGAGGTACCACGGTACACAAGAAGAGAAGAAACTCTAGGGAGATTGTAATTTCTTGCTAGTATTACTAACGAGCCGTGTACGCGCGAGCGCGAGGAAGAGCACCGAGAGAGGGAGAGAGAGAGTCTGAGTTAGAGCGACGCAAGGAGAGAGAAGGGAGTGAGGTTTATGGGAGAGGTGTGTGTTATGGTGTGGAGATGTACGTACCGTGTCGTGCGAGCAGGGTGAGTGGTGGGTGTATGGTAGGAGGTGTGAGTGTGTGGAGTGAGTGGTGGGTGGGAGCGAGAGAGAGAGAGAGAGCGAAGATGGAGAGGAGCGAGAGAGAAGAGAGAGTGTGTGTGAATGTGTGCCTGTACTGGCCAGCTCTTGTGCGTGCCGGGCGCGCGCTTGGAGGAGTGGGGATGATCGGGGGTGGTGTGGTGTGTGTGGTGGTGTTGTGTGTGTGGTGGTTGTGCGTGCGTGCGTGCGTTGTGTGTCGTGTGTGTGGTGTGGTGTGTGGTGTGGTGTGTGTGGTGTGTTGTGTGTGTGTGTGTGTCGTAGTGGGTGAGTGGTGTGTGGTGGCTGCGGCGTCTGCCGCGCGCGCGGCGGATTATAGTATATATATATATATCTATATATATATTATCTTATATATATATATATATATAGGGTGGTGTGTGTGTGGTAGGGTGTTGTGTGCGTGTGGGTGCGTGTGTGTGGAGTATGTAGTGTAGGGTGGCAGTATGCGCAGGAAAGCGCACGAAAGTTGCGTGCAGAGTGTGTGAGGACCTACAATTTAGGACTAGTGGCAATGTTTTCGACACTAAGAATATCTTGAAGTAGAGCTGCCAGGACAGTTGGTCTCTCGTTCACCTTCTCCGCACCGAGGTACAAACTATGAAGAGTAACGAAATTTCCGTTGAGAGGCTGAATGCCTTATGACGAGGACTGTGGATTTTGCCAGCCAAGAAGAGAAAGCATGCCATCCCTGTTGTTGTCCCAAAACACGAATCGGGAAGCCTCAGATCCCACAGACCTAGAATACTATGAAGTCAGGGTTTTACGAACCTCGCATGGTTTAGCAATGTGGAGGAATCCACAAATCTGGGATTAAACCAAAACAGCGAATGTTTATACCAAGCCCCAGAACACCGATCTGATTGCTGATGACCTTACCGATTTTGATGTATCAGTAAAAATAACAATTTTTGTATGAATGGATAACTGGGCATGCCCAAACGATGAATAACGTAAAATAATGACAAGCTTCATTGTTTTCAACACCTGATAATATCACTAAGTGTACACTTTTGCAGAATAAGTGTAGCACAAATACATTCAAAATGGGGCCCACTTTCCATATAAATTCAATAGTTTGGCTGCCGAATAGTTGTTAATCAGTACTCTGTCGCTCTTATAAAAAAAAAAAAAAAAAAAAAAAATCACATCATCATCACCAACCATTTTCAGCAGGAAAAATGTTTAGTTTTGTTCTTGCGAATAAAATCTCCACCCGTAGAGTAATGACAACTCTTCCGGAGACACAAAGGATCAGTTTAAACAATCTTCAAATGGGTTAATTTCCGTCTTCTACGCCGTCAAACACGGCAAACAGAGTGAATTTCTCTCGAAGAATGCATGCATAAATGTACAAACATTTTTACGAGAAGCAATCAGTATTGTACAAGCACAAAAGAATTTTCTAAAAATCCATTAGCCGTGTCGAGTCGCCGCCAACACTTGCAAACAAGATCATTTTTGATCCAAACATATTAACCCTCCCCCCACCCCACTCCCTTCTCCCAGCACCTCCCCCTCTGTGTTGAATGGACCACACACTGAATAATATGCTCAGTGAATACTGCATTGATGTAAATTCTTCCATAAGAGAGTTTCGAATAAACAGTGAAATCAAAAACGAATTAATGTGTCTAACAAAAAAAGAATCCTAAAACTTGAGAAATAGGCCAGCACATCAACTTACCAGTAAAGAACTTTATGATGCAACCCATCATCACTGACTGAGTTTCCAGACTTGTAATCAACCAAGCTATCCAGCATTCCTAAAAACCGTTTCCGAACGTCTCGTCCTCACGCCATCGGCACACACACGCATTCTTATCACGGTCACACTGTCAACATATACGCATGAGTCTATTCTGCAAAAGTGACTTTGCTGCTTTGCGACATGAACTGTCTTTCTCACTTTCACGTGCACGAAACCTTCGCTCCCTTTCCCACGTTCTCTCTGTTACCGTGTGATGTCCTTTTTCTCTACCTTTTTCTTTCTTTTCTTTCAGTCGGTACCAAATGGTAGCAGTTCCTGATTAAGGGGCGACCTCATCTCTACGACGGCTCTGCGGTGTGATGCCGGATTGCCCTTCCCCCCTGGGCTCGTTTGAGGACGAATTTCCTCACAATGTATTGTTTGTCCAGTAATCGTAGAAACAGCGTCGGTTCCCTCCTTTTTCTTGTCCATGGTTATGGCCATGGCTTTAGGTGGGGAAAACAAAAGCTTCTTTCTTTCCCGACCGTCCCTGACGCGCAGAGAGAATTGTGTTCCACGATTTCAAGTATTACCGTTCCCTTCCTTGAACAGTGTTTCTTTCGCCTTTCAACGATGTTTTGGCTGAAGGAACGTGCAGCAAGCAATGCTAGGTGCAAATTTTGTAGTTTTGCGTTGACCTCTCCTCGGCTGGTGGCCTCAATCAAAACTGATGTCGTCACTTAAATAGTCCCAGCCCTCCAGGCCAGTGAAGTCTTTCAAGGATGTTGGAAGTCTCTCACTCGTCCTGTTGGCCTGTCTGGGACACTGGTAAACTAAAGCTCAGCGCTCACTCCTTCAACGGACCGGGTCTTTTCAGAGGCTCGCTGGTTTTCACTTCTGTACCTCTTTACTTAAACAAGCTCACTCTTTTTTTTTTTTTCTTTTTTTTTTGTTTTTTTTTTCCATTTTTTAATTTTTTTTAGAGTTTTCCTCCGTTGTGGAGTTCCTGTTGTGGCCCTTGAAGGGTGCCACCTCATTTTTCTTTTTCGACGCTTCAACATGCACTTTTTCAAACTGATCAAGAATTCTCTCGATTTCTCGCCTGATATCCTCGCTGATCCTCTGCCAAACCGTTCAGAGCTTGTCGCTCAGATCATGGACGACAACTTGGACAAAGCTGACTCAAAACTCGGGTGTCACTACCCCGTCCGCATAATACGCGGGTCCCCTTCCCCCGTCCCTGTCCAAAGGGGCAGTATGAAGGGATGGTTCCGTTTCCTGAGACCTTTCTTCCACTGTTCACACTAAGAACCCTGGTTCCTTTGACCTTTCTCCACACCACACTAACCCTGGTTCTTTGACATTTCTCCATCACACCCTAACACTGGTTCATACACGGCTTAGGCTGCCACACTTGCAGCCTAAACAGAGAGTCTCGGCCAAGAGTCCCACAGCTATCAACAGTCTCTCATTTTAGCTTCCTACTACGGGCCTCACTACCCACAGACGTAACCGTAGTACTGTTACGGTCTGTAACACCCAAAACTCAAACTAAGTTTTCGTCCTCCGTGTTTTACCAACTTTTATGGTTGAAATAAGCTACCGACTCGTCTCGGCCAAAGCCAAGACGTCCTACATTGCTTCCTTATCTGGCAGTCCCTGGCTGGTCCTAACATATCGGCAACACCACCCGTCCTACAAAACAGTGAGCTTCTCCTCCCCACCAGTCACGTGCCTGCCTCCTTCGTCCAATCAACACTAGCGTCCAGAAAAAAGTCAGCCGCTCGGGATTCACAAACACTGTTTACACCTATTCGTTTTCAGCTCTTTCACGTGTCACAGTTTCAAAACATCACCCTGCGCTTATACACTGCTGCCCTGATTAAGCTCATTATGAAATCCTGGCATCACAAACCGCAAAAACTCGATCCGCTTGTTCCCTTCCACATCTTACCCATCTTTTTCAACGGTATGTGATCTAAATAAGCTGACCCTGCTCACACATCACCCACCGACGAACATCATCAAGCTCTCACTGTCACTGGTTTCTTTTTTCATCCTCATAAAAAAATCGAAAACGGCGTCTCTTGAAGTCATCTTTTCTGTTCTGTTCCCCTGAAGAATTACAAACCTATTTGGCATCATCTATTTCTGAATCTATTTCTTTGCTTTTGGCAAAGCCCTGGGAAAAGTCGTTCCTTTGCTCAGCTCACAGGGGCTAGCCAGCCTTCTTTTTATTTCCGACCTGTTGTGCCTGCCACTCTGACCCCCCCCCATATGGCAACTGCGAAAATGCAATGGCTCGTAAAACATCTGCCACGGACGTCTTATTGACCTACGTTTCGACGCTCGGACAAAAACAACAAATCTGATCTCACGGTCTCTCTGTACTAGACTTTTCTTCCTTCAGCCTATGATGGGGGGAACCTTCGACAATTTAATTCTTCGCCTACTGGGTGCATAACTCTTTCGATCTCCTTGGGTATTACCTATAGACCCTCGCCTGGCTTGGCTTCATATCCTGTATTACTGATTCGTCATCAAGGAGTTGTTGCTCTTAATGGTACGGCTCTTTCCGGCCCCTAACTCCGCCGGTTATGTAGTGTGCCTCAGAGGCTCAGTCATGGGGCATGTAACTTCAGTTAGCGGTAACACCGGGACCTGTTCTGAGTTCTGCCCCGGCATTGTCAGATAAACATTTTTTTTGTACCATCAGTTTCTCTCACCAGTGATAATCCAGCTTTGTTTTCAGGACCACTCCTCTCATCTTCTCCTCCTCTCTCCCACAATGACTGAAAGCAAGCAGCCAATCTTGAGTGTGTGGCTTAAAAAACTGGATGACGGCCAATAACTCAAACTGAAACGAAGTAGAAATTGAAATGAAGTTAATTTTTACAACCCTCAAAACTACCCCAAACCGGTCCCTCTCCTTCAATCTTTCGTTGATCTCTCTCACCTGACCCAACAATTCCCTCTTTTCTGCTCGCAGTATAACACGCGACTGTAGATGAAACTCTTTCTTTCGACAGCATGTTGCGAATGTGCTCAGGATATATTTCTTGAACTTGAACTTTGTAGCATTTGCTTCCCCTCGCCACCACACACCTTTCTGAGGATGCCATTAAAACCTCTTGTCTGCGCGTTTCTTCTCTCTCGGCTCCATTATTGAAACGCGCTCTTTGTGGGACTGGCCTACCCAAGCTGTCTCAACCGTAAATTTTATAAAGTTCTAAAATCATAACCGCCTACCGCCCTCCTATTTTTTTATTTTATTATTATTATTATTTTGGTCCTCTTCATCTGATAATGATAATAAAAACACCCCGTTGCTGCTTGTTGCTGTCATTTCTCTCTCCCAGGACTCCCATTTCAGCAGAGATTCTCCTGTCAGGTTGTTTCTCTGATGTAAAATCCATTTAATTAAATCAGGTGTCTTAAATATGTGACTGATCTGTTGCTCATACGATGACAACGCTTTTTTCTTCTGATTCCCTTCTTTTCCCCCCCCTAATTCTCGTTGTGCTTATAAAAACTCTGCAGATGCCTGTCCAGCTGCTTCCGTTCGGAATCAATTTCCACGTACTTTAGGTAGCTGTGGCTCAACCCTGCTTTCGTTGAAAAAGTCTTAACTGAAAACTGTTCTTCTTCCCCTCTGACATATACGAAAAAATATGCGCTTTGTACTGTATGGGAGCATTAGTATGCGTTTGAATGCCTGTGATACCGAAGATCGTTTTTGTTTGGAGACGGAAAGGGTGGAGAGAGGAGGGGGAGGAGAGGAGGGAGGGAGTGAGAGGTCCGGCGTGGTGGTGTATGCTGGATGTGGTGCGTGTGGCGTTTGATTGCTGCATACGTTGTGTGTGTGTCCGCGGTTCTTGTTACCTATGTCTCTGAGTATGATTATATGATGATGATGGATGATATGATATGATGATGATTTCAAACTCCTAATCGATATAATCATCATCATTTTCACATTGTGACAACATAGGCCCTTCTCGTAACTAGATAATACTACGTGCCCGATAAACATGTTAATGAAATGAAAGGCAACACAACTCTTTTCATGATTACCAAACAATAGAATGACCTACAATGAGACGAGAGGGAGGGAGGGAGTGAGGTTAGCGTAGGGAGTGAGAAGGAGGGTACAGACAGACAGAAAGGAACAGACAGACAGGCAGAGGACTAGACCGAGACGAGAACAGATGGGTGGGTAAAGGAAGAAATGAAACGACAGGCAGCGCAGCCAGAGGCAACATACCACAGAAAACACTCCGTGAGAAGGAAACAGGACAGACTACAGTAAAAACAGGGAACTACTACGCACAACTGGCCACCGATTGTGGACAGTCAGAGGGACAGGGCAGAAGGGAAACAGACAAAAAAAGACAAACAACTAAGATAGACAACTGGACAGACGACGTGAACTGACAGACGAGTACGGGTGGACAGAGCAAAAACAGGACAAACTCAGACAACCTGGATAGGGACGATTGTGACAGACGAGCGTGACAGAGCAAAACAGACAATAGACAACCTGGACAGGACGACCGGGAACAGACAGGGGGTGAGGTGGGTGGTGGGGTGGACGAGACACGGAGCCAGAAAACTAGCCAAACTAGACCATGGGGACGACGATGGGACAGATAGCGGGACAGAGCCAAAACAGACAACTAGACAACCTGGTTACCGACGACTGTGGACAGACAGCGGGACAGAGCAAAAACAGACACACTAGACAACCTGGACTGACCAGTGACAGATACGCGGGACAGAGCAAACACGACAACTAGACCACCGGACAGGGACGAGGTGTGACAGGGACAGGATTCGGACAGAAGCAAACACAGACCAATAGACAACCTGAACAGACGATTGTGCTAGATAGCGGGACAGAGCAAAATAGAAAACCAGAACATATGGACAACGATATGTGTAGACATGACAGCGGGGAACAGAGCAAAACACAGACAACCAGAAAAAAGGAAGAATGGGCGGAACGATGTGGGGTTAGGGAGCGGGACAGAAGCCAAAACAGACAACCAGACAACCTGGACAGACGAGTGAAAGATAGGTGGGACAGAAGAGGGACAGACGCAAAAGACAACCTGGACACCAAACTGGACAGGACTGGGGGCACCTGGTGGGTCGCCAAACGTGGGCGGTCATTGCACCACTGGTCTTGAAGGTAATACAGGCGGTCCTGGCTGTCCCAATGGTCACCATGGTCATACCGGTTCCTGGCAACCCTGCACAGCCGCTATGATATTCCCTAAGATAGGCGGCCAGGAGATGTGGCCAACTGCGGCACACAACCAGTTCGCCACGTTGATGAGAACAGCACATGAAGGAGGAAAAGGGAGGAAAAAAGGAGGGAGCAAACCAGGAGTAGGGAGCAGAGCAAGTGATATCAGTTGGTGGTCAGGGAACTCGATGGGGGTGGAGGCGCAAGGGTGGCGGGGGGGTGGGGGGTGCGGGGATGAGGGGGAAGGATCCATTTTACGTTGCTGGAGACAACAAACCCTAACGCCAACATTGCCTGCGTTTTGTCTTGAAACTTTTTTTTTCACGTTATGTTACTGGCCAATACCATACCTACATGAGGTCTAGGAAAAATCGAGGTTCTCACGCGTTGGCACGGTGGCATCACATCAAACAATGGAAACGGTGACCATAAACAAGTTGGGGAATCATGTTGGCCCGGCAACACGCAATCAATTCATGACCACAGGAACGCGACACTGACGAAAAGGGAAATGGACGGTGACTTCAAATATTGTCCGGTGAACTTTTTCCAAAGATCTATTCAACGTCGTGCCCATTCAAGGACTGGTCAGTCAATTAACCACCTAAGGCCAGAAAAGGACAGTCTTTAGTCTAAGTATGGATCGCCTTATTTTTCATTACCGCACAGTCTCATGCTTTCTGGTGGGGTGTGAAACTCCCGATCTGTCTTCCTATCCCGACGAGGGGAAGGAACCCACTTGCACACAAACGCCTAAACGAGGAGGGGGTGGGGGGGGGGGGGGCGGGGGGAAACGCGACTTCGAGCCTCTTCCCTGACCTAATCTTCGAAGAGACTGGTTCCTCAATCTTGCACATGTCTCTACTGGTAAAAGTCATATTAAAAAAAGATAACGAACATACACACACTCACATATCCTTCATCATCCTTCCTCCTCAGTTCCTCGCCCCCTTTCCTCGAATCCTCTCCTCTTCCCTCTCCCTACCCCAGTTTTCTCTTCCACAAGCGTTCAAACGGATCTGCGCGCAACCATGTGTGAAAGGTCCGTGGGTGTTGGGAATTGAATCAATTTGTCGGGCCAGGGATTCAGCAGGAGCTGGCTGGCCTGTGCTTGCCCTCCTGCAAGCCTGCTAAATGCTGCTGCAGCAAGCCGCTAAGCTTCTTTCTGTCCGGGAACCGAAAGAACTGCATTACGTACTCCGAATGGCAATAAGCGCAGCAGGTGACTGCTTGGACGGTTGGAAATTATGTGTTATATTTGCCGTGCGTTCGCCCCACGTTTCTGGTGCCTGCTTACTCCTATGACAGGGGGGGGGATTTGAAAGACGGGGCCCTGTAGACGGTGCCCCCTATCAAAAGGTTGTGAGGCATATATTGCATGCTCTGTCTGTCTGTCTGTGGGTGTGTGTTCGAGGGAGGGGGGAAGTGGGCGGAGGAAGGAAGGAAGGAGAGAGAGGGAGAGAGAGAGAGAGGAGAGAGAGGGAGAGAGAGGGGAGAGAGAGAGAAGAGAGGGAGAGGCAGAATGGAGAGAAGCAGAATGAGAAAGAGAGAGACGGAGAAAAGAGAACACACACACACACACACACACACACACACACATGACACACACACACACACCACACACACACACACACCCACACACACACACACACACACACACACATCACACACCACACAGGCACACCACACACAACACACACACACACACACACACACCACACACACAACCACACACACACACACACACACACACCACACACACACACCACACACACATCACATACACACATACACACACACACACACACCACACCACACCACACATCATACACTACACACACACACACACACACACACATAATATATATATATATATATATATATATATATATATATAGCGTGATTTGTGTGTGTGTGTGCGTGCGCGCGCGCGCGCTGCGCGTGTGTGTGTGTGTGTGTTGTGTGTGGTGTGTGTTGTGTGTGTTGTGTGTGTGTGTGTGTGAGAATGTACGTGCGTTGTGTGTTAGGGATACCATGGGCGAAGGGGATGGGAGCGAAAAAGGAGGAGGAGAAAGAGAAGTTGACATGTTCAAGGTGGATGGACGACACAAGCAGACAGAAGGGATTGCGGGTGGGGACAGGGGGAGGATCGGAAATACTTGGAAGAAGGTGGGAAGAAAGAAAGGGTTGTTAGAAGCAATGAAATGAAGAAAGCAATGTGTGTGTGTGTGTGTGTGTGTGTGTGAGAGAGAGAGAGAGAGAGAGGAAGAGAGAGAGGAGAGAGAGAGTGAGGAGAGAGAGAGGAGAGAGAGAGAGAGAGAGAATAGAACAAATCTGCGTGATAACCGCACTCAAGGGTATAACCCCGGACTGCCGTTGAACGTACGCAGTGCGTCTGCATTTTCTTGATGCTCAGCTGCTCTGGAATCTGGAAGCCTAGCGAAATTTCTGCGCCCGTTGATGTTACACTCATTGTTTGGAGGCTTGAAATCACAGCATTTCTCTCGATCATTCTGTGCAGTGAAGCAAAAAGTGCATAGAAGCAAAACAATATGTGGACATAAGTCTGCCCCATAAAAATCACGTGCATAACGTGTTTTAGCCTTGTTCTTATGTCCAGATCCCACCCCACCCCCCACCCCCATGTGTTTAAATAAAATATATATATAGATATATATATTATGTGTGTGTGTGTGTGTGTGTGTGTGTGGTGTGTGTGTGTGTGTGTGTGTGTGCGTGTGTGTGTGTGGGTGCGTGCGTGCGTGCGTGGTGTGTGTAGCATGTGTGTGTGTGTATGTATGTATGCATGATGTGTAATGCTGCATGTATGTGTGCGTGAGTGTGTGTGTGTGTGGTGAGAGAGAGTGTGAGTGAGAGTGTGAGTGTGTGTGTGTGTGTGGTGTGTGTGTATGGCGTGTATGTATGTATGCATGATTGTATGTATGGGTATGTATGTATGTATGCGTGAGGTCGTGAGAGTGAGTGAGTGTGTGTGTGCATGCGTGCGTGCGTGCGTGCGTGTGTGTGTGTGTGTGTGTGTGTGTGTGCGTGCATGTGAATTATGAGTGTGCGTATGTATGTATGAATGCGTATGTATGTGCATATGTTCCTGTATCCGTTTGTTTATTGTTTATATGTTTTGTTACATCACATATAGGCGAGCGTGTGTTCGTGTATGGGTGTGAAGCTGTTTGTATCCGCAGAAAAGGAGGGAGCAAAGCCCTGACTTGCATTTCTTTAAACATCATCATCATCACCA
>JADBJO010000551.1:619221-626721 GCA_016801955.1 Conus betulinus | reverse complement strand
CTCTCTCTCTCTCTCTCTCTCTCTCTCTCTCTCCTCTCTCTCCTCCTCTCCTCTCTCCTCCCTCTCTCTCTAATACATTTTCTTCTAAAATGTCCAAGTTACAAAAAATTACGAGAAAACTATATTCATAAACACTATAATGATAGATTTCCTGTCCAGTTGAAGACACTGCTGCTGCAAAACGATAATGCTGTCATAATGAGAGATGTTGCTGTGTTTGTACATTACGCTTTACGTCTTAGAGAGGAACAGCTGAAATGAAATGTTATAAACCTAAGTTTGTTTGCTTTTTGTTATCGCCAAATGAGCATTTTTTTTTTTTTTGAATTTTTTTTTCTATGTAAATATTCATGTTCAATAGCATAAACAATTTCATGTTACGTGTCTCATGTCAATAGGCTGGAGGACTCACATTAAAGTCACGAGTTCACGAGTTCTCTCTCTCTCTCTCTCTCTCTCTCTTCTCTCTCTCTCTCTCTCTCTCTCTCTCTCTCTCTCTGTGTTGTCAATGTTTATCTCTGTTCTTAATTGCATGACTAAGAGTGTTTGTGCGTATACTTTGTCTTTGTGCTTTCCATTCTTTAAAATCTGCTGGCATCTTTGATGCCCATTCCAAACAGTCTCCAACCCGGCGCGAGTCCCACTTCTGCTATCGCATGCACTATCAACGGTTCATAATTAAGCCTGATACATTAAATTCCTTGAATCTTTGATGTTAATTACATCATGATTAACGACCCACAATCACCTCTGGGGATATGCTAGACGGGGAATGATATCGCAGGACAGGAGAGACAGGGAGGGCAGTGGGGGAGTGGACCTGGACTCGATACAACAACGGTCCCACGTTAAAATGGGCAATCAAAGTGCTCGTTTTCAGGTCGGTCGCAACAGAATTTGAATGGCCGCCTTCTGGCCCTTACTGATGTGCTGTAATCAGCCGAGCTGTTCAGGTGAACAGGCTCCATGCCTTCCCCCCATCCCACCCTCCACTTCCCCCTCAGCAACCCTCCTTCTTCTACCTTTCAAACTGATACAAAGTAATCTGGACTTAGGAAACAGAGTACAGGAGTGATACCCAGTTCGCGTTATCACCGAGTGAACTAGTTGACCTGCTGCCATACGAAGGGGGGAGGGGGGGGGGGGGGGGGGAGCGCACGCACCGGGGTACCCGCTAAACCAGCAATTACTGTCGTCCTTAGAGTAGGGTTGGGGATGAGTATGTGTGTAAGACGGGGGGGTGGGGAGGGTTAGTGGGAAGTGCCCTGAATATGGTGGACCAGAACAGGCACCGCACAATACCAAGGAAGTGACTCGGCAGCAGCAAGTCACGCCAAGTCACGCCAAGTCATCTTGTTTACATCCATGCAGCGGCAATGCGGAGTCTTCACTGGTGGGTTGTCCCCAGAACGACCAGATATTCCTAGCTCCTTGTGGACCGTTGGAATGAGCGGTGTGTGTGGCGACCAGATATTCCTAGCTCTTTGTGGACCGTTGGAATGAATGGTGTGGGGCGACCAGATATGCCTACCTCCTTGTGGACCGTTGGAATGAGTGGTGTGGGGCGACCAGATATGCCTAGCTCCTTGTGGACCGTTGGAATGAGTGGTGTGGGGCGACCAGATATTCCTAGCTCCTTGTGGACCGTTGGAATGAGTGGTGTGGGGCGACCAGATATTCCTAGCTCCTTGTGGACCGTTGGATGAGTGGTGTGGAGCGACCAGATTTCCTAGCTCCTTGTGGACCGTTGGAATGAGTGGTGGGTGTCAGCATGCCATCGAGAGAGATAAGGATAAACTGTAGAGTAGATCTGTGGCGCGGGACCGGATCAACGAGCGGATCCACAATCTATTCAACAAGACTTCGCCAAACTGACCCCACCCATTTTCACAAAACATGGTGGGAAAGTGAAATATGGTCCAGGAAAGGAGCCATGACAATCTGGAGCGGATTGCGTGGTGCGGATCTGGATAAAAAGGGCGGATCCCTTCCAGCGTAAAGGAGATCCCGATCTCTCGAGACCTCTCCTCATTAATTCCTTCCTCCCTCCCTTTCTTCCTTGGCTCCTGCATTGCCATTCAGCGACTCAGCAAGGCCTCCCGCGTCAAAATGTTCATTCAGTAAGTCTCTCATTCCTTCCCACCCACTAAAAAAAAAGAAAAGAAAAAGACATAAAAAAAAAAAATCTATGACAGACAGTTTCCTTCTCCCAATAGATGCACACTGATTTCATCACCGACGTACGTAGGCCTGTTCTAGTACGGATGTGCCTCTTTCTCTCTCTCTCTCTTCTCTCTCTCTCTCAATGTATGTACCACACTATTATTGACTCATTAACTTCTCCATTCACGTTTTTCATTAATTCATTCATTCGCTCTTTCATCTGTTCATTCTTTCCTTCATTCATTCATCCACTAACTCATTCCTTCCTCTCAACTCTTTCTCTCACACCTGCCAGAGCATGTTCCTTTCTCTCCGCACCTCCAGCACACACGGAGCACATGGCACAGGGGGAATCCGCGTGCGAGGCCACCAGACAGGCGTCCAAACAGTAACCACCGCAGCTGACAGACGGGCGCGGAACGTGAGAAGGGATGCTTATTGGTGTGTCTGCTTGTCTGTCGGATTGTCTGTCCGTTACTTAGCGGGAATGGTAGGAGCGAGAATTCTGCTACCAGCAGACCTAGTGGAATCCGTCAGGTGGCACGCTGACTACAATTCTGTACTTTTAGCGCCTCTTGATGGGAAAGAAGGAAAGGTGGAGAGGAAAGGAGGGTGAGGGGAAAGTGGGCTAAAGAAGCAGGGGTTTGATGTCTCTCTCTCTCTCTCTCTCTCTCTCTCTCTCTCTCTCTCACACACACACACACACACACGCATACGCACGCACAAACACCCCCCTCACCCCCCCCCCCCCCCCCCCACACACACACACTTAACGCGCATACTCATACAATCGTTTTTATGACTTTTATTGAACAGATGGCAAACCAACCTGGGACGCACGCACGCACACGTACACACACACACACACACACACACACACACACACACACGCGCGCGCGCGCGCGCTCGCGCTAACGCAAGAGACAAGCACACAAAAAGACACACAAAAACAGACACAGAGCGAGAGAAAATGGAGGGGGAGAGAGAGAGATGAGAGAGATAGAGAGAGAGAGAGAGAGAGAGAGAGAGAGGTCGAGGGAGAGATGGTGGGAGGGGGGGGGGGAGGGAGGGGAGGAAGAGAGCAGAGACAGACAGAGAAAGAGAAAGACAGACAGACGACATACTGAGAGAGAGAGAGAGAGAGAGAGAGAAGAGAGAGAGAGAGAGAGAGAGAGAGAGAGATGCAGACCCAGCCACTTCATGTGCTCAAGGGACGCCTAGGGAGACAGACACTGGCTCTTCCTGAACACGGCGGCGCAATGGCTATCAGTCACACAAATATCTCCCAACATCATTTACTTTCCATCTCTATCGTTCGTGGGTTCCTTCAGACATCTCTCTCTCTGTCTCTGTCCGTGTGTCTGTGTCTGTCTCTCTCATTGTCTTGATCAATCTGTTTGCCTGCCTGTTTGTCTCTCTCCCCCCTCTCCTCTCTCTCTCTGTTCTCTCTCTGTATGTGCATGCGTGCGCACGTGTGTGTGTGTTGTGTGTGTGTGTGTGTGTGTGTGTGTGTGTGTGTATGTGTGTATATGTGTTTGCTTGCTAGTGTATGTCCGAAATGTGTGTGTGTGTGTGTGTGTGTGTGTGTGTGTGTGTGTGTGTGTGTGTGGTGTGTGTGTGTGAAGTGTGTGTGTGCGTGTGTGTGCGTGTGTGTGTGTGTGTGTGTGGTGTGTGTGTGTGTGTGTGTGTGTGTGTGTGCGTGTGCGTGTGCGTGTGCGTGTGTGTGAGTGTATTTACCATCATGTTGATGTACAGATCATTTAAGCTGACTTCTCTTCAACCAGACTTCCTGCTCACCTTCCGGGATTAGTACAAACGCGCTATCATCAAAGAGAATGCTTCACCCTGTTTTTCCTCAGGTAAAAGACAACAGCATGCACCCTCATCACCATTAGCAGACCTTAACCTGTACCTGTATTTCCAGACAGCAGAGTTCAACATCGTTAGAAACTTTCTCCTGTATTCTCACGTAACAGACAGCAGAATTTGCGCCCATCATCATTTTCAGGGAGAGACCTTCACCTGTATTCACAAGTAACAGAAAATAGAATTTGCACTATCATCATTTGCAGAAAGAAACCTTTACATGTATTTTAGGTAAGACAGCAAATGTACCTTTGATATTATAACCGACAGCAGAATGGAATATCATCATAAGGGAGAGACCTCCTTCTGCATTCTAACGTAACAGACAGCAAGCAGAATGCCGTAGCATCACACATCAGGAAGAAGTCGTCTAATATAACAGACCGCAGAATGTCACATCATTATCAGGGAAAGGAGTTCCTCTTCATTCCAATATAAGAGACAGCAGAAGGCACACATCATCATCAGGAAGAAGCATATCCGCATTCTAACGTAACAGACAGTAGAATGCAAAATCATCATAAGGGATGGCCTCCCCCCCCATCCCCCTGCATTTTAGCATAACAGCAGAATGCAACATTATTACAAGGATGGCCCTCCCCCCCCCCTGTATTCTATAATTACAGCAGAATGCAACATTATCACAAGGGATGGCCCTGCCCCCTGTATTCTATAATTACAGCAGAATGCAATATTATCGTAAGGGATGGCACACCCCCCCCCCCTCTCCCACCCTGCATTCTAGCATAACAGCAGAATGCAACATCATCACAAGGGATGGCCCTCCCCCTTCATTCTAACATAACAGCAGAATGCAACATTATCATAAGGGATGACCTTCACCCTGCATTCTAACATAATAAACAGCAGAATGTAACATCATCATAAGGGATGGCCCTCCCCCTGCATTCTAACATAACAGCAGAATGCAACATCATCATAAGGGATGGCCTTCCCCCGGCATTCTAACATAACAGCAGAATGCAACATTATCATAAGGGATGGCCTTCCCCCGGCCGGCATTTCTAACATAACAGCAGAATGCAACATTATCATAAGGGATGGCCTTCCCCCTGCATTCTAGCATAACAGCAGAATGCAACATTATCATAAGGGATGGCCCTCCCCCCTGCATTCTAACATAACAGCAGAATGCAACATCATCATAAGGGATGGCCCTCCCCCTGCATTCTAACATAACAGCAGAATGTAACATTATCATAAGGGATGACCTTCACCCTGCATTCTAACATAACAGCAGAATGCAACATCATCATAAGGGATGGCCCTCCCCCTGCATTCTAACATAACAGCAGAATGCAACATCATCATAAGGGATGGCCCTCCCCCTGCATTCTAACATAACAGCAGAACGCAACATTATCATAAGGGATGACTTTCACCCTGCATTCTAGCATAACAGCAGAATGCAACATCATCATAAGGGATGGCCCTCCCCCTGCATTCTAACATAACAGCAGAATGCAACATTATCATAAGGGATGGTCTTCCCCCGGCATTCTAGCATAACAGCAGAATGCAACATTATCATAAGGGATGACCTTCACCCTGCATTCTAACATAACAGCAGAATGTAACATCATCATAAGGATGGCCCTCCCCCTGCATTCTAACATAACAGCAGAATGCAACATTATCATAAGGGATGGCCTTCCCCCGGCATTCTTGCACAACAGCAGAATGCAACATTATCATAAGGGATTGCCCTCCCCCTGCATTCTAACATAACAGCAGAATGTAACATCATCATAAGGGATGGCCCTCCCCCTGCATTCTAACATAACAGCAGAATGCAACATTATCATAAGGGATGGCCTTCCCCCTGCATTCTAACATAACAGCAGAATGTAACATCATCATAAGGGATGACCCTCCCCTGCATTCTAACATAAGAGCAGAATGTAACATCATCATAAGGGATGACCCTCCCCTTGCATTCTAACATAACAGCAGAATGCAACATTATCATAAGGGTTGACCCTCCCCTGCATTCTAGCATAACAGCAGAATGCAACATCATCATAAGGGATGGCCCTCCCCCCTGCATTCTAACATAACAGCAGAATGCAACATTATCATAAGGGATGGCCCTCCCCCTGCATTCTAACATAACAGCAGAATGTAACATTATCATAAGGGATGACCTTCACCCTGCATTCTAACATAACAGCAGAATGCAACATCATCATAAGGGATGGCCCCCCCCCCTGCATTCTAACATAACAGCAGAATGCAACATCATCATAAGGGATGGCCCTCCCCCTGCATTCTAACATAACAGCAGAACGCAACATTATCATAAGGGATGACTTTCACCCTGCATTCTAGCATAACAGCAGAATGCAACATCATCATAAGGGATGGCCCTCCCCCTGCATTCTAACATAACAGCAGAATGCAACATTATCATAAGGGATGGCCTTCCCCCGGCATTCTAGCATAACAGCAGAATGCAACATTATCATAAGGGATGACCTTCACCCCTGCATTCTAACATAACAGCAGAATGTAACATCATCATAAGGGATGGCCCTCCCCCTGCATTCTAACATAACAGCAGAATGCAACATTATCATAAGGGATGGCCTTCCCCCGGCATTCTTGCATAACAGCAGAATGCAACATTATCATAAGGGATTGCCCTCCCCCTGCATCTAACATAACAGCAGAATGTAACATCATCATAAGGGATGGCCCTCCCCCTGCATTCTAACATAACAGCAGAATGCAACATTATCATAAGGGATGGCCTTCCCCCTGCATTCTAACATAACAGCAGAATGTAACATCATCATAAGGGATGACCCTCCCCTGCATTCTAACATAACAGCAGAATGTAACATCATCATAAGGGATGACCCTCCCCTTGCATTCTAACATAACAGCAGAATGCAACATTATCATAAGGGTTGACCCTCCCCTGCATTCTAGCATAACAGCAGAATGCAACATCATCATAAGGGATGGCCCTCCCCCCTGCATTCTAACATAACAGCAGAATGCAACATTATCATAAGGGATGACCTTCACCCTGCATTCTAACATAACAGCAGAATGCAACATCATCATAAGGGATGGCCCTCCCCCCTGTATTCTAACATAACAGCAGAATGCAACATCATCATAAGGGATGACCTTCACCCTGCATTCTAACATAACAGCAGAATGCAACATCATCATAAGGGATGACCTTCACCCTGCATTCTAACATAACAGCAGAATGCAACATCCTCATAAGGGAGGCCCTCCCCCTGCATTCTAACATAACAGCAGAATGCAACATCATCACAAGGGATGACCTTCACCCTGCATTCTAGCAGAACAGCAGAATGCAACATCATCATAAGGGAGGTTCCCCCCCCCCCCCCCCCCCCCTGCATTCCAGCATAACAGCAGAATGCAACATTATCATAAGGGATGCCCCCCTCCCCTCCGCTGCATTCTAGCATA
>JADBJO010000551.1:614221-616721 GCA_016801955.1 Conus betulinus | reverse complement strand
AAAGGCAGAAAGAAGTAAAGAAAGAATGTGTGAAAAGATGTAAAGAAACGGAGACAATATCGACAGAATAAAGCTTTCAAGCACACACACACACACACTCACACACACACACTCACACACACACACTCTCTCTCTCTCTCTCTCTCTCTCTCTCTCTCTCTCTTCCTCTCTCCTCTCTCTCACACACACACACACACACACACACACCACACACAGAATGAGAGACAGAGAGATAGAGAGAGACGAGAGCGAGAGAGAGAGAGAGAGAGAGAGAGAAAGAGAGAGAGAGAGAAGAGAGAAACAAGAGAGATAGGAGAGAGAGAGAGAGACACAGACAGAGACAGAGACAGAGAGACAGAGATATACCTAGAGAGAGAGAAGCACAAACATATAACTCTCGCGTGCACCATCACGCGCTTCCTTTTCTATGTATTTTTACACACACACACACACACACACACACACACACACACACACACACAGGACAGAAAGGGGAAAGGGGAAAGAAGGGAGGTACGGAGGGAACGAGGAAGGACGAAAGGGAGGAAGGGACGAAGGGAGCAGGAGGCAGAGAGAGAGAGAGATAGAGAGAGAGAGGGGGGGGGGGGGGGGAGTGGAAGTTTGTTCAGTGTAGGCCATAGCCCGTTCTGAAGGGGGTACATACCTTTACAATACACTTCTTACTTAAACAATGAATTATCAATTAATTATATAGCAAAACATAGAGGTGGAAGAGTGCACTCACCAGGGTTTGAGTATGGTGATCAGGGGAACAGGAAGGAATCCAAGCAAGCTTTCTGCTCATAGAGCTGTCATCAGCTTAGAGTTAGTGGGTGACAGAGACAGATCTTGTATCAGGACTGGCAATAAAAAAAAAAAGGAAGGAACAGAGCTCAGAGACAAAAGGAAGTTAACTGGGGTTAAGCAGTGAGTAGGAATCATGAACAAATTTAAGTGGAAAGCAAGGCCTGTTCAAAAAAAAAAAAAAAAAAAAAAAAAGGGGGGGGGGGGGGGGGGGGGGGTTTAGTAGAGAAGGGGAAGGGGGTGCCTGAAGCTCAGCTGCTGTCACTCTCTGGTGTTCAGGCCGGCAGGGGCGAGGGTCCCCAGTCGTGAAATGATGGATGACTCCATGAAGAGGCGATAGAGTCCACTGGACCGGTTCTGCCAGACAGCAGCCACTCTCGCATGGGTGAAGTTGTGGTAGGGGCTGTTGAAGTGAGAGCCCACAGGATCTTCATACCCCAGCCGCATTGAGCGAAGGTGCTCAGAGAAACGCTCATTCAGGCTGCGGTACGTCTCCCCAGTGTATTTTTTTAACAGGCCTTCTTGCTTTCCACTTCAATTTGTTCATGATTCCCACTAACTCTAAGCCTGATGACAGCTCTATGAGCAGAAAGCTTGCTTGGTTTTCTTCTGTTCCCCCATCATCATACCCAAACCCGGGTGAATGCGCTCTTCCCACCATTTTCTTCTCCTAATTATATAGCATAACATGACAGCTGAGCATTAATCCATCCTGATCACATAACCAAACACCCACTTTAACTAAGTAATTCAGAGCGTCTTTTTAAACGCTTTGTACAAATATATGCAAACATTCTTCGATGTTATTTCATTTCGATTTGCCATGATCAGTAGAGAGAGAGAGAGAGAGAGAGAGAGAGAGAGAGAGAGAGAGAGAGAGGAAGACGTTTTATCATCAGCGTAAGCCACAGCCCCTTCTACAGGTGAGGATCTAGTTAAGAGATACATCAAAATATTGAGAATAAAGACCTGACGTCTTTTAACCAAAGAATACCATTGGCACTTACTTCGATGTTAGCATTCAGATTCTGAACACGCCTTTACAGGCTTTGCACAAATACAAAGTTAAATTCGCCAGTATGTTGCTTTTACTATTTTCATTAGTAAGGCCACAGGGAATAAACGAGGATTGGCATAAAACTTTCGCGGAATACACTTTTGCTGAAGATCACAGAGTCTAGGTCAGCAAAAGAAAGTGTGTACTCTTCATCTTCTTTGCATCTTAGCACAAGGGGGCATATCACAGAATTATGTGAAGATTTACACATTTTGTTAAATAATGCTTAGTATACCTATCGATGTCAATAAGAAGACATGTTTCACAGCTCCTTTTGAACGTAAATGTTCTGTGTAAAAGAAATCGGTCAGTGTTTTGAATATGTACAGTCCTATAAGTCTGTAACGAAATTCATGCAAAACACTGATATTTTCAACACCTTGATTCTACCATACTATTCCAAATCTATTGTGAAATAACATTTCTCCAGCACCTGACAACCATGTTCATTTTCAACGCGAATCCAGCCACAAAGGATATCGCAAGATTTAACAGTTAATCTGTTTACCTCTATACGTAGTATTTTAAGCCAATATCTAATACGCTGAACAGAGAACTCTCTCTCTCTCTCTCTCTCTCTCTCTCTCTGCATATCAATTTGAAAAAATATACTTTTTGTTTGACTTATTTTCGAGCGGG
>JADBJO010000551.1:606721-609221 GCA_016801955.1 Conus betulinus | reverse complement strand
AGGAAAAAAAAAAAGAAACAAAACAAACAAAAAACCACTGAATTTCGGAAGTATTTGAAAAATAAATGGAAAAAAAGGAAGAAGAAGAAAATTTGGTGGTTTTTCGTGTGACATGTTTCAGGCCCAAAGTAGACATCTATAAGCCATTTAGTTCCTCTAGTCATAATATAGTCCCACCTTCATTTGTTTCTATTTGATGTAACCGACTTGACCAGGAGAAGAAGAAGAAGAAGAAGAAAGTCTCCATATAACTATGTAATTGAATGGTCAATCTAATTGTTTTTTACCATTGGCATAGTATGTCAACTGTTTTTCATTTTATGTATGTATGTATGTGTGTGTATATGTATATCTTCTCTTCTGTTTTCACTTATATTGCTGTAACTTATAATGATACTATGTATGTGTATTTTTGTCCTACAGATGTGTGTCATGAATTGAAGTCTCTGCGCATGCACTGTCTTCTTTTGACGCATCTGTAATTTCTCAAATTATTTGATTAAAATTTGATTAAAAATAAAAAAAATGAAAGAAAAACTGTACAGTTTTGTTTTAAAAAAGAAAATTAGGTCACAATATATGTCACTTTTTCCCACCCGTTCACTGAGCATGAAAAAGAACAACGTAACATCTAATATATGACGCAATTTGAAATTTTTAGTGCTGTAAACAGACACGTGTAATGAGCTGATTTAAAGGAGCTACTACTTTCATCCTTGATGTAGTTTGGTAAGGAGTTTCAAGGAGTTCCTCCTGAGTAGGTGAGGCTTGTATTTAAACTGACCAATTCGGGAGTTTATTACAATATTATCTGCGTATCTGGATTGATTTAGCAGAAATCGTACGGGCACTTAGGGAGGAGCATGGCCATTCATTATTCAGTACACCAGAACTGTCTTGTTATGCTGTAGTTTGTGTGATAATGTAAGGGTTTCTAGTGCTGAAGAGTCTTCAATCATCAAACTAGTAGATTTCAAAAGTACAAGCATGAGAGAGCGTTTATGGGTCTGTTTAGATATTTTAAAATGTTGCGCTGCGCAGATCATAGAGTGCTGAGATATAATCGATAGATGATGAAATTAATGCATAGAAGAAATTTTTCCCGAGCAATACCATCGAGGAAATTCTTAATTTTTGAGAGCAAAAACAACTTTAGGAAAATGCGTTTACATAAACTGTAAAAAATGCACTGACCATGTACCAGAAAAGATTACTGTCAGTGGTAACTCCTAAGACTTTCTGATTATCTACTACCTGAATGACTGTCTCACCCATGTGGCAGACTGAAGGTTATTTTTTTTTTGCCTCTTTTGTCGCAAAATTATTATCATGTAGGTTTTTTTTTTTCGTCGTTCAAGGTCATGTGATTCAGCTCAGCCCATTCAGTTAGGTGACTTACATTGTCTTCCAGAGTTCTGGATAATTGTTTCAAATCAGAATGGCTCAAATGAATAGACGTATTGTCTGCAAATGGTTCACACACACCATTTCGAAATGTATAAGGGAAGATCATCATTATAAAGAGAAAAAAAGAAGAGGATTAAGAACAGATCCTTTGGGGATACCAAATGTGTGCGTCTGCAACTGGAATTGTTCGTTATTCAAGAAAACCTTATGACGACGATTAGAAGGGAAAAGATCTAACAAGCAAAAGAGCTTGGGTCGGTGAGTTTACATAAGCCACCTTATGTGGCAGCAAAAGGTCAGTGACATCGAAAACTTTCGCAAAATCGACGAACATTATCCCGGTTAATATGTTTTCATTTGTATTAACGAGCCACTCCTCGATGAGGTTACTGAAGGTGGTGTGGCATTAGTAATTTTCTTTAATCCTTGACTGACCAGGATGGAACACATAGTTATGAGAAATGCGAGACATAAAATGTTTATAAACATGTTTTTTCCAAGGTTTTGAAAGAACTAATAACACAGAAATAGGTCTGTGGTTTGATAGATTAGTTTTATCTCCAGATTTAGGGACAGGAATAACTTTGGCTTACTCGACAATATCAGAATTTTTGTCATTATAGAGATTGTACAAATAAGTTGAGAGAGAGAGACAGAGTGAGACAGAGACAGACAAACAGACAGACAGAGAGACAGACACAGACAGATAGACAGACAAGCAGGCAGGCAGACTGAGAGACAGACAGGCAGACAAACACACAGACAAATAAATAGTGAGAAACAGAGCAAAAAAAAAGTGGGGAGGGAGGAAGGAAAGAAGAAATGCAAAGAAAAACATGAAAGAAAGGAATGTGTGTGAGAGAGAGAGAGAGAGAGAGAGAGAGAGAGAGAGAGAGAGAGAGAGAGAGAGAGAGAGAGAGAGTGTGTGTGTGTGTGATGGAAACTCTTCATACACTCGTGAAAGTAAATTCCATTTGCGAATCAGAATGCATGGAGGCAGCTATAGATTACTGGTGAAGGGGAAAAACACTTTAGCCGCCAGAAACAGCGACACCACAATTACCAGAAACTCCTGACGATACATAATGCACCT
>JADBJO010000551.1:601721-604221 GCA_016801955.1 Conus betulinus | reverse complement strand
TCTCCAGTTCGCTATTGTTGATTATTTTTGTGGCGGCTACTACTACTACTACTACAACTGCTGCTGCTGCTGCCGCTACTATACTGAGAGGCAGAAATTCCGCACAAACATAAAAATCATGCACAAAAATTTCATTTGTCAGTTATTTAATTGTTAACTTGGTAACAACTTAAACAAACCAAATCTGCGTTAGACAATTTAATTGAAAAGGGCATGCGTGGAACAGAAAAGAAAACGACCTGAATGAAATTCATTAAGAGCTGTCAAACATGGTTACTGCACAGCATAAACCATCTTTCAAAAGAGATGATTTTTGTCAATATCTTGTGTATCCACCACTGGCAGCTACACACGCTCGAAGACGCCGAGGCATAGACTGCACAAGACGTCGGATCTGCACCTGCCGGATGTTGACCCAGTGATGCTGAAGAACGGCGATCAGTTCACCTCTCGTCTGGGGCCTCGGCTGATGCTGCTCCACTCTCCTGCCGAGCGCGTCCCAAAGGTGCTCAATGCATTTCATGTCAGGTGACAGGGATGGCCAGGGCATCACCTCCACTCCATTCTGGCTGCAGAAACTGACGGGTCATCTGGGCACTGTGAGGTGTAGCTTTATCATGCTGGAACACAAATCTGCGTCGTCCCACCATGGTGATCCAGGAGTGGAAGCAGGACAGGCTGGAGAACGTGGTTCAAGTAACGCTGTGCCGTGATGTTGCCATCGATCACCACGAGCTGGGATCTAAAGTTGGCGTTGATGGCACCCCACACCATCACTGAAGGGCTGCCAAACCGGTCGAGCTGCCTAACACAAGGGTCATGGTACCGTTCTCTCTCGTCTCCTGTAAATTCTGATTCTCCCATCACCGTGGCTCATGCAAAAACCTGACTCGTCAGAGAAGATGACATTCCTCCACGCGCGTCTTCCCAGGAACGCACCATTTGCTGCCCAATGGCACCGGGCCTGCCTGTGTCTGTCAGTCAATACAGGGCCAACGTAGGGCCTGTGACACCTGATTCCTGCGTGTGACAGGCGTCATCTGTCGGTGCGGCTGCTGATGGGTCCCCCACGCTCCCCCAAAGTTGCTCTAGCGGTGGCAGCAGCAGTCAGGAATCGGTTCCTGAGGTGGGAAAGGCGAATGGCTCGATCTTGTCTCTGAGTCGTCACTCGAGGTGCGCCTGGTCGAGGATGGTGAGAAACTGACCGGTCGGCTGCCAAGCGCTGTTGTAGGCGGTAGATAGTGTGTGGTGGGTGTTCATGGCTCTTGCCACCTGTCGGACAGATGAACCGGCCCTCAGCATCCCAACAGCACGGTTTCGCTGGTTGTTGTCTACCTGTGGCAGTTTCTTGCAGTGTGATAAAATCATTCTGGTTGCGGCATTTTATGGGGTTAAACTGTGTGTTTATCATGTGAAGAGAAAGCGACGCAATATCCACTCTGAACTGAGTTGTCGCCCAGTTTGGCTTTTTGCTTCTGGCACTATTGTCTGTTCGCTGGCACGTGCGGCACGAGAAACTGAGGAATGGTCATCAAAGGAGCAACAAATCAACTTTCCCCGTGGAACTTGTGTGTGTATGATGTGCGGAATTTATGCCTCTTAGTATACTACTACTGCTACTATCATTATTAGTATTATAATAGTTGTTGTTGTTGTTGTTTGTTCTTCTTCTTCTTCTTCCCTCTTCTTCTTCTTCTTCTTCTTCTTTGTGTTCCCCCCTTCTTTTTTGGTTCTTGTTCTTGTACGGACTTTACTTTTGTTGTTGTTGTTGTTGCTGCTGCTGCTGCTGCTGCTCCTGCTGCTGCTGCTTTTATTGTTATTCTTCATTTTAGCTTTCATTTGGTCTCTGAGATTAGCAATTGTTTTCTTTTTTTCTTCCAGTTCCTGTTCTTCGATTTGTTTTCACTTCCCTTTTATCTTTCTATATTTTTTATCCTCTTCTCTTCTTTTTTTTTCTCCTTCTTGTATCTACCATTTCTTCTTCAACTTTTTCTTCTCTTGTACTTTTTTCACTTGCTTCTTCTTCTGCTACTCCTTCTCCTCCATCTTCAGCATGTTCTTCATTCTTCTTCTTCTTCTTCTCCTCCTCCTTCTCTTTTAATTTTATATCCGCTTCAATTTTTCTTTTTTAATCTTCAGCTTCCCCCCCCTCCCCCCCCCCCCCCCCCCCCCCCCCCCCACAGCTGTCAATGAATAACAACGATAACCCCGCTTCCTTTTAGCTCTTTCCGGTTTTGTGGACTGTCATTCAATTAGACAGACAGTTTCCGTCTTTGTATGACGTCTCTAGACTGCATAAGCTCTTCAATAATACTTTAATCACATTCTGGCGGGAGGAATAAAGCCTCTCTCTCTAATCATTATCATCTAATTATGATTAGTCTCTTACACACATGTCCGGTTTCAGTATGCATTGTATCCAACCTTGTGCGTTTATCTATTATTGTTAGTAGATAAATTCTATAGTTTCCGGGATAGCTCAGTTGGTAGAGCGCCGGAC
>JADBJO010000551.1:586721-591721 GCA_016801955.1 Conus betulinus | reverse complement strand
TAGAGATTATGCATTGCTCGAGTTGGCTGGCTGGTCAGTGTTTAGCTTGGCTGAACACCACATGTTACGTCATCAGTCATGTGTTAACATTCTTTGCCTTTGTAATGAAGCAGTCTTATGCATACCATTCTTTCAGGACAAACACATCAAAGTAAACATAAGCTTTCAACTTACTGATAATGGGTTTCCCCCAGCGACATCGTGAAGAATAAAGTCACTCTGCTCATTAAAAAAAAGTTCGGGACACACACACACACACACACACACACACACACACACACACACACATTTACATATATATATATATATATATATATATATATATATATAATATGAGCCAAGTTAATTCCCAACCCTCCATCTTTCAACACCCAGGCACCATCTCTCAAAACAGGCAATGGGGGAAAATTCTGGAACAGCAGACTCCATCCCCACCTCCCAGACAACTTAAAAGTTTGAAACTGAGAAGCTTCAACTGAGAATCCAGCGATACAACCGCTCGCGTCTTGCTCCCCTCCAACCAACCCCCCCCCCCCCCCCCCCCCCCCCCTTCCTACTCCTGCTCCCTCTCCCCCCCCTACCCCATCCCCGTCTTCACCCCCACCCCACCTCTCCCCACTCCCCCATCAGCTGACCCCCTCCAACCCCCCTTTTCCTTCCTTCCGTTCTTCTCTCGACAGACGACAAAATTAAGTACACATGTTGAAATATCCGGTAAGATTTGTCAGCGCCTGGTGGGTTATGTCAACACGAACATCCCAAAGCTGCCTGTATGCCTGTAAAAGAGGGTTTTACGCGAAATATCAGCTCGTGTGAAAGTTCACCCACCCGTTGATCCCAGTTCAGAGAGAAGTGGAAGAAGCTCCAACTCTCGTATTCATGTAAGACAGACAACTGGTGCATGCCGTGACGAGGACCGACCAATCACAGAAACGTTTACAGCCCCCAGCAAATCACGCTGTCGTGCACACACACACACACGCACACGCACGCACGCACGCACGCACAGACGCACAGAGAGAGAGAGAGAGAGAGAGAGAGAGAGAGAGAGAGAGAGAGAGAGATGGAGAGAGAGACAGACAGACAGACAGACAGAGACAGAGAGACAGAGAGGTTTAAGAATTCAGCCTCTGATCCCACTTTTCTCCCTAAATAACCAGTGTCACACACAGGATAAATGTGTCTTTGGTTGGAAGGGGAAGGGGTTTGAACGGAGCTTAGCAAGGGACGGGGGGTGGGGATGGGGGAGCAAAAAGGGGAAGGCAGTTGGCTTGAATTACGTGTCTTTTTCATGTACGTGTAATTGTTTCTGGTAACAATCCAGTGTAGCGTCGAGCAAAATGTATGAGTCTCAGCATTATCTTGAACCGCTTTGTGGCATTAGATTTCGTGTCTCATTGTGTGTGTGTGTGTGTGTGTGTGTGTGTGTTGTGTGTGTTGTGTGTGTGTGTGTGCGCGCGTGCGTTGTGTGCGTGCGTGCGAACGCGCGCGCGCGCGTGTGCGCGTATGTGTGTGTGCGCGTTCTCTCTGTGTGTGCGTATGTGTGCGTGTTTGTTGTTGTCTCTCTCTCTCTCTCCTTCGTGTCTGTGAGTGTGTGTGTGCGCTCATGCGTGCAGAATGTGTGTGTCTGCTGCGTGCGTGCGTGCGTGGTGTGTGTGTGTGTGTGTGTGTGTGTGTGTGTGTAATGTGTGTGTGTGTGTGTTTGTGCGTGTGTTTGTGTGTGTGCGCGCGCGCGCTTTTGTGTAGTGTGTGTGTACTCTCTCTCTCGTCTCTCTCTCTCTCTCTCTCTCTCTCTCTCTCTCTCTCTCCTCTCCTATCCCTCGTCTCAATCTCTCCTCTCTCTCGTGTGTGTGTGTGTGTGTGTGTGTGTGTGTGTGTGTGTGTGTCTGAGTCTGTGCGTGTCTGCGCTGGCGCATGCGCCCGTGTTTCAGTGCCATGTATGTGTGTGTCTATGTACGTCTGAAAGAGTGTATGCCTATGTGTGTGAGTGCCCCCCCCCCCCCCCCCTCTCTCTCTCTCTCTCTCTCTGACGGATTCTCCTGTGTTCCTGTGACAGACGAGCACACAAGCAGGTCAACTGTTAAAATGGGTCCTCTCATGGGAATGGTTCATCTGACAATTCAGTTCCAAGCCGTCTAACGGCCATAATGGGTGCTCATGTGGGAACGGTGCGTTTTGACAGGTGAGTAGACAAGGAGGTCACCGCCAAAATGGGTCCTCACGCGGGAATGGTTCGTCTGACAGATGAATACACAACCTGGTCAACTGTTGAAATGGGTCCTCACGCGGGAATGTTTCGTCTGACAGGTGAGTACACAAGCCAGCCAACTGTTGAAATGGGTCCTCAAGTGGGAATGGTTCGTCTGATAGGTGAATACACAAGCCAGCCAACTGTTGGAATAGGTCCTCGAGCGGGAATGGTTCGTCTGACAGGTGAGTACACTGATCAACTGTTGAAATGTCGTCGTCATGTGGGTATGGACCCCCATATTGCTGAAGCGCGCAGCCAGCTTCAGGCAGCTGCACAGGAGTTCATCGAAGTGAAGCTTCCTCCTGTTCATCTTGGCGTCAATGGCAGTCGCTCTGTTTGTCTCCTGCCCTGGAGATGCACGCTGTCAAAGGCACGATGTTCTCCCTTGTTGCTGCAGATCTTGAGATGTGTCCTCGAACAGCTTAAGAGGCCCATCTTAGTCACGCTGCTCCTGCTTCAAACCAGCCATACAGGAACATTTGGGGGGATGGGGGGATTCCATAGCGCTCCAGCGGAGAATATGCCCTGCCAAACGCAGGTGATTCTTGATGAATACAGACTGGATGCTTGGGAGTCCAAACTTTTCCAGAGGGTTGGACAGATTCTCTCGCCACCGGATGCTGACTGTCTTGCACAAGAAACGCTAGTGGATTCAATCCATCTGTTGGCAGAGTCGTCGCTAGGTGGTCCAGGCCTCACAGCAGCACAGTACAGCACAGAGGACCACTGATCTGTACACAGCTGCTCTGGTGGACAGTTTTGTGCTGTAAACTGCCCCCAGTTTCTTTGTAAGTCTGACAGAGACTTTGCGGTTCTCCCTGTCGCTCTTGCGTCCAGATATCCATTGATGCTCACGGTGCTAGTTTAAAAACGTGTGCAGGGGGCCAGGAAGACATACGGGTCCAACTCGCTTACAGTCCCCCATCCGATGGACTTGACGTATAGTTTGATTTGTCATTCAAACTTGGAAAGAAAGGGCGAGAAAGGCAGGGCTCGAACCCACGCACTTCTCACACTTTGGATTGGCAGGCGAACGTCTTAACCACTCTGCAACCTTTCTTCCTAACTCACCGCACCCCCCCGTCTATGTGGATACTATCTCTCTCTATTTTAATGAACGCATGTATGCAGGCTAGTTTTAACGAAAATATGAAATTTTACTAAAAAAAAAAAAAAAGTAAAAGGACGGTTTTTGTGTTATTTTCCCCCACGTTTATTGATTTATGTGAGAATTTTACCGAAAACAGATGGTGGTTCTGCTCATTTTATACGTGTTCTTTTTTTCCCGTGAATGACAGGGACACAATGAGACGGGGGCACAATAAGACGGGGGCACAATAACATGGGGGCTCAATGAGACGAGGGCACAATAACATGGGGCTCAATGAGACGGGGGCACAATAACATGGGGCTCAATGAGACGGGGGCACAATAACATGGGGGCTCAATGAGACGGGGGCACAATAACATAGGGGCACAATGAGACGGAGACATAATAAGACGGGGGTACAATAAGACGGGGGCACAATGAGACGGGGGTACAATGACACGGAGACACAATGAGACGGGGGCACAATAAGACGGGGGTACAATGACACGGAGACACAATGAGACGGGGTACAATAAGACGGGGGCACAATAACATGGGGGCTCAATGAGACGGAGACATAATAAGACGGGGGTACAATGACACGGAGACACAATGAGACGGGGGCTCAATGAGACGGGGGCACAATGACACGGAGACACAATGAGACGGGGGCTCAATGAGGACGGGGGCACAATGAGACGGGGACACAATGAGACGGGGGCACAATGAGACGGGGGCACAATAACATGGGGGCTCAATGAGACGGAGACATAATAAGACGGGGGCTCAATGACACGGAGACACAATGAGACGGGGGCACAATGAGACGGGGGCACAATAACATGGGGGCTCAATGAGACGGAGACATAATAAGACGGGGGTACAATGACACGGAGACACAATGAGACGGGGGTACAATGACATGGAGACACAATGAGACGGGGGTACAATGAGACGGGGGTACAATGACATGGAGACACAATAAGACGGGGGTACAATGAGACGGGGGTACAATGACATGGAGACACACAATGAGACGGGAGCACAATAAGACGGGGGCACAATAACATGTGGGCACAATGAGACGGGGGCACAATAACATGGGGGCTCAATGAGACGGGGGCACAATAAACATGGGGGCTCAATGAGACGGAGACATAATAAGACGGGGGCACAATGACACGGAGACACAATGAGACAAGGGCACAATGAGACGGGGGCACAATGAGACGGGGGCACAATGAGACGGGGGGCACAATGGGACGGAGGCACAATAAGCCGGGGGCACAATGACACGGGGGCACAATGAGACAGGGGCACAATAAGATGACATTAGGGGCACAATGAGATGGGGGCATATTGATACGTGCGGCCAGTAACATCCGAAAACAGGATCTCGTACAGAATGGTCCCAGACTGGCCCACTGCTTATAAAATGTGTGTACGACCTAAATTCGTGTCTTTCCCACAGCTGTGATGAATGCATGTGAATAATAATCGAAAACAGTATTATCTGCGAAAGCGACAACAGGGATCTGTCTGTCCGTCTCTGTTTGTTTGAGACAGAAAAAGTGACAGACAGACAGATAAAAGGGACAATATTATAGAATGAAATATAGCAGCACAAGCGAAAGCTAGTGAAAATATATGACAGACACG
>JADBJO010000551.1:566721-581721 GCA_016801955.1 Conus betulinus | reverse complement strand
ATGAAACCAATTTGCAAACAATAACAGCAGCGTGCTTACCTGTGTTTGCTATGGCTTTGCATGCATACTTATATTTCGAACTGGTAGAAAAGAAGTTGCCTAGGTATTGACTTCAAATTCTACAACCATTTTCAGTGCTAGCTGAATACCCACCTTTTTCCTGAACACTACATTGGTAGATTTTTCCACACTAATTTAAAGTTTAAACTGATCTGCAGCACCATGAAGACATTTTGAATCGCCAGGCAGTTAGTGTAAGCTAACCAGTTTCTGATACTAAAATGTGATCAGCAAACAAAACAATAAACAGATATATGATACGAACATTCGGAGTAACGCCAGCGCGCGCTGGTGCGAGAGAGAGAGAGAGAGAGAGAGAGAGAGAGAGAGAGAGAGAGAGAGAGAGAGAGAGAGAGAGAGAGAATTTATTGATTAAGCTACAGTCCTGACAGGAGAGACAGAGAAAGAAAGAAAGAATTTTCTGATTTAAGCTGCTGTCTTGAGAATGTTTAGACAGACAGACAGACAGCGCAAGCTATCATTTGAGAACATAAATGACTTCACGTTGCTCATTCCCAGCCAACCGCAAAGGGCCATACAGCGCCTGATCAAAGAGCAGAAAATACAACACAACGCAGACACTGTTCACAATCCTCCCCCATCAAAAAACCTGAAGCATGTTCTCTTCCACATTACCGTTTTTCTCCCTGATGGCCGTCTGGTAAGTATTATGTTAAGAACATAACTCTTCCATGCCTGTTACATTATGTGCCGTCTACAGAAAACATTACCGGTGGAAAAAAAAAATTCATTCGTCTGTTTTCCGTATTATGTATGAAAATAAGTGCTGTTTTGCTCTCTGTTTTGTGAGATTTACAAGTGCCTGTATTCTGGCTCGTTTTCAGCCACGTTGCCGCAACATTGTTTCAGTTTCCTGTGTACCTGCAAATAGCAAGCCCCTTAACCTGACAACTTTCGACCCTCGTAACGATAACTCTTGAAGGCAATCTTAGAAATGCGCCAGCCGTCCGTCCGTCCGTCCGTCTCTCTCTCTCTCTCTCCCTCCCTCTCTCTCATCTTCCCCCTGTTTTGTGCCGCCCTCCCCCCCGTCCGTTTCAGTTCCACCTCCGTCCGTCCTGCCCTCCAACCCCCCTCCCCCCCTCCTTCGACCCTCGTAACGTCTCCCCCCCCCCCCCCCCCCCCCCCCCCCCCCCCCCGTCCCCCTCCCTCCTCCCTCCCCCCCCCCCCCCCCCCCCCCCCCCCCCCCCCCCCCCCTCCCCCCCATCCCCCCTCCCCCCCCTATTCCCCCCCCCCCGTACCTGCTATTCGAATTGTGCCAGTCTGCCCTTGTGCCTGTCCTGCCTGTGCCTTCTGTCTGACATTCTGTCTCTGTCTGTCCGTCTGTCTGTCTGTCTGTCTGTCTCTCAGCTTCTCCCCGCTCCCTCTATCTACACCCACCACCCCCGTCACCTCCTCTCTCTCTCTCTCTCTCTCTCTCTCTCTCTCTCCTTTCACAATCAAGAGCATGCTTACATGCAAGCATCTTTTAACCTTCCCCAATCGCACGCAACTCTGTATCTGCAGAAATCACACCCTCGGCTGGCTTTTAGTACCGTCTTCATGTTTATCATGTGTGTAGGGCGAGGCCCGGCAGCCGCCTATTATACAGACCGACAGGATAAGAAGATACACACGGTGCTGGGTCAGCGACGTGACGCGAGCTGTTGTGCGGCTCGAGTAACTCCAGGCACAACAAATGGTTCTTTCCATGAGAGATTTTTTTTAACGGACTCAACATACTGCAAGAAATTTTAAAAACTTTTTTTCAGATTTTGTTTTACATTCTCTCTCTCTCTCTCTCTCTCTCTCTCTCTCTCTCTCCCCTCCTCCCCCCCCCCTCTCTACCTCCCCCTCTCTCTCTCTCTCTCTTCTCCCCTCCCCTCCCCCCCCCCCCCCCCCCCTCTCTCTCCCTCATGATGATGCATGCCATGCCAACGTTTACGCTTACCCCCTTCATTTAAAGCAACCTGCAATGTTCTACGACGATTTTTTTTTTATAACCCATGTCAACATTTTAAAATATCAAAGATCAATTTTAAAAAAAAGATACTTATGAAATAAAAGAAATAGGTTTACAAGAAAAAAGAACCCACTTTCCGAGGTTTTGACCAGCTGGTAAGCTGACTTTATTGGTTATGATACACACACACACACACACACACACACACACACACACACACACACACACACACACACACACATATTCATTCATTCATCATTCAAAATACCCTTATATCAAACTTGCCCATTTGCCTAGCACTGACCTTTTTTTTAATACCCCGAATCTTCTGTATACCTCTCTCCGCTATTTCCCCCCCCCCCCCCCCCCAAAAAAAATAAATAAATAAAATAAAAATAAATAAATAAATGGACCTGTGTTTGTCAACAAGCCACGCCGTCCTTGGAGGAAGTGCCGGGAAGACTGAAGAGTATAAGGATAATGAAAAAGAAACGTTAAAACTCCAGGAAGCAGCAATGTTTGGGAAGTTAAATTTCCTTTTTCAGAGAGCCGCACAGTTTCGGCGACTATGAACGAGCATAAGCCTCTATCGGAAACAACCACGAAGTTGAAAGTCTGCTACCTTCTTCTTCAATCTTCGTTCCTCCTCCTCCTCCTCCCCCCCTTCTTCTTCTCCTCCTCCTCCTCCTCCAACTTCTTTTCTGACGTCACTTTCTGCCTTTCCTTTCTTTTTCTGATTCTTGTCCTTGTTTTCCTTCTTCTCCCTATTCTTCTTCTTCCTTTTTCCCCTCATCCCTTTTTTTTTTTTTGTTTTGTATCCTTTTGTCTTCTCTTTCTCCCCTTCTGTGACTCTCTCCTGCTCTTCTTCTCTAAGCTGCTGCCGCTGCTATCACTGAAATGGGTGCTTTACATCCCAGCGTTTTGCTTATCTTCTTCATTTTTCTCTTTCTTGCTACAAAACTAAAGAGTCTGACGTGGAGGGGGAAGAAGGGTGACGCAACACAATAAATCGGTGTAACTGTCGGCCTCTGGATAAAATCATCTTTTTCTAAAGATAGCCAGACAGCTTGCCGGGAACTGAAAAAAAAAAAAAAAAAACATTCGTGTGAGACAAGACATGTTGCATAGTCTTTATCCGCAAGACACACGGAAATAGGAAATAAACACGACAGTTCACGGTCTTAACGACGCTGTTCGCTATCCAGTTAAGGTGCCATATCCTGCTTCGAACAGCTAGCAGCACATCGCCCTCCAGTGTTTCGCCTGTGTCCTGGATGTTTTGATGTCTATCACTGCCACGTTCATTTCACTCCCACGTCTTCCTGTCTTCATTCTTTCATTGTCTATATCGTCACCAAGCTCGCTGGATTCCCATGTCTCCCCTGCCCTGACTGTTTTCCTGGTCTGTCATTACCATGTGTGTTGCACTCTTCTGCCCTGAGTTCCTGTTTATCATCCGCTACGTTGGTAAGTCTTTCCACGTCTCTCCTGGTGTGAGTCTCTCATCATCTGTCATCACGATGTAGGTCTTCCACGTCTCCTGGTGTGAGTCTCTCATTATCTGTCATCACGATGTAGGTCTTCCACGTCTCCTGGTGGTGTGAGTCTCTCATCATCTGTCATCACTGTGTAGGTCTTCCACGTCTCTCCTGGTGAGTCTCTCATTATCTGTCATCACGATGTAGGTCTTCCACGTCTCTCTGGTGTGAGTCTGTCATTATCTGTCATCACGATGTAGGTCTTCCACGTCTCTCCTGGTGTGAGTCTCTCATCATCTCTGTCATCACGATGTAGGTCTTCCACGTCTCTCCTGGTGTGAGTCTCTCATCATCTGTCATCACGATGTAGGTCTTCCACGTCTCTCCTGGTGTGAGTCTCTCATTAACTGTCATCACGATGTAGGTCTTCCACGTCTCTCCTGGTGTGAGTCTCTCATCATCTGTCATCACTGTGTAGGTCTTCCACGTCTCTCCTGGTGTGAGTCTCTCATCATCTGTCATCACGATGTAGGTCTTCCACGTCTCCTGGTGTGAGTCTCTCATCATCTGTCATCACGATGTAGGTCTTCCACGTCTGTCCTGGTGTGAGTCTCTCATCATCTGTCATCACTAAGTAGGTCTTCCACGTCTCTCCTGGTGTGAGTCTCTCATCATCTGTCATCACTGTGTAGGTCTTCCAAGTCTCTCCTGGTGTGAGTCTCTCATCATCTGTCATCACGATGTAGGTCTTCCACGTCTCTCCTGGTGTGAGTCTCTCATCATCTGTCATCACTATGTAGGTCTTCCACGTCTCTCCTGGTGTGAGTCTGTCATCATCTGTCACCACGATGTAGGTCTTCCACGTCTCTCCTGGTGTGAGTCTCTCATCATCTGTCATCACGATGTAGGTCTTCCACGTCTCTCCTGGTGTGAGTCTCTCATCATCTGTCATCACGATGTAGGTCTTCTACATCTCTCTCCTGGTGTGGTCTCTCATCATCTGTCATCACTACGTAGGCTGGACTCCCTTGTCTCAGCTGTGCTAAGTTTTTCATTTTCTATCATCGGCTTGCTGGACTCCCATGTCTGTCCTGAAACGCTCAAGGTCTATCGTCACTATGTTGGTTGAAACCCCATGTTTCTCCTGTCCCAAGTCTCATCATCACCATGTTCTACTCCTATATCTGTTCAATCCAGGGGCTTTCAATGTCTGTCATAACGTGTTTGCTGTGTCTTTCTGCCACACAGTCAACTTCTCCAGATTCCCAAAATGTTCTATGCGTCTGTGTCTCTTTGCGTCAATCTGTCCTCCGCAGATTTGTATGTATCTCGGTGATTGTGTACCTCACTGTGTCTGCCTGTGCGTGTCGTAGTCAGTTGTCCGTCTTCCCCACCCCTCTTCCTTCTCTCTCTCTCTCTCTCTCTCTCTCTCTCTCTCTCTCTCTCTTCTCTCTCTCTCTCAATGCCAGTGCGCGGGCGTGCATATGAGGGCGCGTGCATGCATTTATCCATCTCCTTCTGTGAAGGTATGTATCTGTATGCGTTCAGGTGTAAGTGTATGTGTGTGGCTATATGTGTGTGCGCGCGCGCGCGCGTGTGTGTGTATGTGTGTGTCTGTGTGTGTGTATGAGCGTGCGTGTGGGTATATGTGTGAAAGCGCGCTTGTGCATGCATGTACTTGTGGATATTTGTACAATTTTGTGCTGCATAAAACATCGCGGTAAGATATCAAAACTTTGCGGTCAGTATCAAACCAACTGACTACTCTAAAGATAAGAACGGACAGTTTAGCGAGGCTAAACGGTAAACCGTTCACAGACCACCTCGGAAGGTTTTCATTCTGTTCTGCCTCGAATGTACCTTCTACCAGGAGGACCTTTTCGGTCTAATTAGTGAAACTTTCTCCAGCGATTGGCGTGGCAAGCCAGTGTCTTTGAACAACAAGATCACGTGTGACCATCCACCATCAACAGAGCTGAAAAACCACCCGTTGATGATTCCATGACAAAGGCAGATGGCGAAAAAGATCCAATTTGAACTACTGTAGTACATGCTGGATGTTATATCCACGTTTTTTCTGTGACCATGCCATGAAAAGGTACTGCTTTTGGAACCTATACTGAGAAAATACCTTTTAAATTCGTTCCGTAGAAAATTTATGGCAGAACGATTAAAAACTTGGTTAAAATATGTTCCAGAAAGGATATTTTCTTCAACAAACTGTGGCACTGGTACTGTTTGCTTGTTTGATTTTATTTACAATATTATAAAGGAAATTCAAAATATTTCACAGAAGTTGAAAAGAAAGAGATAGAAAAGAACCAAATGGTAAAGCTTGTTTGTTTGATTTTATTTACAATATTATAAAGGAAATTCAAAATATTTCACAGAAGCTGAAAAGAAAGAGATAGAAAAGAACTAAATGGTAAAATCAGATTCATTTGTGGCAGAGAATCTGATCTTCTCACTACAGCAGTCAATTTCTGCTGTTCGTTGATTTCTACCAGCACTCTCATTTTATGGTAGAGGATCCCATCTTCTTACCGTCAAAACAGTCGGTGTCTGCTATATGTTGATTCTTGTCGCCAAACTTACTTTGCGACAGAGGGTCCCTTTTTCTAACAATAACAGCGGTCAGATTCTGTTATGTCTTGATTCATTTTGTGACGGACGGTCACGACTTCATGTGTTGATTCCTGCATGCAGATTCACACCTCGCATGTCAGAACAACGGATCTTCACCCGAAGATGTTCGTTATATTCAGGTTTGACTTCTATACCACCACGTAGAGTTCAGATTTCACTACCATACACCCAAATTCACAATTCACCCCAGGAGGGGGGGGGGGGGGGGGGGGGGAGGATAGGGGGCTGGGATGGGGAGGAGGTTAGGAGACCCTATCAACCAAAACACACTGACATCACCACAACGACGACACGTGAAAGCGAACTGGAAAAAAATTGACATTTTTGTATCTTTGGGGCGCTAGAGGGATTTAACTTCGCAACGTCTGATTGCAAACTCAGTAGTCCACCACTGAGCCCACCCGACATCCAGACAACAGGCGAACACATCTTTTACAGCATGGACCGCTGAGTCTTAAGCACGCCGCCCAATCTCCAGATGCTGTTTTTTCGCCACAAATGCTCGCCTGCCGAGTTGTTCTGGCCCTCAAAGGTGAAATCGAGAGTTCACAGCACTATGCCCTAAACACGAAGAAAAAAACTGCTGCACGAAGTAACTTACAACACACACACACACACACACACACACACACACACACACACACACACACACACACACTTACTTACAGAGAGAAATCAAGTGCCTATATACTTCATACTGCGAAGCCCGAGTTCAAGCCCACGCCACCCAAGAGCGCTACTGCGAACAGGCGTTACACTAATGAAAGAAATCAAGAACACCCTGACCCTTGCTGTGGGCGCCGTGCGTTCGCCGATGCTGAGGTAATTGGAAGTGGACTCGGTCTAGGAAGTTGCACGTCTAGCAGTAAGTGCGGGCCGTCGTAACATGAAAAAACGCCGACTTCCAATTGGGCTCACGGGGGATGTTCCGATATGGAGCAGCAAGGTTAGTAATAGCAGGGAAAGTCGAGTACACAGCATCACTTTTCAGCGGATAAATGACACGAGCTCTATATACGGAGAGATAATGGCTGTCTGTCGTTGAAAGGTCATGGCTATCCTTTCCCTGTTCTTCCTTTGCTTGGCTTGGCATGACATGGTTGTTGATGGCTCGCATGATTAAAACAAACTTGAAACTTTTCTTTTTCTTTCTAAGTCCCAGGTGCACAGAATAATGAACCATCTCACGAAGGCAGGAAGCATACTGGCCTAAAGTTAGTGTGAATATGTGCTGATAAACGCCTATGTACATGTAAAGGTGAGAACTGTCAGTATTCTTTGTTTTACAGATGTGAAGCACATGTGAATGAATGACCGAATACGAGTCAGTCGTAATATGATCATGTGAAACATCACGTGTAGGTCTCTAGAAGACGCATTCAACTCGCATACTCGACAATAGTAGTAGTAGCAGCAGCAGCAGTAGTAGTAGTATAGTAGCAGCAACAGCAGCGGTGATGGTGGTGGTGGAGTAGTAGTAGTAGTAGTAGTAAGAGTAGTAGTAGTAGTAGTCGCAGCAGCAGCAGGAGAAGTAGTAATGGTAGTAGTAGTAGTTGTTGTTGTAGCAGCAGCAGCAGCAGGAGGAGGAGTGGTAGTATTAATACTAGTAGTAGTAGTAGCAGCAGCAGCAACAGCAACATTATTAGCGGTAGTAGTAGCAGCAGCAGCAATTGTCGTAATAATAGCAGCAGCAGTAATAGTGGTGGTGGTGGTGATAGTAGTAATAGTAGTAGAAGTAGTAGTAGTAGTAGTAGTAGTAGCAGCAGCAGCAGCAGCAGCAGCACCCTGAGTAGATCTCTATAATGTGCTTTCAATATCCGACGGTAGTAGGGGGGTGGTGGTAGCAGCTGGTGGTGGTGCTGCTGCTGTAGTAGTACTAGTAGTAGTAGTAGTAGTAGTAGTAGTAGTAGTAGTAGTAGTAGTACTAGCAGAAGCAGCAGCAGCAGCAGCGAGCGCGTAGTAGTAGTAGTTTCTCACCCCCAAAACCCATCTTCCACGGCTCATCAGTCATTGAAGTTTGTGTTCGTGAGGAAATTGACTGCCCACTGTACATCCCCTCCCTCTCCCATTCCTCCCTCCTCCTCCCATGCACTCGTCCTCTCAATGCCTGTTTGGGTAGATCACTAATCGATTGCAGATATAAACCTTTTCAGAATCTTGGATTGTCACACACACACACACACACACACACACACACACACACACACACACACACACACACACATCCCCACCACCTCCAAACAACTTACCACACCTCTTCCTGTCTCTCTCCTCCACCAACCCACCCCTGCCCCCATTCCAGTTCACTCACGCCTACCATTCACCTCTCCACCCTTGGTTTACGACTCCTCCCTGCAGCATATTTTCTGACGTCTGTAAGATAATCAAGGAGAATTAAGACAAGTGTGGGTTTTATCGGTGCAGACCGTTGCAGAGCCTCAATTAAACACGACTCGTGGATCTTTCTAAAGGGAAACACGTCAAGAAGCTTTCAGCGGGCGGAGAGGATAGGATCAAAAAACAAAACAAAACTACAACTTTGGCACACAACGCCCTGTTCACCTGTTATTGTCTGGTCTTCGTCAATGGTTTCCGACAATTTAAATCGGGCCATAAGGAAGCGAGACCTGTGACTTAAAGCAGCTGTAAAAAAGCGTAGATAGGCATCGGACATCCGTTTAACGATCAAAGCTTATTGCTCTTGCCATTCCAAACGGTGCATCGACGCTGCCACATTTGTGCTTTAAGTCAGACTACTCCGGACAGAAAAACAACGGTGAAATGATTTCTATTTCAACACAGGCTTCTTTCGTAATTCTGTGTTGGTAATTCGTGGAAAAAAAAAGGCCCACACGACGCAGACCTTGTGCCCTGGGACGTATGAGGTCGCTGCCTTTTTTTTTTTTTTTTTTTTTTTAACGGTATTGCTGCCCGTTTTTAGGCAGATTTTTTTTTTTAAACCTCCGCTTAGGCGATTATCTTTTTTTGCCAGCGTCTGTAAATTCTTGTTTGTCTGTCCGCAAGAATACGCAAAAATCTGCTGAACCGAGTTTTATGAAAGTTGATGGAAAGACTGAGAGTGATCCAAGAACAAAGTGATTTATAAATTTTGGTGCAGTATCACGGATCTGCTCGGCAAGATCGGGAACAACCCACACTGAAAAGATTTTGATGAAGCGTGTCAGAACGATGGACTCTGACCAAAAGACGAACTCATAAATTTCGTTGCAGATCCGTACTGCAGATCCAGATCCTACGGTGGAATCGGGATCCGTTCAGAAAAAAAAAAATGCACAAAGTTAAAAGGTTAAGTTTTTTTTTTTTTTTCCAAGTGTCAAAGGTTCACGGTATCTATAGTACACCCCCCCCCTTTCCTGTTGCCGCCTATCATCTTTCCTGATCTGAATCAAGTACCCATTCACTGCTGGGTGGACACCGGTTTTCAAGTCGAAAAAAAAAAAATCCTACCCCACTTTATGGTTCGACTACGAACGTCACCTCAAACGCACTACCCATTTGGCTACGGCCCTTTAATGAACACATTTTAACCAAACGTGGTAGAATGATGGACTCTGGCCGACAGACGCCCCATTCAATTTCGATGCGGATCCGGTGTGCGAATCCAGATCCTAGGGTCGATCAAGAACCATTTGAACATGATTCCAGAAAGAAAAAAAAAAGTTACTGAACCGATATTTACTATGCTTTGCAGAAAACTAAAAACTGGCTACAGCACCAACCATATTGATCTAAAGGTAGAGCCACTATCCGTTCGACCATGGCGGAGGTCTCTGGTCTCCCTGAATGTGCTTTCGGTTTATTTGAGATAACTCTAGCCCGGCTCGGGGCCTTGTGTATTTCTAAAAACAACGTCAGCCACTGTCTCTGAGAAGAAGCAATGCTAACTGAACAGGACAGCTGAGTGGGGAATTACAAGGTGAGTCAGCGAAGTTCTACATGTATAGTGTGTGTGTGTGTGTGTGTGTGTGTGTGTGTGTGTGTGTGTGTGTGTGTGTGTGTGTGTGGCCAAGTGTATTTGTGAGTGTGAGTGTGAGTGCGTATTTGTGTGTGTGTGTGTGTGTGTGTGTGTGTGTGTGTGTGTGTGTGTGTGGCAAGTGTATTTGTGAGTGTGAGTGTGAGTGCGTATTTGTGTGTGTGTGTGTGTGTGTGTGTGTGTGTGTGTGTGTGTGTGTGTGTGTGTCTGTGGGTGGGTGGGTGGGTGGGCTGTGTGTGGCTAAGTGTATTTTTGCAATGTCAGTGACTGCCTGTCCCCAACAAGAAGCGATGCTAATCAGACGGGACAGCTGAGTGAGAGAATTCACAGGGTGAGTCAACGAGTACTACACGCAGCGGTTGTGTGTGTGTGTGTGTGTGTGTGTGTGTGTGCGTGCGTGTGTGTGTGTGTGTGTGTGTGTAGTGAACACGCGCGCGTCACATGTGCGTCTAGGTGTGTGCGGTTTCTTTTTGTTTTGTTTTTGTTTTGAATGTTGTTTTTCTTTGTTGTTTTTTTTTGTTTGTTTGTTTTTTTTTTTGCTCTCGTATATTCAGTGCCCGCTTAATATCATACTTTGACAGCGCTCACTCCGGCCACCCTATCTATATAAATCCACACCCAGTTCCCTCATGTCGTAGCTTCAGCACCGACAGTCCGCGGGGAGCGATTGCTATCAGGTATTCATAGGGCAGCCTACCTGACCACTGCACTGCACTGCCGCCGAGTCACCTCAATGTTGTCCGGTGGCGCCTGTTCTGGTCTAAATGTGCAGAACACCACACAGAAAGCCCCCTTATGGACGACACTGACTGGGTAGATCGCGAAGCCAGCGTGAACTAACGTTCCCTTTCAAAAGGCGCCACGTTACCGCACAAAATGTCACCACTGCACAAATTGTCATAATTGTGACATTTTGTTCCAGTTGTGACGTTTTGTGCAGTGAAGGACTGCACAAAATGTCACAACTGCTGTTGCGACAATTTGTGCACCTATGCCCATTTTCGAATTAACTCTTGCACAAAATGTCACAACCCTCTGTCAGTCTTTTGTTAGTCCGCATGTGCAGTGAATACAGACTGAAAGTAATATATACATAAAATTGAAAAATATAAATTGCAAGCCAAACTGAAAAACGCAAAAATGTACGTGGATATCATAGCGTATATCCATCCATCCACCCACCCACCCACCCAAACACACACAGATAACAGAGAGAGTTGTGACCATTTGTGCAGCAGTGATTTTCAAAAAGGCATACAGATGCACAAACTGTCACAACTGTAACTTTTTTGTGCAAATTTGTGCAAATTGTGACAGTTTTTGCAGTGAATAAGTGCGTGTGTGTGTGCGCGCGCGTGCGTGCGTCTCTCTCTACTTTCTCTCTCTCTCTCTCTCTCTCTCTCTCTGAGAGACGCATCCATTAATTAAACAGATGAAACTTGACTGGGTGATTCCAATGTATACATCAGTTCCAGTCCTCCGTAGCGTGCGTGATCAGCTCTCGGCAGAATCAAGCCGAGGCTAAAGCTGATTTCAGAGTTATCTCGGAGACGTGAACACACATTGCAATAAAGCTCTTCTCCGGACACCTTGACCACTGCATCACAAGCGTTAGCAGTGATGGTACATGCTGCAAAGGAAAGCGGGTTTCGACTTGGTGAGGATAGGCTGGGGCTAGGGTGGGGGTGGGTTGCGAAGAGGGAGAAAGACAGAGAAGGTGGAAGAGGGAAGGGGGGGGGGGGGGGGGGGGGGGGGGGGGGGGGGGGGGGGTGAATTCTGTGTACACAAGTTTATTACTCAAGGAGAAACATTCTATGCAGTGTTTTGTGTTTCAAGCTTTTTTTTTTTCTTAATTGTGTTCGACTTAAACACGCAGTAATTCCACACGATGACATCAACAAAGAAACACTCATCATGACTATCATCACAGTAATAAAATAATAATGATAATAATAATGAAGCGATAGAAAATAATAGTAGCCCCACAATTAACATGTAAAAATGCACTGACTTGAGATACATATGGTGCATATGAAACAAAGGCGACAAGCAACTAACAAGATATAAACTGTGTGTAATGAAATAAATGTGAAAATGAATTCAGTTATCGGAGGTGAAAGGGAGGATAATAGGAAGAGGAGAAAGATAGAGAAGGAACGAGAGAGGGACAGGGGGAGGATGTAAGAATTGCTGAGGAGAAAGGATTACTCAAGAGAAAAACATATGAGAGAGTGTTTTGTGTTTCAAGTTTTTTTTTCAGAATGACAGTAGTTAATGACTTGAGAACAGCAGTAATGAATCACACGATGAGATCGAACAAAGAGAGAGGAGAGAGAGAGAGAGAGGAGAGAGAGAGAGGAGGAGAGGAGAGGGGAGAGAGAGAGAGAGAGAGAGGGCGGATGACTATCAGAGAGCAGGAGAGAGAGAGAGAGGAGGAGAGTAGAGAGATGAGGAGGCAGCAGAAGAGGAGAGCGATAGAGGAGAAGGAGAGAGTAGCCCAAGGAGGGCGCGTGGAGAGAGAGAGAGAGGAAGAGACAGAGGGAAAAAGAGCAGAGAGAGAGAGATACATATTGGTGAGAGAGGAGGAGTGAGAAAAGGAGAAGAGCGGAGAAGGAGAGACAAGGAGAGAGGAGGAGACTGTGGGTAGAGAGAATGGGAGAGATGTGAAGGTGAGGAAGAGTCAGGATGGAGAGAGAAGGGAGAGGGACAGAGAGAAGGGACGCGAGAGGAGAGAGGGAGAGGAGAGAGAGGGAGAGAGGAGGGTGAGAGAGAGAGAGAGGAGAGAGAGGAGGAGGGGGAGAGAGAGACGAGAGAGAGGACAGAGAGGAGAGAGAGACAGACGAGGGGAGAGAGAGAGGACGAGAGAAGGAGAGAGCGAGAAGGAGTAGAGAGACAGAGAGACAGAGACAGACAGAGGAAATGAGAGAAGAGGAGAGGACCAGGATAGGACAGAGAGGAGGAGAGGAGGAGAGAGGAGAGAATGAGGAGGAGAGGATGAGGTGAGGAGGAGAGAGAGAGAGGAGACAAGAGGAGGAGAGAGAGAGAGCGAGAGACAGAGTAGAGCGGGAGAGGAGAGAGAGAGAGAGAGACAGGAGACATGACAACGACAGAGACACAGACAGACAGAAGAGCACACACAGTATTGATAGACAGACAGGCGACCAGATTACACACAGCACTCTCTCAGCGAGATAGAGGGACTTCAGAAGACGGGACAAAAACAGACAGACAGAGAGCGGACAGCGACCGTGGCAGCCCAAAGACCCAGGCATGTCGAACACAAGGGGAATTAAAACACGTTAGGAAGGCGTGCACACATCCTCTAAGATAGTCTTCTGCGGTAAAAAGAGACAAGACCGGGAGGTGGCAGCTAAACGCTGGGAGTGAAATAGGGGATGGAAGAGGCGTGGGAAGGTGCTGGTGAGGGCGGGGGAAAAAGCGGGGGGTGGGAGGGGGGGGGGGGGTAGAGGGCCGGAAGTTTCTGTTTTAAAGTAGAAATCGGAAGAGTTCTGTTTAAAGATAGCTACTGGTGACAAGAATGGTAAATCGGAGAGAGAGAGAGAGAGAGATGAGAGGGAGAGAGAGAGAGAGAGAGAGAGAGGAGAGAGAGAGACAGACAGAAAGACAGACAGACAGACAGACAGACAGACAGACAGACAGACAGAGACACACAAAGACAGAGACACACATACACGCACGCACGCGCGCGCGCGCACACGCACACACACACACACACACACACTGGAGAGACAGAGAGAGAGAGAGAGAGAGAGAGACACACACACACACACACACCAACACACATCCACACACGCGCGCGCGCGCGCGCGCGCACGCATGCACGTACATTGAGACAGAGATACAGACAGACAGACAGACGTACAGACAGACAGAGACAAAGGCAAAGACAGAGACAGACAGACAGACAGAGAGGCACTGAAAGAAGGCACAGAGACATACTGAGCAATGAGAAGGAAGAGCAGGCATGTCAAGACATCGCAAAAAAGAAGCAAGAACGCGTGCACGAAGCGATCATGACATACTTCAGGTGGCCGTGAGGCGGCTGCTGCTGAACAAATGAAGGGAAACAAATAATGGAGAGGTGCGAGGGCGGGTACTGCCGGCAAGACAGCTTCTGAAGGTAGGTGCGACATAGGATTTGCTTAGATACGTGCAGTTTAAAGAGGACCGACCGACGATCTGAAACTGCTGCGCAGTCTGAGAGAGAGAGAGAGAGAGAGAGAGAAAGAGAGAGAGAGAGAGAGAGAGAGAGAGAGAGAGAGAGAGAGAGAGAGAGAGAGAGAGAGACAGAGAGAGACAGACAGACAGACAGACAGACAGACAGTTCCTCTTTCGAACCAATAGACGTGGGTAAAAAAACAAACAAACAAAACAAACAAAAACAAAAAACGAGCCCCTTTAGCGGAGGTAACGAACCTTCAGCGAGTTCGTGTTTGAATTTACTAGAAGTGGTAAGTGTTAAGACTCCGGGACAGGTGATAGGTGATAAAAAGTGTGTCTTCTTACACAAGACATAACTCTCTCTCTCTCTCTGTCTGTCTCTGTCTGTCTGTCTGTCTCTCTCTCCCTTTACAGACAGACAGACCGGCTATGAGGCAAACATGCATACTGAACGATTCCACAGCAGACCAGACATGTCGACACTCCGGTAAGATAAACAAAGGCGCGTGCGCACGTCCATCAAGGTATACTTGTTCTGTACGAACGAGAAGACACTGACCTTGACCTTAGGTTGGGGTCAAAGACAGTATGCTGCGGGAGAGTTAGCATTCCCATCAGTCGGCCCACCAATCAAAGCACTCGACGATTTCTGGTGGTGGTGGAGGGGAAAGGTAGGGGAT
>JADBJO010000551.1:554221-556721 GCA_016801955.1 Conus betulinus | reverse complement strand
ACACATCCGGCCCCACACCTCCCTGCAGCTTGCCGTCATGACGGGGATAACCCTTTGAGGAAGTGAAAAGCTCGCTTGTAAGTGGAGAGCTGATAGGAGTATTTCAACACGGTGGCTACAGACCACAGTGACCCCCAATCCCCTGACCACATGTACCGTACACCCTAACCGCAAAATGCGGAGCGGAATAGGCTAGGTCTGGAAGGGTGGGGGGAGGAGGGATGCGCGATCAATTCCTGGTGGTAAGGACGAGGCACGGAAACACACACACACACACACATCTCCCACATGGTTCTGTATAATATATGCGCGCGCGTGAGTGTGTGTGTGTGTGTGTGTGTGTTCCCAAATTACAGGTATTCTCAAAGCTTTCATTTTACCTTTCTCAGAAATAAACTCACGCTTTCTTTTCCAGCTCCCCTTCTCCCCTACTCCCTTCACCCTTCCCAGCCTCTCCTGTTCCCCTCCATCTCCCCCCCCCCCCTCCCTACTCAGACTTCAGGGGGACGGATTAGGGGGGAGGGTTATATCCCCTCTCCCTTCCATGCCAAAAATGAAAATAAGGATACCTGTGATTTTCTGTGTCTTGGCGCTACTGGACCCGGATTATAAATAACACAGTCCTTACATTATGAGCTTTTTACCACAAACTTCCAAACTCTTTGGAAGTTTGCAGCCAACAGAGACATCTTTCTTCTGTTATCTAGCAAAGAGACATCCAGTCCACCTCATAAATTTACATTCAGTTCAGCGAAGCCCCCCTCCCCAAATCCCCTGATGGGTCGTTGCATTTGGATCGCGCCTGCATTGCGGTCTTGATTTGGCCCCCTCCGTTAGTGTTTGATCCGCGTTCTTTCATCAAAGCGAAAATAACGAACTTCAATATCACCCCATCCCCGCCTGTCCTCTTCGCCCCTTTCTTCAAATACGAATGGACAGGCCGTGAAGTCGTTCCCTCAGGACATTTCCTTAATCCTCTCTTCCTCCTTCCCTTTCCTATTACTCTCCCACACCAATCCTACGCCCTTGTTTCCTGCATACATCATTGATATAATTATTGTAAAGGGCATGATTCTGCCCAACTTTAGAGAGCAGAGAGGTTGCAAGGGTTGATCCCTCAAATATGGGATGGGATCGCATTGAGCGGTAACTTAGCTGGTAGTCTGGAATGTCGGTTAATATGTTTGGAGACCGTGGTCACCTGGCAGACATGCTGGCTACAGCTGGTCTGCGCAGACTGGTTTAGAAAGCTAATTAGAGGCTGCGGAGTCAGCCACTGGACTTCGGCGACACTGTAATTGGTGTTGCCTTTGGTGAGGAGGGGCTTGAGCCTCCCTTTGACCGTGGCTGGTTTGGATGGATTGGTCTGGAAGACTAATTTGAGGCCGTGGAGACAGTCTTGGGGGGTCTGTGGCTCCGTAGTTGGTGTTGTCTTTGCTGAGGAGGGTTTGAGCCTTTAGAGAGGTTCCCCAGGTGGACGTCATTGGCGACGGAGTTGATACATGCCAGAATCCGCCTTTGATACCGGGTCTAAAGGATCTGTCTTGATATCCCCCTGCCCCCTTCAAGATCCTGCCACTTACATGACGCTCGGCCCCACTGTTTGTGTCGGCCGTTTGGGATAGAACGTCAGTTCGAGGTTTGGAGACAATTATGGCAGCCCGGCGATGCCGAATCTGACCTCAATAGACGCTTCTAATGGTTTCATTGTGACTCGGGCGTGGCGATGGCCACAAAGGGAGTTTCTGAAAAGATCTGCTTGGAAGAGGCCGAGAAGCCTATAACCTCCCAGCGTCCAGGCTCCAAGGCGATTTCTTCACTGAGCATAGTGTGGTAAAGGTTGTGACGCTCATTCTGTTATTCATGTGTTTATGAATGTAAAGGGCTGAAAAGCAACAGCCACACCTTATTGGGCCGGTGTGTATCGGTGAAACGTGAGGAGCCGTAGCGTGTAGCACGCACGCACTGTCCTGAGGTCGGTAAGGTTGGTTCGGTCCAAACTGGTCCGTTTGTTCAACTATAATTTGAAGAGAAAACCAATGAGCTGGTGTTGATGTGGAAGATGATGTGCCCAATCGCTCTCTTCTCCGTCTCCTCTTCCTTTTCACTCGTCTTTCCTACTTATCCGCTCAATATGCTGGTCGTCAGAAGCAGGTGAAGATTAGTTAGTAATGGACTCAGCCAGATAGAAGATGTAGCAGAGACCTTTGCGTCTTTGGTCAGATACAGTTTGGAAGGAGGTTGAGCTTATTACTGGCTGAATAATTCTTGTGACCGAAGTATGTGAACAAGAAGGCAATATGCTGAGCTCGTCCATGCGCGGATTTTCAAAGAAAAGAAGGGAAAAAGTACAATCCTCAAAAGATGTCAGAAGGAAATTGGTGTCATCCTCAAAAGCCGTCCAGAAGGAAAAGGTGTAATCTTCTAAAGACGCCAGGAAGGGAAAGGGTGTAATCTTCTAAAGACGTCAAGAAGGAAAAGGGTGTAATCTTCTAAAGAC
>JADBJO010000551.1:524221-551721 GCA_016801955.1 Conus betulinus | reverse complement strand
CGTGGACTAAGAAGAAGTAGAAAGTAAGAAAGACAGAGTTGGAAGGCAGACAGGAAAAAAAAAAAAAAAAAAAAGGGGGGGGGGGGGGGGGGGGGGGGGGGTGGGAAGACGGGACATGAAAGAAGAGCAAAAAAGCGGAAAAAAAAATAAGCAAACAGACGACTGAGTAAACAATGGGAAACAAAGATACATCAACAACAACAAAATATCCTCACTACTACACAAGCAGAGGGAAGGAAGGGGCAGAGGAACCTACAGAAAGACATGGAAGAAGTGAAAGTAGGACAAGAAGAGAGAGAGAGAGAGAGAGAGAGAGAGAGAGAGAGAGAGAGAGAGATGAAAAGTGGGGGAAAAAAAAACGGCGGGGTACAATACAAGAAGGGGCGGGGAGGGGGGGAGAGCGGGAAGAGGGAAAAGACGAAAAGGGGAGAGGGGAGAAGGAGAGGGGAATGCGAAGACGGTGTAGACGAGCATGTTCGTCAAATTGATTTCACGGCTTGTAAGATCTAGACCTCTGGTAGGTACCCAGAGACAGCGAAAGAGACGGGGGGATGAGGATGGTGGTAGTGGTGTGGCGTGAGAGGGAAGGGGGAGGGGGAGAGAGACGGATGAAAGAGAGCCAGAGAAAGGGAGAGGGGAAGGGGGGGGGGGAGTGAGTGGAGGGATGAGGGAGGGGAGGTTTACTGCCTGACGCTGATGTTGTGGAAATGCAATTACATGCAGAGCTGATGATGCCATCTCCCTGAAGGAAGCGGGCACCCACGTGATGCTTCGTTGGGACTCAGCTCAGACCTAATGCCCGCGATACTGCCAGGAAGAGAAGGAGGAGGAGGATGGAAGATGGTGGTAGTGATGGTGGTAGAAGAGCAACAGCAGGGAGGGAGGATAGGACGGGGGGGGGGGGGGGGGGCAGAGGTGGGGGGGGGGGGGGGGGGGGGAAGCAGACGGGAAGGACGGGGGAAGGGAAGACAAGAGACGGGGCGGGAGTGAGGGGTGGAATGTGGAGGTACACTTCATGAGTCTGCGGTGGTAATGAATGACTGGAACTTGACCAATGCTGCAAGGAAGGGATGTATGTGTGTGCGTGTGCGTGTGTGTGTGTGCGTGTGTGTGTTGTAAAATATACTGTAACAATTATAGAGGTATAACACTTGTGAGTTGTATAGGTGTAGGAAAACTGTTCACACCAATTTTAAATAATCGTTTGACGAATTTTTTATTGAGAATAACAACACACTTTTGGAAAACTCAAGCTGGTTTTCGACGAGGTCATTCTACAACAGATGATATATTAGTTTTAAAAAGTTTCACTGATGTTTTCAATAGTCGTAAAAAGCAACTGTGTTCGTCAAGGTGAAAATCTTTGACCTTTGTTATTTTCTTCGTATCTGAATGATCCTGAACGATATGTCACAGAATGACCTTCGAGATAAATTTAATTTTGTAATGAAATGAACCAAATATAATAACATTAGAAATCAGTTTATAACAAGAAAATTTACAGTACAAAGTCCATATTTAACTATTTTCGTTTGCTCTGTGGTGGTTAAAAAAAAGTGTTGCTAAACTTAGCGAAATTTCAAAAACTTAGTAAAGCTGTGTAACATTACATTCAGTGTGTTAATTATAGGAAATTTTTTTTTCTAGGTTTTCATTTTACAATTGTTTGATTTGTTTTCTCAAGTCCTCCATGCCCCAAAAATGATAACAGGGTTCAAAACTTTTTGAATCTTCGAGTGTGTGTGTGTGTGTGTGTGTGTGTGTGTGTGTGTGTGTGTGTGTGTGTGTGTGTGTGTGTGTGTTAAAGTGCGTGCGTGCGTATGTGTACCTTCGTGTGTCTATGTGTGTGTGCGTGTGTGAAACATACCCAACACATCGCAACACATCCTTGTCTTACACTCAATGGGCTTTCAAAAAGTAATGTAAATTAAGTTTTCATGTATGCGTGAAAGTACTGAATGATATACTGAAATTGAATGAGGCCGGGAATTTCCTCAAGCAACTTTTTTCAAGAAGCGCATGTTGTACGGAATTGAATGCTTTCTTAAAATCAAATAGATATGATCATGTAAAAATGATATGTTCGCACACAAAAGATCTGTCAGTGTGCTTGTCAGAAGTAAAAAAAAAAAAAAAAGAAAAGGTTTCCGGAAGTTTAGTATGGTTCCCCCTTTATGTACGTTTTCATTTTCTCCATTGTTGAATACTGGTTGTAACTGTAACACACCTATACTGAAGGACTATCTTTCAAGGCATACCAAATGCTACTAGCGTTAATCGATCTGAGGAGGATAGTTGGATATAAAATGAAATAACAGAAATTTCATATGAAACATTGTTCCATTCATACAGACTTAAGATTCGAGTTCCAAACCATTCTCAAAGAAAAAAAAAGGGGGCGGGGGGACTCAACATGGTGAACATATATGCTCTTAGGAATAAATGTTTGCCTGAGGCATAATGTCTCAAAATATGATTTTTCATTCCATTTCGGGCAAGAAATAAAACCTTATCTAAGATTTTTTTTTTTTAAGTCGGTTAATTCCAAGAATACAGAACATTTACAAGTATCTTAAGACCGTTCAACACCTGGTTTATGAGCACAAAAATGTTCAAATTTGTGACGTCTTAATGGATTTATTCAACAAAAGTTCCAATGCAATCTCTCTCTCTCTCTCTCTCTCTCTCTCTCTCTCTCTCTCTCTCTCTCTCTCTCTCTCTCTCAATAAATCTCAGCTCCATAAAAGGATAGATCTAGGATAATTGCTCCTCATGTTGAGCACTGTGGTCCGACAAAAACAAAAATGGAGAAAAATCAACTTTAGACAATCCACTAAAAAGCATACCGTTTTCAAATCCACAAACTTACACTAAAAAACTGACAGACCAAACCGAGAAATTTGTACGTAACATGAGATGTAAGGCGTTCTTCTTCCTAAACCCAAATGCAAAGAATGAAGACAAAAATACATATGGCTTTAAATCATGGCGATCACCTCCGACAATAGATGAAATGAAACCTTTTGAAGATAAAATGAAAGGACTGATAGCCAACATTGAATTCAAGAAATCAAATAATAACTTTCAAACATCACTAACAAATGAAATAAAACAAATCCAAAATGATAAAAAGATATTCGTAAAGGCTGACAAAACTAGCAATTCTTACAAAATGGAACTAAATGAATACTCCAAACTCCTCAACAAAAATATCCAGAAAAATTGCGAGAAAGCTGACAAAATCACACATGACAACATCCACAAAAAAGAAAAAGAACTTGTACACCGCATGGAGTTAAGCGATAGGGTGGAGGCAACAGCGACAAAAGAAGCCTTCGTAACACTTAAAGACCATAAGCCTAACTTCCAAACTAACCTACGGACCCAAGACTAAACTGCTTCGTCAACCGCAAGCCATGAGATCAGCAAAAGTCACGGTGAAGCAGGTGCCAGAAGGAACAAGAGGAAACGGAGGTGGAGAAGATTGGGGGGTAGGGTAGGGGTGTGTGGCGGTGGCGTGCCAGAAAAAGCAGGTTCAGCCATGAAGCTCACAGAACCATGACACACGGAGCCAGAAGTCGCTGTAAATACTATCCATTGGGACGTAATGAGAAACTCGGCTCCAGCCAGCTGGTTCTTCCTTCTTCACAACAAGACCTTTTCCCCTCTCCTTTCTTTCTAACCGTGTCCTTCCCTCTCTCTCCTGTTACACAACTCCAGTCATCCCCCTCACTCCTTCCCTCCTAAAAACAGAAGTCTATATTCTTAGGCCCTCCTTTCCTACACGACACTGACAAGTCCCATAAACAATAGACAGGATGCACGCACCATATAGATAACGACAGAAGAAGCCGCGCAGAAAGAAAGGAACGGACAGCAGACAGCTAGAGAGAGAGAGAGAGAGAGAGAGAGAGAGAGAGAGAGAGAGAGGAGAGAGAGAGAGAGAGAGAGAGAGAGAGAGAGAGAGAGAGAGAGAGAGAGAGAGAGAGAGAGAGAGAGAGAGAGAGAGAGAGAGAGAGAGAGGAGAGGAGCAAGAGAGGATGAAAAGGCTGAGCAAGGTATGAACTGACAGGTATTTTTTTTATTCAGATAAAGGCAGCACCCCTTAATGAAGGGTGTGAGCATCAGTATTATCTACATTTTAATAAATGAAAAAAGACAAAGAAATAAGGTTATGATATTGCATTTGATCTCATCTGAAAGACCTTGTGCAAGTATACATATAAATCTGTTATACAAGATGACTATGCGATGACTTCGACAGCTCAATTAGTAAGCATTTTGGATTTCCACAGACTGTTTCTGCTATCAGTTCTTATCTTAAACGAAAATGGGAAACATAAAACAAACTGTGATTCGACTTCAGTTTCTGTACAAATTGGACGTAGTAACTGAGTGTATGTAGGGTTTCTGTGACAGAAATAATGCACTATTTACGTCAAAATCTGGTACTCCAAAACGAAATTCAATCATTGACAAAACAGACAGATAGACAGACAAACAGAGAGAAATAAAGAGGGGGGGGGGGGGGGGGGGGGGGGGGGGGGGTGGTAAGGGTGGGGGGGGGGGGGGGGGGGGGGGAGACAGACAGACAGACAGAGAGACAGAGAGAATCAGAGACAGAGGGACAGCGTCAGAGAGTGAGAGACAGACAGGAAGACAGAGTCAAAGAGAGAGATGCAGTCACACACACACACACACACACACACACACACACACACACACACACACACAGAGACCAGAGAGAGAGAGAGAGAGAGACAGACAGACAGACAGACAGAGACAAAGATAGACACATACCAAGAGACACAAAGATATATATATATATATATATATATATATATATATATATATATATATATATATATATATATAGAGAGAGAGAGAGAGAGAGAGAGAGAGAGAGAGAGAGAGAGAGATCCCGATGGCTTCTTTGGAGGGGAATATACACATCAAGACAAATAATAGATGAGGGTTAACATTATGTTACACTAGTTACATGAGTTTAACATTGATTTAACGGCTGAAGATTTGATGGTGCTCTCTCTCTCTCTCTCTCTCTCACACACACACACACACACACACACACACACACACACACACACACACACACACACACAGATCTCACGGACTAATGGAAACGGTATCAAGAAGTGGATAAGTTAGAAGCCTTTTTACGCCGGGACAACCCCTGTTTTTTTTCGGTCTTGTAGAAACCCCTAGTGAAACGTTTGAGTCTTGTTGTGCCACCGAAGTGGTGGATTCTCTGAAGGATACTGAGCCAGAAAAAAACATGGTCGGTGGGTGACATTGTGCGTGCGCACAGAGTGGGTCAAAAACCAAACTTTGCATCAATAGCATCAGGGTACAGGCACCGTTTAAAATATAAAAAAAAGTTCCTAGTAGGCACACAAATCTAAGAGTCTGTCTAGGATTCAGAACCAAGCCTTCTGACCGAAGGTTATCAACAAATAATGCAGAGTTGTCATTCAACATGTTTTCAGGTTCAGTCTGAAACACATCTGAATTGTTGTCATGTATTTTTACAGGCTGCTGGCCAGTTATTTTTTTCATGCGACAACTCCCGTTCCCTTGCAAAAATTCTTTGATTGTGTGTCGGTATGCTTGCTTGTGTGCATTTATTTATTTATTTTTTGTCAGTACAACTTTGAGTTAATCTGACAATAAATTGGTTTCAGTCAGTGTGCATTTATTTGTGTGCGGGAGCTTGCGCACACACGTATTTTTACTTTCCTGTTTTGTTGAGAGACTATAACCATAATATGCTCTGAGTTTTGTTGTTGAGAGAGAGAGAGAGAGAGAGAGAGAGAGAGAGAGAGAGAGAGAGAGACAGAGAGACAGAGAGACAGAGAAAGAGAGAGAGAGAGAGAGAGAGAGAGAGAGAGAGAGAGAGAGAGTTTTCTAAAGTATTACATGTGTAACGACGTCACAGGAAAGTTCCAGAATGACATTCATTTAAAACTCACTGGGTTGTATGGACACAATGTCTGCACAATAAACCATCTGAAGTCTCTCTCTCCGTTCTTCCTTCTCCCCCACCCGCTCTCTCTCTCTCTGTCTCTCTCTCACACACACACACACACACGCGCGCGCGGACACGCACACACACGCACGCGCGCGCGCACACACACACACACACACCACACACACGCACGCACGCACGCACGCACGCACGCACACACACACACACACACACACACACACCACACACACACACACACACACACAGAGAGAGAGAGAGAGAGAGAGAGAGAGAGAGAGAGAGAGAGAGAGAGAGAGAGAGAGAACAGTCACGCAGTCCATAGTCTAATCCGCCCCATCACCAACCAGCACCAGTTTACCCTCCCACAAAATTAGCCCCATGTCCAACAATTATGTTTGTTCAGGTTAAGTTCGCTCTATATATACAGTTGCAGATTTCTTTCTAACAAACTAATGGATGAATATGACTGGACAACACGTGAAAATCAGTTGATCGAATTCTTTTATGCATGCCATCATAACTTAATAATCCCAAGACGAGTGGACCTCTAAGGAGCGCCACTATCGGCTTCTAGGATACTGACCAGCCTAAAGCAGTGTGTTTAAAGCATTCAGTAGATCTATAAAGCGACTGACCACCGTCAAATTACAGAAAAGGAACAGCTTCTTCAAGCATGATTTGTGTACATTCACTACGCAGTCACATGTCATCATCTCAGTTATACATGGCTCTAATAAGATTTTATGGGAGAGAGACAGACAGAGAGAAAGCAGTACTTGATAACTGACTTCCTTTGAATAAAAAAAAAGACAGAAAAGGCAAGACAGGGAGCTGCTGAAATCCGAAAGGAAACCGTATACAGGAATCAAGCTGCATGTGTAACAGGACACTATTAAGTGGTTCATGGAAGTTCTAGGCTACAAATCGAACGTCTGGTGAAACCGCTGAGCTGCGATTATTTCAACAATGTTTTTCTTTCTTTTTAACTCTTGTTTTTCACACATCAGGCTAGTTGTTTCTGCAAGCGCAAGTGTTGAAGCAATGGCGACAATGAAGGGGTAAAGTTAATGCAAGTGATTACAGAGCGTGCATATATTCATTCAGTTGAGATACACTTGAACTAGACAATAACCATAGCAGAATTCCGAGTTACTGTCCGGGCACTTAAACTCCCAAAGACTGCAGGTCCTGATAGTCTGATTATGGAATTTTACAAACGTGGCACTGAACAAACTATACTTTTCATGACAACATTCTTTGACTGTCTATTTATGGTTTGTTTCTAGTTGAATTGTCGCTGTCAATTATCCAGCTTCTGCATAAAAAAAAAAGTGACATCAATATTCAAGACGATTGCAAAGGATCGATCTCATCGTGTCTGGGCCAAGAACTATTATCTTACTTGTTCATTCTGCATCAATGTTATATATATATATATATATATATATATATATATATATATATATATATATATATATATATATATACATACATATACCGAAAAGGCAGAGGAGTCAAATTACCACTTTCCGCGGTCACTGAGGAGAAACAATCAGGTTTCGAAATATTGGTATCTGACCAGGAGTTACATGTTAGTGAGCTTCCTCCCCATTGGAGATGGTCTCCTGCTTCAGAGACTATAAGCTTGCTGAAGGTTCATTTTGAGAAGCATTTATCATTCCCCATTCACCCACTCAAGCGCATACTGTCAGTCAGGCAGAATCACCTACCACTGCAGATATGAAGGCTTATCACCCCTCTATTTCTACAATCTGAGACATAAGAGCAAGCTTTGTTTATAATTCAATATATATATAGATATATATATATGTGTGTGTGTGTGTGTGTGTGTGTGTGTGTGTGGCACGTGCCACACACACACACACACACACACACACACACAACACCATTATTACACCACGACCACGACCACATCCACCATCACCTTCTCCTGCCCCATCCTCATACTACCGGTACCTACGTCCCCCCCCCCCCCCCCCCCCCCCCCCCCCCCCCCCCCCCCCCCCCCCCCCCCCCCCCCCCCCCCCCCCCCCCCCCCCCCCCCCCCCCCCCCCCCCCCCCCCCCCCCCCCCCCCCTCGCCCAGTGCCCACAAATACACCGTCCAAGACTGCTTCTCCTTCCTGGTTCAGTGCAAGTATGTGGGACCCATTACTCAGAAGGTTATCGCCGAGTGCAAACTAACTACAAGAACAGCACGGCCACGCAAGCCTGCTATCTATCTATCACAGAGGCCCTTCTAGTGCACTCATATACCATCACAATCATTGTGGTCGTCTCCCCATCTCCACCACCACACACCACCATCCCTTCTCTCTCTCTCTTAACCTCCCCTCTCCTTCACTCCCCTCAGCCGCTTCCCCCTTCCTCGAACACACACATCCACATGTCAGAGGAATGTCACTATTACGTGTAACACGAGTTCTGTTTCACGTGTATTCACATGTAGTGCCACACACATTTTGGCCGTTGTCACAACGCGCGCGTGCGCACACACACATACCTCCCCTCCTCCCCACACACACACACAGTACGCACGCACACACACACACACACACACACACACACACACACACGCACGCACGCACGCTCACACACACACACACACACACACACACACACACACACACACACACACACACACACACACAACACACACGAATGTCAACCTTCAAGCTAGATATAAGATACATTACACCGTGTGAGCAAGTATATGCCTTTGAATGTTTCACCATGGGAGGAAGTGTGTGCTTTGAATGTTTCACCACAGGAGCAAGTGTGTGCCTTTGAATGTTTCACTATGGGAGCAAGTGTGTGCCTCTGAATGTTTCACCTTAGGCGCAAGTGTGTGCCTCTGAATGTTTCACCATGGGAGCAAGTGTGTGCCTTTGAATGTTTCACCATAGAAACAAGCGTGTGCCTTTGAATGTTTCATTATAGGAGTAATGTGTGCCTTTGAATGTTTCATCATGGGAGCAAAAGTTATTGCCATTTTTTTTGTTTCAAATAATCTCCCACAAGGATACTATGTGATCACCCGCGTTCCTTGCTTAGTTGGCCGGTTTGTCTGACAGTAGGATTACAGGGGGGAAAAAAAGAAAAAAAAAAAAAAAAAAAAAACTGCCGTACCGATCTTCACAAACTTGGTGGTAAATATGGAATGTGGCCTAAAAACAAACTCAGTAAATTTTGGTTGTGCAGGTCTCGACCGATTTTCTTTCCTTAAACATTCAAAGGGTATTGCTGAAACTTTAATTAATGAGTAGGCTGGTAAATACCAATATCAAAAAAAAAAAGAAAAGAAAAGAAAAAGAAAATCCAGAAGTGGCTCTATATACGACCTTTCTTTGCAGCGATAGTCTTTTAATATGAAAGACTTTCTTTTAATGCCATAAAGTTGATTTTCACAACAAGCATCGACAGAAGGAACCAAACTACCTGACTGCAAAGTGTCACATGATCATCTTCACTGAGTTTAATTTCTTCTTTTTTTTTTTTAACGTGAGTAACACTCGTGTATGCGCAGTCAAGTTATCAAATCCAAGTCGACGGTAATCGCCATTTTAGGGCTGTAAGCAGTTCAAAAGCAACATTAGGAACCAAAGGCTGTAAGGTTAGTTTCTCACGACCTAAGCTTGCATCATGTGGCGGAAAATTCTACACAAGGGTGACAATTTGAAAATCTGGGAAAAAAAAAACAACCTGAAAATGAGGCAGGGGTCCAGGGGCCGCCCCGGTCCCGGCGTGGAAAACTTTTTCTACCAGCACGATGGCGCGACGTAGGCTAACAAAGTTCGCTGGACCTGTGTTGCCTTCAACGACAGAGAGCACTTCCTCATTTCCGGTCGTCTGCTACGGTGCTGCTTCGGTCATAATACCGCCGATTCAACTGTTTTTCTCCAAAAAATCTTCTTTTTTTTTTTCTTTTTTTTTTTTTTTGGAGGGGGGGAGGGGGGATTAACGAAACTTGAAAGACGGAATTTCCGTCTGGGCGGCCTTGCCGAGAAAACGGATTTCAGTCACCCAGACGGAAGAGTATATTAATATCTTGTGTGTGTGTGTGTGTGTGTGTGTGTGTGTGTTCGTGAGTGAGTGTATGTGTGTGTGTGTGTGTGTGTGTGTGTGTGTGTGTGTGAAATGAAATAACATTTTCCCTCACTTTCTCGCTTTCCTTCTCCCTCAACATCTTCCCTCTCCCCCCTCATTCTTTCCCCCCCCTACTGAACTCTCATTCCGGCACATCCGTGTACTTTACATCGAGTCGTGCATGCGAGTGCAGTGACAACACAGAGGGTGTCGGTTACCCAAGGAACTATGTTGTGCACAAATAAATCTGGGTCACAAAGTGAAAAGTTCAACACCCTATTAACTAAACAAGACGTTTAGCGCACCTTCCCCGCCATCTTCACCATACTCTCTCTCTCTCTCTCTCTCTCTCTCTCTCTCTCTCTCTCTCTCTCTCAGAGAGAGAGAGAGAGAGAGAGAGCATTTACGACTGACCTACACAGTTGCCCTCTTGTGGGAATCATAGACAGCGAGCGAGCGAGCGAGTGAGAGAGAGAGAGAGAGAGAGAGAGAGAGAGAGAGAGAGAGAGAGAGAGAGGGAGGGAGAGAGAGGCAGACTGGCAAACAGACAGACAGACGGATGGATAGACAGATTACCGAAGTGAATGATTCCAATGTACTATATGTCCCCATCCCCTCCCTATCCCCCATCCCCACTCCCCCCTCCTCCTCCTCTCTCCTGATCTTTCAGCTGCCAGGCAGGCGGTACAGCAGCCAAGGACGCAGACAATTCCAGGTCATTCACACATTCCATTACATTGACCCCCTGCAGTATCCATACAGAACAGGTTTCCTTCATAATGGCTTCCGTTGTTTTTTGTTTTGTGTTTTTTTTTTTTTTTGGTGTGGGGGTAGGGTGGGGGCTGGGAAGGGGAGGGTACGCATTCTGCTCCGTTCTGTTGGCGAGGCGCCAACAATTCAACTATCCGCAACAGTTGCAACGTTGTCAAACACCAAACGTTACCAAAGTTGACGAAGGTAGCGATTTGGCTTTGAAAGCGGTTTTCGAACATGCGGACCAAAATTACGTTACTAGACCTACTGTGAGACAGTGAAAAAGTAGGACACAACAACGTATATGTGACAGGGAACTATTTTTGTCCTAAAACATGGAAGACACAGTCCATTAATTTCGTAAATATAACTGTTTTGTCCCACCAAAAAAGACAGTTCATTTAATGCAAGTATAATTTATACGCCACCAGAATGACGATAATTTCAAATTGGGAAATTCGAAGCCATTTTTCAAATTGGCTTTTAAACAAGCTTGTTCTACTTTCCAGGCTGAAACCAAAATGGCTACTCTATGCTGCGGAATAAGTGGCACACATACATGTTTGTGGACCTTTGTAATCTGTACCGCCGGTAAGTTTTGTATGCGTCTTTCTGTATGCATTTGCTCGGTCGATAACCATAGACGATTTGTGTCTTGTGTTATTCGCACTTCTTACTCGATATGAAATGCATCTGTTTGAGTATAAAAACTGTTCTTAGATTATGTAAATGTGCATGTACATTCTTTTCTTGAAAAAAAAAGGACAGACTACAAACAGCCTTACCCTAACAATTCTGTAATAATCATTAACTCATTCAAGCTGGCTTTTAAAGCGACAATCGGTGTGTTTTTTCGATGCAGTTTGGTATTGCTCTGTCACTCGAACACCACACTGGGTTTTATTTTGCAATTAAAAAGAAAATGTTCGCACGTTTGCTGTCTCGTTAGGTAGTGCCCAACAAGGAAAGAACAGCGTCTTGATTCACACCGACATGATGAGGTATATCACCGAATTAAAGATAGCACCATGCTTCTTGACACTGACGCTGTTTAGGATTAGCTTCCTCGATAAGAATTAGTATGACATTCATGCTTCATCAAATAACCTGAAACATCATAGCTCTGAGGAATAAACATATAACGACGCAATCGTTGCAGAAAACTGAATTTGTATAAAAATGAAACTTAATGAGGAAAAAAAAAAGATGGCTACGCCCAGAAATCCATGAAAATGAGCTGGTTCACTCTATCTTATATCCTCAACATAGAGTCCAGCATGAGTATGCACTACCTTTGAACAGGCACAGAGCGCCGTTTACAATAATGTCGCTGTTTTTTTCGTGCCTTTTTGTGCCTTCAACTATCCTTCCGAAGCTACTGAGAGTTTTGAAAACATTGTAAATACTCTGTGTTAGAAAAACGTCATTTTTGTGTTAAAATAAATTCGCACGGCGTTTGATAGTTATGTCACATAACTGTTCTCAAGAGCCGTATTTCAAACGTTAACATTCAACGTCGAGCGTTTGATATATGATACGAAGCCTACATCTTCCTTACATCAACGTTCGCAACTTTTTCGCGATCCGAATGTGCTTCAAATGCCCTGCTGGATAATTATTCCCAAACGCTGCAGCTTGCGTGAAATCGATGACGGAAAGTGCTTCCTTCGGAAATACGTCACTTCGTTTGCCAGTGTTGACATTTTCCCCTTCACAAACGACTGCGAGAGGATGTACGAGTCAGCTGGTTCCGTCATCAGTGTTCGTCGATTATCTTTTTTTTTTTTGCCGATCATTAATTTTCATATACGGAGGTCGCTGACCTCGTATTACTCAACGAAGAGGGGTAGATCACTCTAGAGGCTACTCGTGGCTGACGAGATTGCCAGGCCAGCTGTACCGTTACCCCAGTCATGACTGCTCTACTAGTGTGGCCCCGACTGGTTCAGCAGACTGCTGTTCATTCGATTTCCTTTTGCCTACTCTGTGACGTTTGGTACAGCTTTCGCCCGTTATCCCCCCCCCCCCCCCCCCCCTCTCTCTCTCTCTCTCTCTCTCTCTTTCTCTCTGTATGCGTGCGAACGAGCGCGCGCGCGCGCGCGCGTGTGTGTGTCTGTGTGTGTGTATGTGTGTGTGCGTGTGTGTGTGTGTGTGTGTGTGTGTGTGTGTGTGTGTGTGTGTGTGTGTGTGTGAGAGAGAGAGAGAGAGAGAGAGAGAGAGAGAGAGAGAGAGAGAGAGATGGTGTTTTAAAATGTGGATGCATCATTATGTCAAAGAATATTTTCGATTGAGCACTGTTATTTTCAACTAAAAGCGACTGTAGAAACCAGTGCACCATGTTTTACCAAGTCATGTTCGGTGAGTCTAGTAATACGACAGGTATACTGGTTCACATAGAAGAGACTGGGTGAACAACAACAAGTTTAAACCATCTGCCCATCTGATTCAGTTTCTTTTTTGCTTAAATTTCACTTTATCTTCGAAATACTGCCAGTTTGTTTGTTTGTTTGTTTGCTTTGTTGTGTGTGTTTTTTTTTTTTTCGCATACACCACAAACACTGTTGGGTGAACCGTGTGTTTCTTTATGTGTGGAATGCTACACTGAAATGTTTCAAGCTCGGCATGGGTACACTGGCTGGTATGCAAAACGTGATTCGGCGAAGCGTGATGTACATACCCGCGGACAAGTTGCTCGCTTTAGAAGCGAACCTCGAGTATGCGGTTCCGAATCTCGCCTTGGGTGGGTATATTCTCCCCACTTCCACTACATTGTCCCCACTTCCACTGTAACCTCAGACAATAATTATGGTCAGAGTTCTAGACTTTCGAATCAGACGATGAACCAACGCAGCACGCGTTTAGCAGACGTGAAAAGAACCCAGTTAAAAAACGGAGATGTTCACGGCAAGATTCCGTTGGACAAACTGGATCATAAAGGTGAAAAAAAAAAGTGTATACGGAAACAGAGAGAAATATGAATGCAATCGTACCATGGCCTCACCATCTCCCCACGAGGGGAGCACGATTTGTACACAGAGAAAACTGCTGTGTGATAAGTAAGTTATGCAGTACACGATAGTTATTACACCAAAGTCAAAAGACCGTGAATGTGCGTGAAACACGTGTTACATTATTCCACATAAAAGCACAGTGCTTTGCCAAAAAGAAAAAAAAAAAAAGAAAGAAATCGAGTCTGGAACTGGTTACTATGCATACATCACCGACGCTAACGTCTGCTACTCAGTCATTCCCACAAACTCTGGACACAGCTGCCACGGGCGACCACGCCAGAAATTCACTCATCATCTTCTTCTTCCATCTACACGTCGAACAGCAGCAGCTCTGTGTGTGTGAAAACATATAACACGTGCGGGGAAGGGGTCACAAGCACACAACTGAATACATCAGAACCGGCCCCAAAAGTATATCATGCGCTTATCGCTAAAAGCAAATGGCGGCGTGTCTAAAGGTATAAACAGACGTGATGCCTTCGCTTGGGTGGCTCTCTGAAGACCGGTATGTGAAACATCATCAGCTCCATCCGTCGTCGTCGTCGTCGTCTCTCTCTCTCTCTCTCTCTCTCTCTCTCTCTCTCTCTCTCTCTCTCTCTCTCTCTCTCTCTCTCTCTCTCTCCTATGTTTGAATCCAGCTCAAATCGTTTTCATTACATGCCCACATGAGCACGCTCAAGCAGGGAACACCTACCAAAAGGACTTCTTTAACAAGAGTACCCATTGGAAGGTGGGACATTTTAAGGGACGGTTTCCCTCACATGAGCACCCACAGAAGGGGGGAACCGTTTATGTATAAACTTGTTTCACGTGAGTACTCTCAGGAGAGAAATCTTTCAGCGGAATATTTCTTCCCTGAGAGTGCCCCCAGAATGGATACAGTTTACGGGAGAATATACAGGTTTCTTTCAAAAGGGTGCATCAAGGAGGAGAGGATTTCAACGGAGAAACTCTGTCACGAGTGTATCTTCAGAAGGGGAACCTTATACGTGTGTGTGTGTGTGTGTGTGTGTGTGTGTGTGTGTGTGTGTGTGTGTGTGTGTGTGTGTGTGTGTGTTTGAGTTTTTGTTTGCTTGCTTTTTTTTTTTTTGTTTTGTTGTTTTGTTTCTTTGTTTTTCATGTGCGCCTTCTGATTGAGAACATTTTACCAGACAGCAAGTGCGTGTTCAGGACAGAAACATTTTACCACAGAACTGCTTCCACAAAAATATCTTCTGACAGGGAACATTTTATCTGAGCACTTCTGTCACAAGAGTGCGCAGAGATGAGGAACGCCATACAGGTCAGGAATTATCTCAAAAGTGTACCCTCAGAAGGCGAACATATTACCGGAGGATTTTTTGTTCACAACGGTACCCACCAAAGAGGGAATCATTCGACCGAATAACTGGCTGCTCTACAGTATCACAAGATGGGGAACATTTTAGCGGAAGGACTTCTTTCACAAAAGTCCCTAAGAAGAAGACCGTTTAGAGGACTTTTCAAAACATACCCTGGAAAAAGGACAATTTTACCACAGGACTTTCTTTTACACCCAGAAGTCAAGCATTTAACTGGATGAGCTTTTTTTTTATTTATTTTTTTTTTTTTATATAAGAGTATCCTGAAAGGGGGACTATGCCATCACATGGTTTCATTCACAACAGTGCCATGCAAAGAGGAATATTCTTCCGTTTGTTCGTAAAATTTTGCGTTACCTGTGAATAATGAATCCATTGTGTACGTATCTGTTAGTATATTCTTTCGCACTATTCTGTGCCTCTGTGTGCGCGCATGCGTGCGTGCGTGCGTGCGTGCATGCGTGTGTGTTGTTAAATGCTTTAAATCAACATCTTACCACAGTTACACACTTTCTTTTGTTAGAATGCATAGATACTTTTAAACAAAAAATTCTGCGTCAAGTGACAATGGTGAACGCATTGTGTGTAAGCCAGCCTACCGGTATATTCATGCATGCTTTTCTATGCTTCCGTGAGCATTGTTCAAAGCTTTAAATCAGCCTCTTTCCAAAATCACAAAGCTGCTCTCGTTAAATTGCATCAATACTCGTAAACAGAAAACCACAAAGTGCAGAGAAAATGGAATGCATCAATACTCGTAAACAGAGAAAAACAAAGTGCAGAGAAAATGAAAAAAAACAAAAAGAAAAAAAAAAACCTCGTCAAAAGCACTTTTACGACAAAGTTTGTTAATGAAAACATTATCTCCTTCTTGAAATCAGGATTCTTTTTTGATAACCATGGGAAGTTTTTCTTTTATCTTCCCTTCTTTCCCTAAGCAAAAGATGTTGGTCTAAATCACAAAAAGAACGTCTAGGAAAAAGTGTTGATAATTTATAACACCTACAATATTTTTCACAATCATAATGCTCACTTGCACGATTATTTCGGAGAGATGGTTTTGTAAGACGGGCGAGGTGGACGGCTATAAAGACGGAGGGAGAAGGAGGAGTAAACGCGCAAAGAACAGAAATTTCTGCCTCGACCGGTCTACAAAATGATGACTCTGCAATTTCAAATTCTTTCGTGAAGTTCCCTGACGTCATAACCTCTGGAGATCTCATTCCTGACTGCCTCTTCACTGGCCTCAAATGTCGAGGAGAAGGGAGAGAAAAAAAAACCCCTTAAAAACTCGTGTTTGTGTTTCGTTCTTCTGATTGGCACCATCCTCTCTCTGAACTCTAGCACCTGGGACTTGTCCCTCTCTTCGCGCTCTGCGCGTCCACACCTGCTTGCCTGGGCTTTCCCATTGTGAAATGAAGAGAAAACAGGGAAACAGGGAAGAACGACACACACACACACACACACACACACACACACACACACACACACACACAGGGAAACACGAAGGAAAGACAGGTAGAATGGGTTGGGATGGGTTCGTAGATGGTGGTTAATTAAGGCGTACGTTGTGAATGGGGACGGAGAGTTTAGGGGCGGTTGCTGGTCTTTACCCTCATTTTGGACAGGTGTTCAGCATTTAATCTCCCGTGATTGTGGGGGGCCATCTCAACTAACATCCTGCACCCTCCCTTCTCCTACTCTTCTCATCCCTCATCTGCTTTCCCACAACCACCTTCCCTCCCCCACCACCCTACCCCTCATCTCCACCAGCCATCACCGGTAAAAGGGGAAACCAGATGCCCATCTGCTTATCCAGGACTTTCCTGGTTCCTGCGATTGTCTCTTCTCCCACTCCTTCCCCCCCCCCCCACCCCTCCCCCCCACCCCTTCCTCCTCCCTCCTTTCCCTCGCCCCCTCATCTTTTGCACTTCCCTCCCCGTTCCCCTTTTAACTCCTTTTATCTCCATGTCAAGACCATGGTGTCAAGACCCTGGTAGCATACTGTGCATAGGGGAAGAATGAGAAGTGAGAAATGTGTATGTGTGTGTGAGTGTGCAGGTGTGTGTATGTGTGTGTGTGTGTGTGTGTGTGTGTGTGAGTGAATGCCCGTGCGTGTGTGTGTGTGTGTGTGTGTATCTCTGTGTTTGTGATGCCATAACACACCATGTGTGGTTTCGGTCCTGTGCTTTCCGGTTTAAAACACTTAGCGATTCATTTTGGACTTCATCCTGATTGGATGCCAGATAAATGAATTCAGTTTTTATAATGTCAACAGTTTGTTCATTAAAAGTGTTTGCTTCTTTCTACTTGTTTCTTTATATTCCTTTTCATTATTTATGTTGTATTACTCTTTCTATGATGGGGGATGAACACTCGTTGCATCCAAGTACGCTTCAGTGCGTGTGTGTGTGTGTGATGTGTGTGTGTGTGTGTGTGGTGTGTGTGTGTGTGTGTGTGTGTGTGTGTGTGTGTGTGTGTGTGTGTGTGTGTGTGTGTGTGTGTGTGTGTGTGTGTGTGTGTGTGTGTGTGTGTGTGTGTGTGTGTGTTGTGTGTTTTGTGTGTGGTTTGTCAGTACAACTTTGAGTTGATCTGACAATAAATTGTTTTTCAGTCAGTCAGTCAGTCAGTCAGTGGTGTGTGTGTGTGTGTGTGTGTGTGGTGTGTGTGTGTGTGTGTGTGTGTGTGTGTGTGTGTGTGTGTGTGTGCGTGCGTTCATTAAAGTGCTCGCGCGTGTGTGTGTGCGTGACAGCATGTACTTCCCTCTCTCTCTCTCTCTCTCTCTTCTCTCTCTCTCTCTTGTAGAATTACATTACCATGCTGCTATGCTGAATTGTCAGTATGAAATGATATGTGCTGAAATAATGTATGCATGACAAGGACAGATTGTAAGACTAGGCTTTGCCTAAAATCTCCATCCTTGTGTATTAAAGATCAATCAATCAATCAATCTCTCTTTCTCTCCCTGTCTCTCTGTATATACATATATGTGTGTGCGTATGTGTGGGTGTTTGTGTGTGTGTGTGTGTGTGTGGGTGTGTTGTGTGTGTGTGTGTGTGTGTGTATTCCCTTACTACCACCCCTCTCTCTCTCTCTCTCTCTCCCCGCCCCCCCCCCCTCTCTTCTCTCTCTCTCTCTCTCTCCTCCCGTCCCCATCTCGCCCTTTCACTAACCTCTCTCTCATTCACTTTACACACACACACACACACACACACACACACACACACACACACACACACACACACGCGCGCGCGCGACTCGACCCCCACCCGCTGTTCCTATTCTGCCCCTTTTCATCCTTGGTCGTCGGATGTCCCAAGAAAGCCTAAAGCCACGGAGTGAGTTCCTGGAAAGAGAAGGGGGAATTCCCTCTCTGTTCTATGGTGATCACTGCCAGTGCCGGGGTTAAAAGGGCCGAGCCGGCAGAATGGGATGAACAAGAAGAGAAGGCGAGTACATGCAGAGGGGAAAACAGCAGTGCGGGAAGGTAATATGGGTGTGTGGGGTGGGGGGGGTGGTGGGGGGTTTTGGAGGGGGAGGGGGGGGGGGGGGGGGGCAGGGTCAACATAGTGGCATCCAGATCCATGCACGAATTATATAAATCTACAGTACGCACAAGATTTTTTTCCGTTTTTTTTTTTTTTTTTTTGTTGTTTTTTTTTTTTTGTTTTTTTTGTTTTTTATGTCTTCCTTCTTCTCTCTGTGTCTGCCTTTTTTTCCTCTCTCTCTTTTTTAAAATTCATCTTTCAAACTGCTTTCTTTTAGGTTTTTCTCTTTTTTTTTAAAAAAAATTCTTTCTTTTCTTTTTTTTTTCTTTCTTTTCTTCTGTGATTTCCTTCTTCTTCCTTTCTTTTTTTCTTAGTTACTGTGTCTTAGTTGTTTTCTTCCTGCCTTCCTTCTTCCTCCTTCCTACTCTCATTCCCTACCTTTTTTTTATCACCTCTTCCCTGCCCGCTGCCCCCATAACCACCACCAACCCCCTTCTCACCCCCAACACCCACCCACCCCCCCACCCCACCCTGGTCCCCCGTCAAATCATTCGCACTTTCCACTCCTTTCTTCTTGCTTTCTCTCTGTCTATTTTCCTCTTCTCTGTCTTTTTCTTGTGTTCTCATCGGAAGTATCCCCTCCCCTCCTTTCTTTTTCTTTTTTTTTTTTTTTTTTTTTTTTCTCAAGTGGCTAATGGCTTGTCTCTATTTGTCTGCTAGTCTGTCTGTCTCTGTGTAGTTCCCTCCCTCCTTCAGAAAGCTGAACAGCCATAGCAGAATAGCCAATTTTTCTTTCTCCTTCACCTACTGGCCCCCCCCCCCCCCCCCCCCCCCCCTCCCGTACACGTCCCCCTCCTCCTTCCTTTCCTTGCTCTCTTTCCCTCTCTCGATCCTGCTTCCCAGAATGGTTGACATGACGCTCAAATAATCGGTAGAAGAGTCGGAGCACCTATAATATGAACACTACTTACGTATAGAATGGGACAGACGTATGTGTGTGTGGTGTGTGTGTGTGTGTGTGTGTGTGTGTGTGTGGTGTGTGTGTGTGTGTGTGTGTGTGGTTTCTCATTTCCTCCCTCTCTCTCTCTCTCTCTCTCTCTCTCTCTCTCTCTCTCTCTCTATTACCCTCTAAAAATAACATTCATCATCCGTTCGTTTATTCATTCTCTCTCTCTCTCTCTCTCCGTTACCCTCTAAAAAACATTCATTCATTCATTCTCTTATTCTCTCTCTCTCTCTCTCTCTCTCTCTCTCTCTCTCTCTCTCCTCTCTCTCTCTCTCTCTCTCTCTCTCTCTCTAGTCTTTTCATGTTTTTTTTTGTTGCCCCGCGCGGCAGTATAGCTAGCAGTTGCCCAAACCGATGGAGCTAATTGGTGTGTGGCCGTGCGGGCAAACACAAACAGCAAAATGCACTCAGATATGGGAAATGGTATAGAATGCCGACTTGTATTCGCCTGGCTTATTGCCAAGGACAACTTGAAGTTACAGAATGGGTTAAGATAGACTTTACGCATTGGCGATCTTGAATGTTTATTCGACAGCAGGAAAACGTTCTATTGTTCTTGATCGATAAACAGATGTGCTTTCGCGCGAGGGACGGGTGTGAGAGAGAGAGAGAGAGAGAGAGAGAGAGAGAGAGAGAGAGAGAGAGAGAGAGAGAGAGAGAGAGAGAGGGTTAGGGAGAGACAGACAGACAGATAGACAGAGACAGACAGACAGAAAAGAGAGAACGAGACCGACAGACAGAGACAGAGAGAGAGAACGAATGAATAACTGAACGAACGAATGAATGAATGTTATTTTAAAAGGGTAATGGATTAAGACACAAAATCAAATAATGTATTTCAAAAAATGCAACATTCGATCCAATCTACAAGAAACAACACGACGGCAGGGGATGGAGAGATGGAGAGAGAGAGAGAGAGAGAGAGAGAGAGAGAGAGAGAGGAGAGAGAGAGAGAGAGAGAGAGAGAGAGAGAGAGAGAGAGACAGACAGACAGAGACAGAGAGACAGGCAGACAGACAGACAGAGACAGAGACAAAGAGAGAAAGAGAGAGAGAGACAGAGACAACAGAGAGAGATAGACAGAGAGAGAGAGAGAGGACAAAAAGAACAAGTTAGGATCTTCAAAAGAAAAAAAACATGTCTTCATACACTTTATAATCAGTGAAAAGAAAGTGTACTTCTTTTTCGGTTATGGGATGAAATGTTTATGCTGCGCATCATTCTGGGCTTGATTTTTCAGCTGCGGCTCAAAATTCGACAAACACAAACACACACACACACACATACAGATAAAGAGAGAGAGAGACAGAGGCAGACAGACAGACAATGAGATCATAGTAGTAGTAGTAGTAGTGTAGTAGTAGTAGTAGCAGTAGCAGTAGTAGTAGTAGCAGCAGCTGCAGCAGCAACAGTAGCAGTGTTAGTAGTAGTAGTAGTAGTAATAGCAGTAGTCGTAGTTATAATGCTAGTTGTATACGACTATATTAGCAGAATTTACAGAGGAGGATGTGGGGGTGGAGGGGGTGCACCAAAATCAAAACGACTGAGCAGATCGGCCATGACAGACCGTGCGCAACTCTGGTCAAACTAGAAACCTTCCAAGCGTGAACACTGTTCCAACTATGGCCACAGTGAGTGGACGACACTGGCAGTAACACGGGGCCGAAAACGTCAGCCAGCACTCGCTCAACCTGCTGACGGCAACCACTGTGTAGACCACAAAGATACACTGTACTTCAATAGTGTACCCGTCGGCTCTCCAGTCGGCCAGCTATACTTCAACAGTGTACCCATCGGCTCTCTAGTCAGCCACCTATACTTCAACAGTGTACCCCATCGGCTCTCTAGTCAGCCACCTATACTTCAACAGTGTACCCATCGGCTCTCTAGTCAGCCACCTATACTTCAATAGTGTACCCGTCGGCTCTCTAGTCAGCCACCTATACTTCAATAGTGTACCCGTCGGCTCTCTAGTCAGCCACCTATACTTCAATAGTGTACCCGTCGGCTCTCTAGTCAGCCACCTATACTTCAATAGTGTACCCGTCGGCTCTCTAGTCAGCCACCTATACCTCAACAGTGTACCCGTCGGCTCTCTAGTCAGCCACCTATACTTCAATAGTGTACCCGTCGGCTCTCCAGTCAGCCACCTATACTTCAATAGTGTACCCATCGGCTCTCTAGTCAGCCACCTATACTTCAACAGTGTACCCGTCGGCTCTCCAGTCAGCCACCTATACTTCAACAGTGTACCCGTCGGCTCTATAGTCAGCCACCTATACTTCAACAGTGTACCCGTCGGCTCTCCAGTCAGCCACCTATACTTCAATAGTGTACCCATCGGCTCTCCAGTCAGCCACCTATACTTCAACAGTGTACCCGTCGGCTCTCCAGTCAGCCACCTATACTTCAATAGTGTACCCGTCGGCTCTCCAGTCAGCCACCTATACTTCAATAGTGTACCCATCGGCTCTCCAGTCAGCCACCTATACTTCAATAGTGTACTCATCGGCTCTCTAGTCAGCCACCTATACTTCAATAGTGTACCCATCGGCTCTCCAGTCAGCCACCTATACTTCAATAGTGTACCCGTCGGCTCTCCAGTCAGCCACCTATACTTCAATAGTGTACCCGTCGGCTCTCTAGTCAGCCACCTATACTTCAATAGTGTACCCATCGGCTCTACAGTCAGCCACCTGTACTCAACAGTGTACCCATCGGCTCTATAGTCAGCCACCTATACTTCAACAGTGTACCCATCGGCTCTACAGTCAGCCACCTATACTTCAACAGTGTACCCGTCGGGCTCTCTAGTCAGCCACCTATACTTCAATAGTGTACCCGTCGGCTCTACAGTCAGCCACCTATACTTCAACAGTGTACCCATCGGCTCTACAGTCAGCCACCTATACTTCAACAGTGTACCCAAGGGCTCTCTACAGTCAGCCACCTATACTTCAATAGTGTACCCATCGGCTCTCTAGTCAGCCACCTATACTTCAATAGTGTACCCAAGGGCTCTACAGTCAGCCACCCTATACTTCAATAGTGTACCCATCGGCTCTACAGTCAGCCACCTATACTTCAATAGTGTACCCGTCGGCTCTATAGTCAGCCACCTATACTTCAATAGTGTACCCATCGGCTCTATAGTCAGCCACCTGTACTTCAACAGTGTACCCGTCGGCTCTACAGTCAGCCACCTATACTTCAATAGTGTACCCATCGGCTCTACAGTCAGCCACCTATACTTCAATAGTGTACCCGTCGGCTCTCTAGTCAGCCACCTATACTTCAACAGTGTACCCATCGGCTCTCTAGTCAGCCACCTATACTTCAAGAGTGTACCCATCGGCTCTCTAGTCAGCCACCTATACTTCAAGAGTGTACCCATCGGCTCTCTAGTCAGCCACCTATACTTCAAGAGTGTACCCATCGGCTCTCCAGTCAGCCACCTATACTTCAACAGTGTACCCATCGGCTCTCCAGTCAGCCACCTATACTTCAATAGTGTACCCATCGGCTCTCTAGTCAGCCACCTATACTTCAACAGTGTACCCATCGGCTCTCCAGTCAGCCACCTATACTTCAATAGTGTACTCATCGGCTCTCTAGTCAGCCACCTATACTTCAACAGTGTACCCATCGGCTCTCTAGTCAGCCACCTATACTTCAATAGTGTACTCGTCGGCGGCTCTCCAGTCAGCCACCTATACTTCAATAGTGTACCCATCGGCTCTACAGTCAGCCACCTATACTTCAATAGTGTACCCGTCGGCTCTCCAGTCAGCCACCTATACTTCAATAGTGTACCCGTCGGCTCTATAGTCAGCCACCTGTACTTCAATAGTGTACCCGTCGGCTCTCCAGTCAGCCACCTATACTTCAATAGTGTACCCATCGGCTCTACAGTCAGCCACCTGTACTTCAATAGTGTACCCATCGGCTCTCCAGTCAGCCACCTATACTTCAAGAGTGTGTACCCGTCGGCTCTACAGTCAGCACCTATACTTCAATAGTGTACCCATCGGCTCTCCAGTCAGCCACCTATACTTCAATAGTGTACCCGTCGGCTCTACAGTCAGCCACCTGTACTTCAACAGTGTACCCGTCGGCTCTCTAGTCAGCCACCTATACTTCAACAGTGTACCCGTCGGCTCTCTAGTCAGCCACCTGTACTTCAACAGTGTACCCATCGGCTCTCTAGTCAGCCACCTATACTTCAATAGTGTACCCATCGGCTCTCTAGTCAGCCACCTATACTTCAATAGTGTACCCGTCGGCTCTCTAGTCAGCCACCTATACTTCAATAGTGTACCCGTCGGCTCTCTAGTCAGCCACCTATACTTCAATAGTGTACCCATCGGCTCTATAGTCAGCCACCTATACTTCAACAGTGTACCCGTCGGCTCTCTAGTCAGCCACCTATACTTCAAGAGTGTACCCATCGGCTCTCTAGTCAGCCACCTATACTTCAATAGTGTACCCGTCGGCTCTACAGTCAGCCACCTATACTTCAACAGTGTACCCATCGGCTCTCTAGTCAGCCACCTATACTTCAACAGTGTACCCCATCGGCTCTCCAGTCAGCCACCTATACTTCAACAGTGTACCCGTCGGCTCTATAGTCAGCCACCTATACTTCAATAGTGTACCCGTCGGCTCTCTAGTCAGCCACCTATACTTCAATAGTGTACCCGTCGGCTCTCTAGTCAGCCACCTATACTTCAATAGTGTACCCGTCGGCTCTCTAGTCAGCCACCTATACTTCAATAGTGTACCCGTCGGCTCTATAGTCAGCCACCTATACTTCAATAGTGTACCCGTCGGCTCTCCAGTCAGCCACCTATACTTCAACAGTGTACCCGTCGGCTCTCCAGTCAGCCACCTATACTTCAATAGTGTACCCGTCGGCTCTCTAGTCAGCCACCTGTACTTCAATAGTGTACCCGTCGGCTCTCTAGTCAGCCACCTATACTTCAATAGTGTACCCGTCGGCTCTACAGTCAGCCACCTGTACTTCAATAGTGTACCCGTCGGCTCTCTAGTCAGCCACCTGTACTTCAATAGTGTACCCGTCGGCTCTCCAGTCAGCCACCTATACTTCAATAGTGTACCCGTCGGCTCTACAGTCAGCCACCTGTACTTCAACAGTGTACTCATCGGCTCTCCAGTCAGCCACCTATACTTCAATAGTGTACTCATCGGGCTCTCTAGTCAGCCACCTATACTTCAATAGTGTACCCATCGGCTCTCTAGTCAGCCACCTATACTTCAACAGTGTACCCGTCGGCTCTCCAGTCAGCCACCTATACTTCAATAGTGTACCCATCGGCTCTCTAGTCAGCCACCTATACTTCAACAGTGTACCCGTCGGCTCTCCAGTCAGCCACCTATACTTCAATAGTGTACCCATCGGCTCTCTAGTCAGCCACCTATACTTCAACAGTGTACCCATCGGCTCTCCAGTCAGCCACCTATACTTCAACAGTGTACCCATCGGCTCTACAGTCAGCCACCTATACTTCAATAGTGTACCCGTCGGCTCTCTAGTCAGCCACCTGTACTTCAATAGTGTACCCGTCGGCTCTCTAGTCAGCCACCTATACTTCAATAGTGTACCCGTCGGCTCTCTAGTCAGCCACCTATACTTCAACAGTGTACCCGTCGGCTCTCTAGTCAGCCACCTATACTTCAACAGTGTACCCATCGGCTCTCCAGTCAGCCACCTATACTTCAACAGTGTACCCCATCGGCTCTCCAGTCAGCACACCTACTTCAACAGTGTACCCATCGGCTCTCCAGTCAGCCACCTATACTTCAACAGTGTACCCATCGGCTCTACAGTCAGCCACCTATACTTCAACAGTGTACCCATCGGCTCTACAGTCAGCCACCTATACTTCAATAGTGTACCCATCGGCTCTACAGTCAGCCACCTTACTGCTTGTTCTCCCTGTGTGTGTGTGTGTGTGTGTGTGTGTGTGTGTGTGTGTGTGTGTGTGTGTGTGTGTGTGTGTGTGTTTGCGTGTCCCTCTCCTTTCCACCTTTTCGGCCTCGCTGCATCTGCAGAATCCGTATCAGAATCGGATCAAACTCTGGGCAGAGTTACAAACAGACTGCGTGTTGCCCTTCCTTCTCCTTTTCCTGTAATCCCCTGATGTATACCATTTCACACATGAGACGAACCAGGCAAGGCAAATTTGTTGATTTGTTTTGCTGTTCGTCTCACTCCTCGTCATTTCATCTCTTGACTGTTCGCTGGAGAATGATCTGCGCGAGGCGACTTGACCCCGGTTATACCGTATGAGCTTTTCTGTTTTCATGTTCTGTGGTCTTCCTGTGGTTTGACAGAGTGCTGCGTTGTATCCAGGACCCGTTCCTTTGAGATAGGTCAGTGCATAAGGTGACTGTCTGGGTATCACGGTAATGTCATAAATACCAGCATTTGCAGCTTCCAGTGCAGTTCTGCTGCGAGGGTCCACTAACGTTTCCGCACACAGAAAGATAGGGAATTCGAACGGCATGGAAAAGTCGGACTCCTGCCAGTCTATGGAGTCTGCCTGGCGGTCAGTGTACCTTATCTCATCTCACACACAGCCCGGATACGGCCGCTGCCCCTACCATCGGCCAGACAATAAACAACTTGACTTGGATCCGCCTTATCTCTCAAAAAGTGTTCCCCGTCCTACTCCCACCTCCCTACCCCCTACCCCCCCCCCCCCGCCCTCCCCCCCTCTGCAAATTATCTGCGAATGTGATTCAGTTAAGGGAAGACAAAGACCACCACATCCCCCGATTCGGCGAGTCGTGTGAGTGGAGGGGGGTGGGGGGTGGAGCGGTTGGGGTGAGAGTCATCACGGTCAGGTAGGTCTGAACCAAGCCGACAGTGCGTCTCGTCTGCTCGCTTCGCCTGATTAATGTGAACTGATTCGATTCGATCCTCCGGATAAACTTTACATGCACAGAACACACACGAGCGCTCACAGGCCACGAACCCATGAAGCCTACCGTCACAATGTCTACTCTCCACTTCCCAGAGCCGGATGAGGGGGGAAGACGGCTTTCAGGATTATGCCCCTTTCCCTCTGTTTGGCGAAAGTGGCAATTTTGGCTCGTTTACCCTACACCCACGGAAGGGGAAATCCCCATACCCCCATTGGCTTACCCCCCAATCTAATTAATCCAGAGCTGCCGCCACAATATCCTCCTCATGCCCACCATCTACCCCACCATCATCAACTCTTGTCCTTGTGTGTGTGTGTGTGTGTGTGTGTGTGTGTGTGCGTGCGTGCGTGCGTGCGTGTGTGTGTGTGTGTGTGTGTGTGTGTGTGTGTGTGTGTGTGTGTGTGTGTGTACACGTGCGCACACATATATATATATAATTTTGTGTATGCATACGTTTGTGTCTTGGTCTGTGCGAGTGCGTGCGCCCTGCATCGCAAGATTGCACGACTACAGTCCCGATAGGCGTCTTCTTGCACGCAGTCATGGACATGCCCATTTTTCTTTCTTTGTTTCACTTTGAGCAAACTACCTTTCGCGCACGAACACCCGTGAATCTTATCTCAGTTCTTGAAGTCAGCGAGAATCGTCCTGATACGCAACAGGACGTCTTTTTAACGCAAAACGGAACGGAACTCTGGAGCAGACACATTGCCGTTTCATCCCAGTTCTCTCTCTTGGCAACGGAAGCTCTCGCGCCAGCCTTTGAAGGTGCAGAGTCATCAGTTACGTATAGTATTACAGGAACAAACTTTAAAAGAATCAAGCGTACACGCACGCACACACAC
>JADBJO010000551.1:511721-519221 GCA_016801955.1 Conus betulinus | reverse complement strand
ACACACACACACAACACACACACACACACACACACACTCGCGCAGAGAGAAAAGAAGACAAGAAAGGGGCGTGACCCTGACTGCCCCGCCCCTCCACTGCCTCCTTCCTTCTGTCCCGTCCATCGCCCCCGTCTTGTCCCGTGCCTTTTTTCCATACCGCATTCATGACTTGATATAAGGTGGAGGGCAGGAGAGTAAAAGGGTGTTTACAACATATAGATCTATCAAACGCCAGAGAGAGAGAGAGAGAGAGAGAGAGAGAGAGAGAGAGAGAGAGAGAGGGCGGGGTACGGGGCAGTCTGCAAGCGAAGGGGGGAAGGGTGGTGAAATGACCCTGAGAGCGCGGCGGGTGAGGGTAGCGAGGTCATGTTGCACGAACAACGCGCGCCGAGGTGTGAAACTCCGGATCTGCATACCTCGCAGAGGCAGACAACTTCTCAACAGTTCCCCCAAACTGCTGACTGGCTGAAAACCATTGGAGAGAGAGAGAGAGAGAGAGAGAATAAGGGAGGATAGGATGGGGGGTGGGGGTGGGGGCTAGATCCGATCTCAAAACAGCTAATAAAAATGAGCTCTAGTTTGAGGTGTGTGTTTTGTTTTGTTTTGTTTTCCCTGGTTTGCTAACGCAATCCTTATTAAAAAAAAAAAAAAAAAAAGAAAAAAAAAAAAAAAAAGGCTGGGGGGTGTGGGTGTGCGGAAAAACTTGTACATGAATGATGCAAGACAGTGCGTGCGAAATCTGCGGTCGGGAACGACCAGTGCGCGGAGTTCCATAAGTCTCGACTGAGTAGTGACTTGTACTGCCTTGGGCTCTGTCAAATAAATGACCCCACCATGCATGGGTGACAAAGAATGTTGATACCTCACAGTCACACACACTTCCACGCGCCTCTTGATTCTTAGCAGCTGGTAATGAGTCACTATTACGTAAACTCTCAAATGTTTACTTCCGTTGTATCTTTACCTTTCATTTTATAAACCAGTCTCCTGATGGCATTTCTGTGTCTAGATTTGTTAGAGTAACACGTAAAGAGAAGTGTAGAGAATGGGACTCTACTGGCGCACTTCGAGCATAGAATTTCAACAGGGAAGGCGAGTATAAAAGACATGGCCAGTCAACAATACGGATGAGAACAAAGCTCATTCATCATTCAGCCATCGTAAGCTCGTGACTTGGCTTCATTCCTCGATGAAAGTGTTACATCCACCGGAGACTGAGTGACTGAGTGCCTAAGAAGCGACTGAAGTAGCTTTTAATCAAGTGGGCCAGACACGTGGCACAACTCCAACCGTAGGAAATGCCCTCACTGACCCGGCGGTTACTTCTTTGCTGTGAACACCGGCTGGCTAAACCCTAGCGTGGCTGGCTGGCGACAACAAACCAACCATTGATTCATTCATCCCTTCACTCATTCGTTAATTCATTCCTTCGATCCCGATCCGGTTGTAACGTCGTTTTCCATCTTGTTGTGACTCCACTGACTCACTGCGTCTGAACGACGGGTTGCGCCAAAGATGTTTCCGCCGGTCTGGGGGCTGCTGTGTCCTTAACGGACCCAGTGCCTCAGTGAGAAGAACGCGTTTTGATCAGCACCGGAAAAAAAGAGTGAGGTTACGTCACTGAACCAAAGGTAGGTTAGTGCTACCTTTGGTTCTTCTTAACATTCTAGCCGACGTTTGGGACTAGTTTCCTCGACAAGATGGGAGAGGGTTCGACTCTGAAACACAGCTGTGAACGATAGGAGGCGAGTGGAGGTTGCGTGAAAGAGGTGGAGGGGAGGCGATATAACAATAACATGAGAATCTGGTGGGCTTCTTCTATGTATATATTTCCTCGGTTTTTCCCAGAGCAGCGTCACGTATCCTCTTTTTGCAAAGGCACAACTATTGGCATTTTCCTCTGCAGGGCGAAAACAACGTCAGCAAATGCACACCAAAAATTCAAACTATTTTTGTTAAGACAGAACTTTGAGTTCAAAATATGTTTACTAAGACCGTTTTTGTTTGTTTGTTTGTTTGTTTGTTTGTTTTTCCAATGTTGTGACAACCGGAAACCAAAAGTAAAACAGGGCTTGATAGAGCGGACGACAAAGCAAGGTTGGGGGGTGGGGGTGGGGGTGGGGGTGGGGTGGGGGGGGGTGGGGTTAAGCAAACGAACAAAGAAAACCAAAGCCGAAAAAAGGCATGGTGTTTCTTGTCAGCCGACTCCGACTGTGATGAAGAGAAAATTGTGCTTTGTTCTGTTTGGTTTCCGTGTCATGGCTGGTCAGTGGCCTTTCTTTTCATTCTTTCCTTTGCCCCGCTTCGTTTGTCTGTTCACCCTGCGCAGGGATTGAGGCATTTCTCTCAGTTGTAGAGGCACCACTGAGGACTTTCTGTCAATAGCCCCCCGTCGGTGGAGGGCTCTCTGCGACTCTCATGACAGCTGGAGAAGGAGGACATGCTATTGCGGTACCAATTGACCACCTGGTACAAATTGACCACCCGCGGACAAATTGTATCGGGTGGTCAATTGCTGTTGCCTATCCACTCATATTTCTCCAGACAAGAAAAAGAAAACTGAAACTGAAATAACAAATACGTACAGTAACTTGCTCCAATAATGAAATAAATGTCCGCCCAAAACTCCAAACGAATGCTGCTTCGGAAACACCAAATCGTCTAGCAGAAATGACAACACGCAGCACACAGAACGAACAAGGAAACATCCCCTCGAAAAGGATGTTCCAAGCTTGCCCTCATACCCTGCACCTGACCCATCTACACAGCAATAACAAGTGGAGAAATGAACAAACACAAATTTAACATTTATTCAGGACTGGCACAGCCTTATTCATCTTGAAGACAGTCAAACAAACTCACGGGCGAACAGTTACGAATACAGACAGGTAATCGACTGAAATGTCAACAAACGCTGTAATATGAAGCTCATGAGAGCAGGGGATTTGTTTCTGAAGTATCACCAAGGACACACAAAGACTTCAACTGGAAACAGCATTTATGGTCAAAAAAAAAGAAGAAGAAGAAGAAGAAAAAAACCCCATAAACTGCCCAAACAGACTGATACTTCCGAGTGGCGGAACAGCCTCATTTGGGATACCGAGCGCTGTTTAAGAAGAAACTGTTATCCCGCCTTCTAGAAGTTCTGTGCTAATAATTCCTTTTCTGTCACTCTCTTGGGCTCCGATTTTTTCACATTAATTGCATCTTTCTTTACAGGCCGTCCATCCTTTTATAACTGCCTTGCTGGACTACTCACAAGTCTGTGTTATTAAAAAAAAAATATAAAAAAAAAAAAAAAAAAAAAAACTATCGCGCACTTTTTCTTCTTACATGCCTGCTCCTTCTCTTGGAATCTGGCCACCAGTTCGTGAGAGTGCGCACACTGTACGGAGTGGACACTGCCTGTCCTTTCTACAGTGTCTGTCCGGCCATAATAATGGTCTGTCTTGCGGATTTGTTCGTAGGTCGATGAAGTCTGTTTTCTGCTTTGTTGTTTTCGTTTTATTGGCCAAGGCTATGAATTCAAGCGAAAGGCTGGCACCCCCAGCGCGGTCTAGTTCATCTGCCTTAACGATGTCCGTAGTTTAGATGTCATTTTACGAACTGTGTAAACAGTGTAGATAATTGTCTTCTTGTTTCCGTGTCGGGTAGTTTCAGACGTCATGTTACGAACTGTGTAAATAGTGTAGGTAGTTGTCTTGTTGTTGTGCAAACAGTGCAGATAATTGTCTTGTTGTTTCCGTGTCAGGACCTTCCAGTTTTCACTGTCTGGTTACAGCCCTTTTTAGTCAAACTGAAACTGAGTTACAGAATCCCTAAAAAAAAAAAAAAAAAAAAAAAAACCGAACACGAAGGAGGGAGGAGAAGAGAGAGAGAGAGAGAGAGAGAGAGAGAGAGAGAGAGAGAGAGAGAGAGACAGACAGACAGACAGACAAGACAAGACAGACAGACAGACAGAGACTGAGAGAAACAGATCGACAGGCAGACAGACAGACCAGGCAAAACAGACAGACAAGAAACAAAGAGATAAGTGATCAGAACTGTATCAAATAATGAACAGTTCTAGCAGTGGGGGAACAGGTTTTAAAGCCTTTCGACAGAATAACGTGACTACGTCAGAACTGATACTGCCATTTCACTCGTTAATTTAAACAAACCCGAATCAGTCATTTAATCACGAACAGCAACTGTAATGCCGGTCACTATACTGTAAAAACGAGACCTTCATGAGAAATATCTTTGAACGTCCTGGGTTGCTATACCGCCACCCCCACACGCCTTTCCTCCTCCCCCTTCCTCCCCTCGCCCCATCCCCCTCCCGCCGCCTCCTTCCCCCTACCTACTACTCTCCACCACCACCACCCCTCTTCCCAATTTCCTTTAACTTTGCCGTCGAAAGGTTGATATCATACTGGGTGTGTCCTTGCTATGGGAAGAGGGGTTTGGGAAAAACGGAGGAAATCGGTGTTTGTATAGCGTACAGTTCGGGCGCCGGGGAACGAAGACAGATGGTAGACTGTATCAGCATTGTTCAGATCCAGAGGGATGGGAAAGAGAATTAGGGAGAGGGGAGCGGAGCGGAGGGAGGCGGGATGGGAGAGGAGTGTTGTGGGGGGGGGGGGGGGGGGGGGGGGGGGGCGGGGAGAGAGAGAGAGAGAGAGAGAGAGAGAGAGAGAGAGAGGATGTAAAGCCATGCCCGTCATTGCTTCCGAGTTCCCTGGAGTCAATGGGGATTGTCGGCACGCAGGACGAGCATGAATGGATTGCTCTGTTTCTGGCTCATCCTCTGTGAGGACAGGACAGAGAGAGAGAGAGAGAGAGAGAGAGAGAGAGAGAGAGAGAGTCTATGTCTGTCTGACTGCCTCGTCTGTCTGTCCTTGAGAGAGAGAGAGAGAGAGCTATTGTCTGTTTGTCTGTCTGCCTCTTCTGTCTGTCTGTCTGTCCTTCCGTCAGTCTGTCTTTTCTGTATGTATGTCTGTTTGAGAACGCGCGCATATTAATAAGATCCATGTGTGTGTGTATGTGTGTGTGTGCACGCCCGCGCGCGTGTATGTGTGTGTGTGTGCATACGTGCGCGTGCCTGCCTGTGCGCGCGCGCGTGTGTGTGTGTCTGTGTGTGCAGTTATGATAGATGACAGACACCAAATCATGCTTTCGTACATCTTATAAGCCGAAGTATAGTGTAGAAGAACCAACCAACCAAAAATAATCATTCTTCATTCCATTCTGTATGCTGAAGGACTGTGCGTTATAGTAGCCCCGTCCACATAATACCATGTCAAATAATTGTATGTTATGACGGCTTCGTTCAGTTTTTTGTATAATATACCAGATGATGTGTGCTATAACGGTTACGTTCCTTTTTTATGTTGTGCCATATGATTGTGTTTTCAAAATGGGTCTACTCACGCTATATTATATACAGAATGATTGCGTGCTACGAAAGTCCGTTCATCTTTGATATATGCTCAGTAACTTACAGTTAGTTAAGGAGCTAAGTCGTGCTGACAGTGGCACGAGTGACAGACCGGTGCTAGAGTCTCTAGTTAATAGGAGACAATTTAGCCCTGGCAATGCGACAGAACAGCCGTACCACTACTAGACTCGGGGACTTTGACCAAAGACGCTTTGCCACTGTAAGAGACTCAGACTGACAAAGTAGTTGGTGCCACTGAAGGGCTTGGAAAGAATCCTGACGAAACTCCCAAGCCAGTGTCTGGACTGACCCAGTAAGGTAGAGTGCGTCCGTGTGAACGTGCAAGTGCTTAAGTATATAAACAACTTCTCCAAAGTGTAGGGAAATATTTTAGGCCAGTGAAAACTAATCTTATCTTCTTTCCATCCAGTATATTTTTGCCGACACTACCTAGTTTATTTGACGATGTGGACAGAGCCAGCGACAGCTCTACTGCATGTGGTGACATTTTTAAGTGTGACAACCATCTCCCTCTGTCTGTACCTCAGCGTGCCTCCGCACAGTGACAAGCAAACAGACATCGACATGGCGCAGCGTGCCAAAGAACTGATGACAGTTGCACACGATGAAGTGTCAATGTTGAATTTGGGATCAGCGAAGCCAAGTGCTGATCAAGACTGGGTTAATGAGATTTTGTGATGTGACTTCTGGACAGGACCGTCCTTCAGTAAGCGCACAGACTATTACACAGCGCGCAAAACGGAAGACGCAGTGACAACTGGGTGTGATAATGATTTACAGTACAGAGATGAACGCAAAGACGTTTTTCAGATGAAAGAACGACCGAACGACCCACCAGAGAATGTGACTGTAAGTGACATTATGTCGTACCTACAGGAAATGATGAGAAATATGGATACCGTTCATTCTACATACAGAGAAAATGTGCATTTGCCTTCCAGCAGCAATTCAGCTGTGCAGAACGGAAGCCTTGATGACTGTGGAGAAAACAGTTGGCAATCATAATGGCAGTCACACCAGTGTTCGCTGATTATAGTTATTGCTTCCGTGATTTGGTTTTCTCATCGCGATGTTGTTTTATGTCATTCATTGTCTGTGTTTATTCTTCGGCATTTATTTTTTCCAACAGCCCTCATCCCCATCGTTTCCCTTGCATGAGAATGGGCTTTGTGAGCTTACTTCATTGAATCCTTCATTCTCTCTCTCTCTCTCTCTCTCTCTCTCTCTCTCTCTCACACACACACACACACACACACACAGTTACAGTCCCATCCCGGCTCCCTCCCCCCACACCATTCCTTTGTCCGTTTCACCCCCCACTCCCTCCCGCCCCACTTCCGCCGCAGCTAACAGTTTCCGAACTTCACACCCTTCAATATCGGTGCCGGTTTTTAGAGACAGGCCCAAATGTGGTCTGCAGACAAAGAGGTCTGTGTCTCCGTGCCACACATGGCTATGCAATTAGCGGCAAAAAAATCGTGGGGAGGATGGGGGTGAGGAAGGGAGCGTAAAGAGAGGGGTATATAAACGAACTTCTCCGAAGTGTAGGGTCTGGGCGTAGTGTAGGTCTGGGCGTGGGGGGGGGATATTGCAGAGGAGGAGGGGAGGGGGGAAGGGGGGGGGGGGGGGGGGGGGGGGGTGGGGCTATCTTGCAGAATCGTGTTACAAGACAGAAAAGAGGAAAAGTGAGTGTTTGGCGATAGTGAGTATATGTCACATAATTATTGGCACACTCACAGACACAAATTCACTCACTAACAATAGTACTAGTAAAAAGATCCGATTGTTTAATATTATATGACCGATATACACAAAGAGCACGCGCGCGCAACAAAACTATTAATCTAATTGCTCAAGATTATTTGGCCGATATATATAAACAGCACACACACACACACACACACACACACACACAGAGAGAGAGAGAGAGAGAGAGAGAGAGAGAGAGAGAGAGAGAGAGAGGCAAGCAGGCACTGAATTGTAAGATTCTGAAACAAGAACAGAGAGAAAGAATACGAATACGAAATATTTATTCAGATTTAGGCCAAGGCCCCTATCTG
>JADBJO010000551.1:496721-504221 GCA_016801955.1 Conus betulinus | reverse complement strand
GAGAGAGAGAGAGAGAGAGAGAGAGAGAGAGAGAGAGAGAGAGAGAGAGAGGTCTTGATTTGTATTGCATTGTCTGTTGCATCATCGCTCGGTATCTGCTGCTGTAACCGTTGCAAAAGCTGCTGATTTCTAAGAAGAGGAACCTCCCCAGTAAAGGGGGAAATATTTGCGTGGCTCAGCGACTTGTTTCCAACTGTTCTAAGATAAGCACTGCCGAAATCAGCACCGAAACATGACACTGGCACTCTCAACATCTGACGCACTGTAACTGAGGCGCGCAAGCAAAGACAGAATCGAATGAACATTCAGAACAACCGAGGGAGACATATTTGTAGGAGATTCTACTGTTATCTCTCTTCTACAAGCCAAATAACACATATTTGTTGTCGTTGTTGTTAAAACTGATCGACCAGTGGATGTTCTGATATTCGACGTTATTTTCTTTTTCATCATTTAGCAAATATATTTCTTCATGGCAGAAACAGTCTATGAGTGCAAAGAATCTAAAAACTGGAACGAGTATGCCGTCACTTTCGGCACTCCTCCGCCATAAAACAAAACAAAACAAAACAAAAAAACAAAAACAAAAAAACGTATCCATGGTCAAAACAAGAAACCTTCAAGATTTTGAATTTATGACCACAGTGAATCTTCTCTCTCTCTCTCTCTCTCTCTCTCTCTCTCTCTCTCTCTCTCTCTCTCTCTCTCCAGATGGGCAGATACCCTTGTATGTAAGTACATTTGTGAAATGTATGAAGTTCTGGTTGAAGATCTTGAAGCTACCCCAGTCCCGTTGGAGCAGGCAAGCCTATGATATGATGCTTCTAGGAAAGTAAAGAAAAAATATCGCTGGTTTTTTCATTTAAGAATGTGTTTCATTCTGAAAAGTTTCTCAATGTCATAACAGATAAAATGGCACAGAATAAATTACGCAAGATTTAGGTTGATAACTTCAGGCTTTAATGCGAACAAAACATGGTTTGAATGTGAAACATCCACAGAATCTCCTTGTCCTGCATGTAGACACATTAATGATGGCGAAGAACACTTTCTGTTCCACTGTTCTGCTTATAATGAAGTGCGAACAAATTGTTCATTTTTCCCCAGTTAGATATAGCGAAAAGGCAAAATATCGCTGTCGTGTTATCATCAGATGGGAACTTGTAATTAAATCAGTTGTGAAATTCACCGCGGAAGCATTGAAAATTAGACAAATGAAGGATAGTGAAATTTAAGATAATGCATTGTAAGAGATACGTGAATGAATATTATCATTCATTGCATGTGGAAGAGATCAGTAAAATACAATGTCATCATTTGATTGAGTAGATGGTCGAGTCAGTCTTAAGTTTTGTTGTTACTGTTGTTGTTGTTTTTTTTTTTAACTTACTGCATTACTCCTGTGCGTGAGGACATAAGGAAATGTTACGAATTTATTTGTTTTTGTTAACTTTGATTTGATACACACTAGGAATGAAAGTGTACTATTTGTTTGCAGGAAAGGAAGAGGGAAATGTTATTGTTTTGTTACCTCTCCCCCTTGTCAAAAGACCTCTTTGGTAATGACAATAAAATATCAAAGGATGTATAGCTAATTACAGATTGTTAAAGAAGGTTACCATGCCGCAAATGAAATACGATAGAATGAAAATGATAAGGTATTGATATTACACACATTAAAATATCTACGTCAGAAGGGGGATTGAGTGTGCTCAAATTAGATATGGAATAGAAGTTTACTCACTCTCAGAAGGAACCCTTCATCTGGAATCACAAGCAGACACGTACACGCGCGTTCTTGTCTCAATTACCATCTCCGAATACTGTTCCCACCAATATGAGGCATCAACTCCTATCATTCAATTTAAAGTTTTCCAAATTAGCAACAACAGTCAATATCCCTTTCTCATTAAAATATAACACTCACCGCAGGCCCCCGAAGCCATCAAAATTCCCTGGAATATAATTCCAGGCCGTCACAACCAGTCCCCAAGGACCACTCCATCACAGGCCCCAAGGCCACTTCTTCAGTCACATTGGCTCACTTATGGTCAAACGGACTGATTGTCCTAACCCTACCTAGGTCAAGTCACTACTGAATAGCTTTCGTCTATGCCTGAGTCCGTCCATCTCACGCTGTCAATCCCAAAACGATGCACCTGACCACCCAAAACTGAACATTTATCAAGTTGACGAATGGTGACCCCAGATAAAGATGTTAGCCGTCAGCTACACTCTCCGTGTAGAAATTATTTTCTTTTACATTTAGAAGCACAAGGACCTGACCAAATCCCCTCAAAAGTTTTAAAAGAATTAGAAAATGAATTATCTGTCCCACTATGTTCATTATTCAACAAAAACATTAGAATCAGGTACCTACCCCAAGACTGGAAGACAGCTGAAGTAACAGCCTTGTTTAAAAAGGGGTTAAAAGCAGATCCAGGTAACTATAGACCAGTCAGCCTGACTTGCGTAATATGTAAAGTGTTAGAAAGTATAATTAGAGATTCAATTGTAGCTCATTTTACAGATAATGATTTATATGCTAAATGTCAGCATGGGTTCCGTAAAAAAAACGTTCTTGTGTTACTCAGTTGCTTGAAGTTGTAGAAGGTATGACAAAATTATTGGATGATGGTCATAATGTTGATGTTATTTACTTAGATTTTAAGAAGGCTTTTGATACTGTACCACATAAAAGGTTACTTGTCAAACTATCTGCTTATGGTATAACTGGCAAACTATTAAAATGGATACAAGGATTTTTGACAAATAGGGTGCAGCTTGTAAGAGTAGGTAGTGAAAGATCAAATAAAGCCAAGGTACTAAGTGGTATACCTCAGGGTAGCATCTTGGGCCCAATATTATTTACAGTATTTATAAATGACTTGCCATTATCATTAAAAAGCACCTGTAAAATATTTGCTGATGACACAAAACTGTACGATAAAACTTCACGATTCTCAGATTTACAAAACGATCTTTATAAACTCCAAAATTGGTCAGATGTATGGAATTTATATTTCAATATCTCTAAATGTGGTGTGCTGCATATTGGAAAAAACAACCAAGAACATGCTTATTATATGAGATATAATGGTAGTTACAGAAGTTAAAGACCTTAAAAAAGAAAAAAAGATTTGGGAGTAACTTTTGATAGCATGTTATCTTTTTGATTTACATATTGGCAAAGTAGTTAATAAAGCCAATCAAATGTTGGGTGTCATAAGGAGAAGTTTCTCTTACTTAGATAAGGAGGTATTCCTAAAACTTTATAAATCTTTCGTGAGACCTCATTTGGAATATGCAAATGCGATTTGGTTTCCATACTTGAAAAGACAGTCATCACAAATAGAAAGTTCAAAGACGTGCTACAAAGCTATTAAAAGAATGCAAAGATAAATCTTATGCAGAAAGATTACAATATTTGAATCTACATTCATTAAAAGGCAGAAGGATAAGAGGTGATCTCATACAGACTTACAAAATATTTAATGGATTTGATGATGTTTGTGTTGACTCACTCTTTTCTCTTCCACAACATAGCATCACGAGAAATGCAGAAGGAAAGATATTTATTCAGCACTGTCGTACTAACAGAAGAAAATTTTCCTTTTCACACAGAGTAGCCCCTTTATGGAATGAACTCCCTACTTATATAAAATTTGCAGAAGACACTAACAAGTTCAAGAATCTCTTGGATGTAATTCCAAAGTATAAGGAACTTTTCAACCATTTTGATGTTTAAAATGCCATATTAGGCTTAGTGTAACAAAATGACAATTGCGCATTCAACACCTGTACTTTTAACAAAAAGTATTTGGCAAAGAGGGGACGTACATAGGCCGCGAGGCCTAGGCTTTTGAGCCAGTCCCTATTACTACTACTACTACTTCTACTACTTTTACGTCACAGTAGTTCTACTGTGTAAATGACGCTTTATACATGACGTAATGATCAATTTTTGGCGTGATATAGCCTTCATCATACTCGGAGAGCAGGCGTCGACTTGGCTCAGTGTCAACTTTAAGAATGGTTTCATGGAGGTTGAATCATGTGTCACATTACTGTGTACACGTGACAGTCTAGCTTAAAAAAAAAAAAATTATTACAAAATTCAGTTTAACGGATGGCCGGTCATAAGTAGTTAGAAAGGGGAGGAACGGGGTGATTCAGATTCTTCATACACTGGGATGACTGAATTGTACTGATACTTTGTTTTCATTTGGGAGTTTACGTAACGCTGAGATTAACCTTGACCTGTGATGCAGACGTTTCGGAATTCTGTAAACAAAAGGACGGTAAATGCGCATACTTCTGCAGTCGAGAGATTCCAAACGTATGCTACCGAGTATCAGGCTGATATCCTCATTTGTTAGAACTTTTGACAAATGTATGAGATTATGGCTAAAACTAACTCAACTATCCAAAACACACGCCTATGCTGACAGGCATATGAAATGCTCTTCCGACAAAGAAAGGAAACTGTAATTGGGTAAATTCTGCATGGCTGTTATATCGATGTAGAAGTTTGAGTTGAAAGAAATGGGCTTGGTCTGATTTTGGAATACTTGGGCATTTAAAAGAAATATCAGAATTTAAACTTCCATTCGTTTTCGATGAAACTGGCATACACGGGTGGCAGATAACAAAAAAATCACAATGTACTACTCCACCAAGCCCTATTTCAACTTTAGAGATATGCCTATGTCAGTTAGTAACTTGTGAATGATCCAGGATCGAACAAGAAACTGATTTAATTCCAAGAGAAGATAGTTCGATATAGACATTTCTTTTGTGAAAGGTATCCTTGTGGCTCAAAAGATGTAGGTTGTAGGTTGTTTTTTTTTTTGTTTGTTTGTTTGTTTGTTTTTGTTTTAGTTTTACTGTAGCCTAAGGAATGTGATACATTAAGCTTACGTTTGACGTGTAATCTTTTTGATGTATATCATATGAAAAAAAAAAACCCCCTAGTACGCAGGCTATAATTTCTTCTGCAAATTGACATTACCAAATCATGGGGAAGTTTATCGCCAAAGTATTTGACCGTGGGAAGAAAAGGCTACCCTTGTGAAAGTTTCTTCTCGTGTGAATGATACTATTACGTTCTTGTACCTTTAGAGCCCCACTATGCATTGACACGCAAGCAGTTATAGAGCACTCAAAGAAAAAGGGAGTGGATCTTATCAGGACGACCAATTTACAGACATAAATCGGAAGGTACTGTCATAGTATAGCCACACATTGTCATCGAACACTCTCGTTTGACAAAACTAACGATTGATGTCGTTTGGTCATTTGCCATTCTAAATTTCACATTATCACCGCCCCCTGATCTTCATGCAACAGCGATTGCTGACTACGCTGTGTCACTTGCACTGCAGGCAGAACGTGGTGGCGGAGTAGTTCCGCGCTTCGGTCCGTTTTCTTTTCCTTTTCCTTTCCACGGAAATAGAACATGCCTTTTCAGCAAGTTTGGGCGTGTGCTGTAAAATCCAGTGATGTCACTCAAAAGACGGGCAAAATGCGTAAACATAGAATTTATCAGCGACAGCATCGGTGAGACATTTTATCATAATAGTATCCTATTTCTCCTACGTTCGTCTTCAAAACGTTTTGCTTCTAAGCTGTTTACAAAAGACAACATAGAACAAGGACCACACACACACACACACACACACACACACACACACACACAAAGGACACCAGGAGTGGGTACTGAATTGAACCGTAAAAGAAAACCTATCTCATCTCGGCTAAGCGCAGTGCCATTTACACTGGCATCCCAGATGTGGGGAACAGTCGCTCAGAGAAACAAAACGCTGGCAGCAACGGAGAAACAGACGCAAAAAAAGGGGGTGGGGGTGGTGAGAGAAGGTGGGTGTAAAGAGAACTAGGGAAAGGGGGGTGTGGGAAGGGCATGGGAGGGGAGGGAGGAACCAACATTTCAGAGATCTCCATTGGTAGATGGAAGCGGAAATGGCCTTTGACTCCGTGACAGCCATAATAACGCAATTACCAACTGTGAGGCGCGAAGCCATAATGAGTGAAAAAACAACACGCCGGGCTGAACTTGTCCTCTTTTTCACCTTGACCTGTCTCATGCCATTCATAACGCTGGGAGCCGAGGCCCCGTTCAGAGTCGAAGCACTGTTACTGCACGTGTCGTCCAGCCGGCGCCCCCACAGGCCTACACTACTTCTAGTTCAACCAGGTTGCAGTGCGAGTCGTGTCTGTGTGGTAAACCTGTTTGGGCTCTCTCTCCCTCTGTGTGTGTGTGTGTGTGTGTGTGTGTGTGTGTGTGTGTGTGTGTGTGTTTACGTGGCTAATCTTTAAGACCGGCGTTTGTTTGGTTTTTTGTTGTTGTTGTTGTTGTTTTTGTTTTGTTTTTGTTTGTTTTTCCCCCCCCAGCAAATCGAAAGCAGAATCAACATTATACGGGATGAGATATATTGTCCAGCACTTTTGAGCCATATGCTATACGAAAACGTCATCAGAATAGTAAAGGCCACCAAGTTTTGTTCCGTATTCTTTTCAATATCTTCAGATAAAATTGACATTTACTCGGAAACTGTCAGCAGTTACAATTATTTTTTACACAGGTGATTAAGAAAAAAAAAAAACCTGTTAAGTGATGATATATTTATGCCACACTTCCGTAACCAATATTACGCTACATTTTGATTAGATCAGGATGTTGACATCAGTGTCTACTGATGAAACGAGCAAAATATCAATATATCACTTGCCACATACATAACAAAGATAGGCTATCCACACGTCATCTATCTTGCCAGATGCAGCACAGTAAAACTTCGTGATCTCACGAGATCAAACAAACGAAACGACCAAAAATAGCAAACTAAACACAATTTTCATTTCTTCAATCACAGTGACCAACAGCAAAATGAATTCGCCTTCGTGACTCCAATCGAACTCATCAGACCAGTAATCACGTCGGGAAATCAACAAGGATGCGTCTAATGTTTTGTCTTGTGAGTCGTTTGTCTACATTTTCGGTGGAGCCCTAAAAATTATTTTTCAAATCGAAATAAAAACGTCAAATAAGAACGTCATCATGTGTGTGTGTGTGACATCAAAGCGAATTAATGACGAGTATTTGGATCAAGTCGGATCTACTATGACTTGAGTGATGAAGGGGATGCCAAGGAAGGACAGGGGAAATGAAAATGACCTTCACTGCTATTATGGCTGTTCACGTTATGTTTCGCCAGAAGTAGGCCTATATCACAGTCAGTGCAGACCGTGGAAACAGATGAAAGTATGTTACCAAGAGCTGAGGAGGAGGGTCGGTAAAGCTCTGAAAATGCGGCATTAAAAAAAAAAAAAAAAAAAAAAGAGCGTGAGAAAAAATAGCAAACGTTGGAAAACGCGAGAAAGGATAACTAAAAAAAAAAGGTAGTAAATGTAGGAATAAATATGGCCAGAGTTCTGGAGTATAATGATGCCGAAACCTAAGTCATGATTGTTGTCAACCCG
>JADBJO010000551.1:489221-491721 GCA_016801955.1 Conus betulinus | reverse complement strand
ATCCATCTTTCAAAATGGAGAAAGCAGTTATCAATCATATATATAAGTTTTGAATACGATTTCACCATCACCTGACACGCATGTGCACGACTATGCAAGCATAACCAGTGTGAAAATAGTACATGGAAAATACCACAGTTCCTAAGGGAAAATTCTCCTCCACTCTACCCCCGTGACCACCCCTACCCCTACCTCAAACACTCGCTTTTCCGAAGAAGAAGAAATAGCCTTTCTCATTTCCGGTGAAAAACCCCCACCCCCACTCCCCACCCCTAAACACCCACCTCATCCCCTCTTCAAACCACATCCCCACCCTCCACCCTAACTCACTCCCGACCCCACCTACCTCCACCCAACCCCTTCCTCATGCCACCAACTTTCAGCTCACACCTGGTGAAAAAATTAACCCTCACGCTTTCCTTTGCAGGAAACCCCGTCCCCCCCCCCCCCCCCCTCCCCGGCCTTCCCCACCTCACTACCATCACCACCGTGACCCTCTCCACTCTTTCCTCTCGGCACAATCCTCACCATCCCCCACCCCCTCCCTCCTTTCCCTCCAGCCTCTCTGCGTCCCTCTCTACCACTAACGTCTTCGGGAGAAATCTCTCCAACCTTCTTTGGGGAGAACCCCCAAAGAGTTGGTGTGTGTGTGTGTGTGTGTGTGTGTGTGTGTGTGTGTGTGTGTGTGTGTGTGTGCGTGTGTGCAAATTTTAGTATATGAAACTGAATTTCTTGACCTCTGTCAAATACCTCTGTCAATTACAACGAATAACAGTGTGCAATTATGGCTGATATATTTATTATGCTAGTCTAATACTTTGTTGGCTGAGATCTCATACATTTACTAAAAGCTAGACTGCAAGTGTGAGAACTCCACAAGCCGGACCCTCAGCTACTTAACTACAGACCAGGTTCTGTTTATTTGCTCAGAGCCTGGGTTCATGCCTACCCCGGGTGTGCATGTTATCGGCCTACAGAACCCCGGGATCAGCCTTCCTATAGAGAAGGTGGATCAGTCACCAGCACCAGAGAGAGATGAACAATCCTCTGCAACATCAGATAACTTCTGATATTCCAAGTGGACTCCAACTCAACTCATCTAGAACTTCCCTTCTCGTAATGATGACAGAAAGAGTGGGAACAAAAGTCAGCTGGAACTGAATGAGTGGTATTGATTTGAATATTTCACGCTTGTATAAACAAGTTAAGTTGATGTGTGAAAGTACGCCTAAATTGTGTCAGTTCTTTGTTGTTCATTCAGTATTAAATGTTTGAACTACTCTCTAATTCTGTGTCTCGAAACTACATGTACTTTTAAGTGCACCAGCCTAAGGAAAAATTCTTCCTGAGCCAGTCTTGAGTATTTTTAACAGTACCAAGAAAAATGCAATTTTCTTTCTATTACTAAAGCCGGAAAGTTGCTCGTTCCATAACTAGTAAGAGAGAGGGTGGAGGTGAAATTTTGATAAAACTCTAATAGAGAAAATATTCCAAGTCCTTCCCCTAGAGGATAGCACTGACCCCCAACCCCCAACTCTCCTCTCTCTCTCTCTCTGTGTGTGTGTGTGTGTGTGTGTGTGTGTGTGTGTGTGTGTGTGTGTGTGTGTACATGCTCTTGTGTGCGAACATACACACAGATGCGAGTTAAAGACATGACTGCAAGGAAGAAGTATACATGTTTAAAATTTCATTTTGCCTTTGTATACAGTATGTTTACTGTCAAATGTATTCATATTTTTCGTTCTCCTAAATCATCATCATTATCATGTTGTTGTTGTTGTTGTTGTTCGTCTTCTTCTTCTTCTTCTGCATTTTCCGTAGCTTTTCTTTTATAATGGATGGCTTTATATTGAAAAGAAAACCAAACAATACGCTGCTTGTTCATGTACCATCTAAAATGAATTTTTATTACCTGACCACACACACACACACACACACACACACACACACACACACACACACACATGCATGCATGCACGCACGCACGCACGCACGCACATTTGCGAACATGCGACCACACGCATCTATTTATATATTTACACATGCATACTGAGAAAGACAAAGTGACGGAGCGGAGATGATTAAGTATGATTGTAAGCTATAAAATAAAGTGAATGGAAAGAGACGTGTCAATTTGTTTTGATCTTTTTGGACCTGAGTGTTTGTAAGTGCATCTTAACTTTTTAATGCCATGCATGTATTAAACATGATTTTAAAGATCCATCCTTCTGTCGTCAAATGTCAACCACAATGATGAAGAGATCAGGAAACGTTAACTGCAGTATCCCCCACTACTTTCAGTTGTAAAACGCTGCAGGAGCGCCTCATCCCAGTCCCAAACGCTCTGCCTGATATGAACATCTGACGCGTGCATGTATGATAATAACAGCATTCAAGATCCGGCCCCATCTACCCACCCGCTGTGTGACAGTCCCGCCCTTCTTTGCGGGATTCAGATTGTAAAGGGTCTCCCTGAAGCGGTTCTATGCCTAGTCTTTCC
>JADBJO010000551.1:476721-484221 GCA_016801955.1 Conus betulinus | reverse complement strand
CAGAAACGGCAGCCAGTCCCGACTCCTCACCAGCTAAACTCCAAAGCGTCATGACGACCGCCGTAACCTGGATACCTACCCAACGCCCTTCATCACAGACATTGTGACGTCACAAAGATCCCTGTCTCCCTTCACCTTAAGTACTCCCACAGGCTCACGCCTCTTCACCCACGACCCACAAGATTATGTAGTGTACACAGCATCAGAAGACTGGAAGCAAAATGACTGACGATGGTTTTCGGTAGGTGCCACAAGTCAGGACAGGTTTTTTTTTTTTTTTTTTTTTTTTTTTTTTTTTTTGCCATACCAATAGCACTACAATAGCACTGGGAATGTTCACAAACAGATGTTTGTCTGTTGCTATCCATCAATCAATGGCGTGTGGAAGGAAGGTGTGGACTGCAAATGCACTGAGGCAAAGTGAGACGGGAAAGCGAGAGAAAGAGAGGACTGAGAGGGGTGGTGGTGGCGGGAGGGGGGGGGGGGGCGGAGGGGAGTAGTGGGGATAGGGGTTGGTGGGTGGGGCGCGAAGTCGAGGAGATATATGAATTTGAAGGAGAGACAGGACAGACAGACAGACAGAAGACATGCAGAAGACAGACAAAAAGAGGAAAGACAGACAGACAAAAAAGATGGAGGACACCTGTAATGAAAGCGGAAACAAAGAAGACGAGAGAGACAGAGAGACACCTGTAATGAGCGAGAGCGAGAGAGAGAGAGAGAGGAGAGAGAGAGAGAGAGAGAGGACGAGAGAGAGGAGAGAGAGAGGTGAGAGAGAGAGAAGAGAGCAATGAGAGAGGAGACGAGAGGAGAGAGAGAGGGAGGAGAGAGGGAGAGAGAGAGAGATGAGAGAGAGAGAAGAGAGGAATTTGCGAGAGAGAGAAAGAGGTGAGAGAGAGGAGAGAGAGAGAGAGAGAGAGAGAGAGAGAGAGAGAGAGAGAGAGAGGGAGAGAGAGAGAGAGAGGAAGAGGTGAGAGAAAGAAGGAGAAAGAGAGAAGAGGTTTAGAGAGAGAGAGAGAGGTGGTGAGAGAAAGAGAGTAAGAGTTTTAGAGAGAGAGGAAAGAGGTGAGAGAGAGGAGAGAGAGAATTTTAGAGAGAGAGAGAGAGAGAAAGAGAGAAAGAGACAGAGAAAGAGAGAGAGAGGTAGAGAGAGGGAAAAAGAGGAGAGAGAGAGAGAGGGAGAGAGAGAGAGAGAAAGAATTTTAGAGAGAGAGACAGAGAGAAAGAGAGAGGTGAGAGAAAAAAAGAGAGTGAGTGTGTGGAGAGAGAGAGAGAGAGAGAGAGAGAGAGAGATGAGAGAGAGAGAGGGAGAGGGGGAGGGATGTGTGAGAGTAATGTAGATGAGAGTGAGAGGGAAGAGAGAGGTGAGAGTGGAGGAACTGAGTAAGGACTGTGATGGGAAGCAGTAAAGAGCAGAGGTAGTAGATAAGCAGTCCATGGTTTCCTTTCATCTGGTTGTTGCCCTTGAACTGCGCGTAAGGGGTGTAAAATAAGCTAGAAAGAACAAAAATAATATTTAATTTTGAATTACACTGTGATAGCGGGAAACGTTTTTGATCAATTAACGCTACTGGCAAGAAATGGGCCGATGTGTGTGTGTGTGTGTGTGTGTGTGTGTGTGTGTGTGCGTGTGTGTGTGTGTGTGTGTGTGTGTGTGTGTGTGTGTGTGTGTGTGTGTGTGTTGTGTGTGTGTGGAGAGGAGAGGAGAGGAGAGGAGAGAGAGAGAGAGAGAGAGAGAGAGAGAGAGAGGAGAGAGAGAGAGAGAGAGAGAGAGAGTGTGTGTGTGTGTGTGTGTGTGTGTGTGTGTGTGTGTTTGCGAGGGGAGAGAGCGAGAGAGAGAGAGAGAGAGAGAGCGAGAGAGAGAGAGAGAGAGAGAGAGAGAGAGAGAGAGAGAGAGAGAGAGAGAGAGAGAGAGAGAGAGAGTGCGCGTGCGTGCGTGCGTGCGTGCGCGTGCGCGCCTGAAAATGCGTGTTTGTGTGGATAAGTTTACTGTGGAAAGAGAAGTTAGGTCAATGTTGTTTATAACGCAAGCCATGGTCGCAACATGCATTCACACAGTGCGTGTGAGAAAGAGCAAAAGAGAGGGACACACATGAGGGGGACATGAGGGAGATATTGGGGTGGGGGGGTGTGGGGGGTGGGGGGTGGGGGGGGGGGGGGGGGGGGGCAGGGGTAGGATAGAGGGGAGGGAGTAAGAAAGGGGCAGGGAAAGGTGGGGACGAAGTATAGTTTAAAAAGTGTGAGTGGTTCAGTGTCGCGTAGTGCAGCGTGCGTGGAGTTTGCGTACATGTTGGCGTTCAAGGGTCTTTAAATTACTTATGTATTATTTTATCCTTTACTTTTTTTTCTGGCACAACGCAACAGACACAAGCAAGAAAGGAGTACATGTGGAAAAAGACTGCATTATCTCACTCCATCTAACACCCGCTGTTTAAACAACCATTTGTCAGTCCTATCGGGTTCACAAGATCTACCCTGAAGTGCAAAACGCTGCAGCTTTCCATGACAAGGATCTACTCCTCCCCTCCCCCCAACCACCCCCCTCCCCTCTTCAAGTTCGTTCAAAGCCTCTTTCTGTAGTATCTGCAACATCTATCTTATCACAGTCTGAAAACCATGTGGTAATCATTGACAAAAAATGGTCGTTCCTTTGGCATTAGGCAAACTACCCGTTTGGACAGCTGTGAAAATAATAACCGTAATGATCGGCTCTTTGTTGTGGTGTTGCGTTTCTTCCCTTAATGGACGTCTTTCGGAGATGTCCTAGCTTTCGGGCCTGTTGTTGCCAAGGTACATAACAGGAGACAGCAAAGAGCACGTCCCTTTTATGTTGTCTCTGACCAAACTGGAAGTCCGCAGCATTATCTTCATCATTCCCATGAACTACCATAAAAAAAAAAGACCTGCCCTGCCATCTTTATATCTTGCTCATTTCATTTACTCTCTGAAATAAATCTGACTGCAAAAGTGTGTGCCAAGGATGTAGAATATGCTGACAAGATATAGTTTTAATAGCTGTCTTCCTGGATTACCTAAGTGTGAAAGACGGTTTCTAATTCAGAATTTCTGGAAGGCCAAAACATCGATTGCATTCCTGTATCCTCATTGCGAAAGTGAAACGGTATCTTAATTAACAACTGTACCGAAAACTCTGAATTGGGTAGACCTCTTTCGAGCGGGTATGTCTTCTGGAAACAGCATCTTGTGACACTGACCTCACCAACAAGAGTAGCAAAAGAACAGAGTGCGGTTGGTAGAAGACTGCATTGAGTCTGGCACCATTTAGTATTACAGTTTGACAAGTCACGCACTCATGTCTGTTTGTTTCAAATTGACAAGTCTTCCCTGTTCCGACTGAAAAAAAAACTGTAGCAGTACATCCCTGATAAGTCTCTCCCTATCTTCCCATCACATTCATTCTCGTGTGTGTTTTCATGACATCTGCAAAGCCATCTTGTCGCCGTCGGAAGACTTAATTGTCGATATTAACGACTGCTTCTTATACAGCAGATTACCCGAATTGAGACTGGAAATGATGTAATGATTCATCTTTTGCTATGTACTGGCAGGAAAAATGCTTAATCTCGTCATACTCAACCTCCTCATTGCAATTTCTACTTGATTTAATTTGAACACTTCGATGTCTGAGAAAGCTACAAAATAGCTAACGTTATGAGCCCGTCAGTAAACTCAGAAAGACGAGACGGACGAATAGTTTCTGACCATCACAATGCTTTTAGCCTGAGCACAGATACCGTCTCCCACAAGACTCGTACAGTTCTTGTACGTTGTCGTCGGCCATATTGATGTAATTCCATATTTCAAAGTGAGTTTACCCACCTTGGCAACATTCTGGAAGCGTTAAAAAGTGACTTTGAATACGAATGATGTTCGTATCGGCTCATAATGGGACGGAATGTTATATGAGTGTACTGTAAAATGCTTTTGGTAAGTGAGTTTAAGATTTTTTTTTTTTTTCTAATGAATAGTGGAAATGGGCTGAGAAATGGTAAAATATCTTATTCTTCTTGGAACGGCTTATTTGTTAATTAACAAAATTGCTCTTTCAGAGAAAGAGAGGGGGAAGAGACAGAGAGATAGACACACACACACACACACACACACACACACACACACACACACACACACACACACACACACGCACGCACACACACACACACGAAGAGAAACAGAGAGAGACAGACAGGTTACATGTGTGTGTGGTGTGTGTGTGTGTGTGTGTGTGTGTGTGTGTGTGTGTGTGTGTGTGTGTGTGTGTGTGTGTGACATGCAAAAATATTCTTGGAACGGCTTACTTGTTCATTAACATAATTGCTCTTTCAGAGAGAGAGAGAGAGAGAGAGAGAGGAGAGAGAGAGAGAGACAGAGAGACACATACACATACACAGAGAGATAGACAGACTAAGAGAAACAGAGACAGAAGCTCACATGCGGTGTGTGTGTGTGTGTGTGTGTGTGTGTGTGTGTGTGTGTGTGTGTGTGTGTGTGTGTGTGTGTGTGTGAGTGACAGAGACAGAGAGAGAGAGAGAGAGAGAGAGAGAGAGAGAGAGAGAGAGAGAGAGAGAGAGAGAGAGAGAGAGAGAGCATGCAAAAAAGAGATTTTGTGCGTGTAAAATGTGGAATACGATGAGAAAAAGCCAACAACAAAAGCAATTTCAAGAGAGAGAGAGACAGAGAGTGAGAGAGAGAGGTTAGCGTATATTTGATGTAGTTTGTGCAGTTTGATGTGCGTGTGTACGTTGGGGGTTGTTTTTCAATCTATAAAAGCTGTTACTTTTTCGACACGTTTTACAAAACAAAAGGAAGCATGCCTGGCATTAAAAATCGACTGCATCCGTAAATTTCAGATACACTTCAGCCAAGTCGAAAACGTTCCGACATGAGTCAAAACCTAATATGCACGAGGGACAAAGACTGCATTCGATATTTCATTATCTGCTAGTAATCCTTCGATTTGACATCTCCCGCCATTTTCGCGGAGTTTGGATATACATACAAATTTATCCTGCTACAAAATGTCCGAGAATACCTGGAAATCCTTGATGAGGGTCCATGTTTCATACATAGCTGACTGCCGTTTTGACGGTACAGTAGGCAGGTACCTGTAGAAATTATGTTGTGCTGTCAGGGTGGATCTGCTGTAGTGTGTCTGTTCTTTCTCAGTTTGATATGACTGCATAAGTATTTGACAAGGCCACAAAATCGGTCTGGTAGCTGACAACGCTTTATTTCAATACCTTTTAAAGTCACCTCGGATGATTGACGTCGGTCTAGGTTCGCGGTCCAGGCCTGCTGTGTGGTTGTCACGGAGATTCTGACTGATATGAATGACCTGGTCAAGTCTGTCGGCATGCATTTCGCTTAAAAGACCTGAACCATGTCTTCCTCAAAAGACCTGAACCATGTCTTCCTCAAAAGACCTAAACCATGTCTTCCTCAAAAGACCTGAACCATGTCTTCCTCAAAAGACCTGAACCATGTCTTCCTCCAAAATCGCTGACTGCTGTTTATCAACGAACATAAAGCTGAACACCTCGTGCTGACAGCAATGTAATATACTATACACATACCTCCATTACACGTGTTTTCTCAATCAGTATACGGATATGAATTATGATTTGTAACGACAACGGAATGTGTACCACACGTGACTAGGAGACTTCCGTGGCTCTGATGTCGCATTCCGGATGCCGGAATAGATCATTTTGGAGAGCGCCGACTCGTAATCTTTTTTTTTTTTTTTTTTTTTTTTTTTTTTTTTTTTTTTTTTTTTTTTTTTGCTGTCCCAACCTCTGCGCGACTTCAGAGGCAGTGCACCCACGCCGCTCATTCCGACACCCCGTCCACAGCCACAGCCCGGTCGGCCCCGCCGCAGCCCCGGCACCGGCAATCCACAGGGAGCGGTCAACGTCAAGTCATCGAGAGGCAACCCACCGAGGAGACACCGCACTGCTGCCGAGTCACTTCGGTGGTGTTCAGTGGCGCCTGTTCTGATCTAACATACGCAGGACACCACCTACTAAGCCCCCTACTGACGACAATAATTGCTTAGTCGCGGAGCCGGCGTAGTGAGCTCTCCCTCCGGAGGGCGCCACCACGTCCGTCCAACGACAGCCCCCATGGACCCACCCGATACCGGTGACCCCGACGGAACCAAACCAGGCCACAGACGTGGAGAGGACATCGAAACTGAGGTCACCATGAGAGCAGGGCATGAAGGGCCACAGAACTTGAGACATCTTTTTTAAATGCTGAACGATGAGAATGAGGATGATTAAGATGATGCTACGGATTTCCATTTCGGTCTGAGACTACATGACAGGGCTGTGCTCTACGCTTCCTTTCATAATATATCCCGGCGTCAACCAGGCCCGAGAGATACAGGCACCTGCAGTGTTGGTCAGGTCAGGAAATTTGAGCAACACTCTCAGAAACGCATCCATTAAGTGGATGAAACCGACTGTGTGGTCCCAGTCTTCCCAACTGAGCCCGTAGCAAACTCAACTCTGGGTAGGAGCCGGTCGGGGCAGAAAAACCCACATGATGACTTCTGATGGGATTCGAACCCACGACCTTCCAGCCGGGAGTCCGCGACGCTAACCACTTCGCCACGGCGGCTGGTCGGACTCGTAATCTTGGTGATCCTGGGGTTGCGGGTTCGAATCTCCTCTGGGGCGTTTCGGTACAGGGGGATTTTTCCCTCGGAGTTAACATTGGTTCTGACTCCTTTTCCCATACAGTCCTTCGAATGAGACTATAAACCGAGGTTCCGTGTGGTGAACGCACGCATAATATCTTGCACACACGTAAAATCCCATCAACAACTTTCGGAAGAGAAGGCCAGTTGGGCCGTTGGTATGGATGACACGTTACACATAGCATGCACCCTGCGTAAGAAATGGAAAGAATGAAGAAAGTAAGGAACTTGAGTGAACGATATTGACTGGATGACACGGGAAACGACTGAATGAAGCGCCAGCTGGCAGCTCTTCAGTCGGCACTACCCAGGTAGGCAACCCGTTGTGTAAACGAGTGTTGATTGTAAAGCGCTTAGAGCTTGGTCTCTAGCCGAGAACAGGCGCTATATAAGTATTCATTATTATTATTATTCCGTGGTTTGCGAGTCTAAAACGACATGAGTTAAATCAGAACACTACTAGTCGAACTAGTTAGGCCCCACACATGTGAAATGTGAACTGTTCTCGCTAGGTTAGCTGAGGATAGTTCCTGTAGCCATTTGAATGATTGAAATTGTGTTTAGTGTGTTGCAGGTGCCGGCAGGGTTGGTTAAATGCTGGGGTGAATATCCGGTTGAAGATCTGGAATCTTCTCCACTATTTCCGAGCTATGCCCATGGTCATGCCCATAGTCTGCATTCACAGATGGCAATGAATGGGCACGAACACGTAAGATTATGTGCTTCTTCTTAAAACAAAACAAACAAAAAAAAAATGCTCAATCCAACTTCTCGGAGAAGGG
>JADBJO010000551.1:439221-474221 GCA_016801955.1 Conus betulinus | reverse complement strand
TCACACTTATCACCATCGTCATCGTTGCTATAGCCACCCTAGTGGTCACTGTCCCATCAGCATTGTCGTCGTCGTTATTATGGTCACAACCGTCGTCACAGTCACATCATCATCATTATCATCACCACAATTATTATCATTATCACCGTCGTCGTCGTCATTGTCGCCATCAGGGTCGTCATAATCATGCCACAATCATTATCATCACCCTCATTAACCTCGTCGTCGCCGTTATCATTAACTTCTTTACCATCAGTATATATCGCCATCGTTATTGCCGCTGTTATGACCACCACTTCTTCATCACCACCATCGTCATCACATCATCATCACTGTCATCAGCAGCAACATCATTACCATCATTGCTGTCTTAACAATCAGCAGCAGCATCTTAAGTCAACAGCTTCTTGTACTTTTTTCTACTAGAGATGCGCGCCTCAAGTCGATGATGCTCGCATGAAAGATGTAAGATCACAGATCACGACGAGACCCGATTGGTCTCGAACGTTAGTGACGCGTGGATAAAAAATGCTGTTTAAGAGGCTTATCAAACGTTCAGCCGGAACAGACAAACACTTCAAAACGATGGTGCCGAACTCGTGTGAAAGAAATCGGATTGCAGCGAGATCGAACTTGTCTTCGATGTTGCTGTCACGTGAAAAACAACAACAACAACAACAACAACAACAACAACAACAACAACACACACACACACACACACACACACACACACACACACACACACACACACCGCGCGAGCACGCACATACACACACACACACACACATACACACACACACACACACACACATACATACATACACGCGCGCGCGCGCACACACACACACACATACACACGCGCGCGCGCACGCTCGCACGCACACACACACACACACACACACACACACACACACACACACACACACACACACATAGGTTACTAATCAACCATTTAACCGAACGGGGAAAAAAGGTTTTAAGTAGTCTACTCACTACACAGTTTAACGTGCAAAAATAAAGTGACGCGAAACAACAGTTCTACACACAGTTGTCAATGGAGTCGTCGCCACAGTTCTTCCCTTTATATGACACAGTGAATGATGCCAAGCATCCAAATGACTTGCGGGTCTAGTGATTACAGCTCTTGCTTCTTCATGTGACAGGCTCCGGGTTCGAACCCCTGCCTCGACTGGTGGATGAAGTCTGGAGCCTCATTCCACCCCCCCCCCCCCCCCCCCCCCACTGTATCCCCGATCAACAGAAGAGCAGGCCAACTGGAGCCTGGGCTCCCTTCGTGTTGAAACAGTTAGTAACCTGGGAGGTCACAGGTATGACAGCTATCGTCGGACAGCTGCGGATGACAGCTATCGTCCTCTTTCTGTTGTTTTTCTCAAGGAAAAACATCGTCCCCCCCCACCCCCACCCCTACCCCCACGCCGCTCCCCTCCTCCCAGCCCACGATTTTTTTTTTTTTTTTACCACTTGTGATCCTGAGGAATAATAACACCGATAATAACTGTTTTTATATCGGGAAAAGAAGGAAAGACGACTGCGATCTTCGGGAAGAATGGGCAAAAAACAGCTTTAATCCTACGGCAAGATCTTACGGATAACGGCTGTAGATGGTTTATCTGAAGGGCAATAGCTGGTTTCCTGAAAAACAAAAAACAAACAAACAAAAAACAGCTGCAGTCGGCTCATAAAATAGTATGCCGCCATGCATATCAGACAAGCCTGTTAAAGATTGTATCAGCCGTGTCAGCGTTCCGTGGGTAATGGAAAAAAAAAAACAAAACAACATGATACTCAACAGAAAGGAGGGGGAAAATATGATGGAAATAGATACATATAGATTGTAAAGAAAAGCATGTCCCCGGGTAGCAGACGACACAGCCTTGCACTGCCCACTGTCCATCAGAATGCTGTGACGTGACGCATGCTCAGGTAGCAGCAACACGTTGTTCATGGATCTGTCAACGGCATCCTCCTCATGATCCATGGAGTATAGGAGCGAAGGATAAAACCTGACGACGCCGCCTGAGAGAGGTGCACCTTATGCAGAGACAGAGAGAGGGAGGAGAGAGAGACAGAGGGGGGGGGGGGGAGGAGAGAGAGAGAGAGAGAGAGAGAGAGAGAGAGAGAGAGAGAGAGAGAGAGAGAGAGAGAGAGAGAAGAGAAAGAGGGGTAGAGGGCTGAGAGAGAGAGGGATGGAGAGAGAGTGCAAGGGAGGAGGGGGAGGAGGAAGCTTCAGTTTCGTCGCTGCAGATAATAAACTTCTTTCAGATCCGCGCGAACCTCAAAGAACTCCTACCATCTGCCACTAACGGCCTGTTTTATGCCGATGACAAACACACAGGCCACTCGTTTTACACACACTCGTATCTTTGAAAAGGAGGGGAGACTCCATAGCGCATAGCATAATTTATGATGAGCCCCTAGCTGTGAAACCTGTGCTCATACGGTGTTCATGTTTGCTGTGACATTAGACATGAACATTTCACAGCAGATCCCTCGAAAGCTGCTCAGGAATGATCCGCCAGATGTGAGTTTTTTTCATTTCTAAAAGAGATACATATTTTCCATGTGATTTAAGATTCTTATGGAAACTCTATCTACTTTTAAGATTTTTTAAAATTATTTTTTTGTAAGAAAATTGTCTACGATGTCTAAATGCACATTTTTTTTAATCTTCAAAATGCATGGGCGGATTTTAACGACGTGACAAACTCCGATACGACCCCCAGTGATCTACTGTCTGTAAACATCATGGAGCCAAGTAAACAAAAAAACCAAAACAAAAAATTTACGTCAACGAAGCGGTTCTGCTTGCGGGCTAGTTTGTATGTGGTGTACCAGTCCTTGTGAATCACGAGCACGAATTGCATAAAGGATAACAGACGTTAACTGACGAATACTGAAAATAAAGAAAGAAAGAACGCGGGAAAAGAATGGAATGGGAACTCACGTATAAAGACCTCACAAATGTCTGACCTACACTATACCCCTAACACGCTGCTCAGACTTGGGTTCTTTTTCTTTTTCTTTTTTTTTTTTTTTTTTTACATTTTGTCTCTTGCATTGAACTTTACATTTCCATTCAAAACGTTTTGAATACAGCCGATAACATCAACGATTCAACATGCATCACAGACAAGCTGCATCCCACCACTTGGGGGGGGGGGGGGGGGGGGGGGGGGGAATAAATGAACCAGAAATTTTAGATGTCCTGACATGCATCAATAAAAACAGGCTACAATTGTAAGTATTCAGAGTTCCTGTGGGCGCTTTATATAAATAAACACACAATATCTTTCATGATGTGGTAGGGAAAAAAACAGAAAAGCATTAAAATTCATGATCCCACCAATTAGAACCGAAACCATGAAACGTGGCAGAGGAAAGGTACAGCTATAGACTACAGTGCACAATTTGTTTCACTGTACATACTAATCAGGCTTTGAATGCATTATATGCACACACACACACACACACACACACACACACACACACACACACACACACACACACAGAGTATTGTTAGTAGTGACCAGCTCTTACCGAAGGTCCCATGAGCCCTTTCGATCCTGGGTAACCTCTGTCTCCCATCCGCCCCTGCACAGATTCGAAAAAAAAAAAAAAAACGAATACATTAGAATGACATTCGTGAGAACACAAGAAGAGCACCACTGAGAACACAGAAAGGGCACCACAGAGAACACAAAAAGGGGCACCAATGAGAACACAGAGCAACAATGAGAACTCAGACAGGGCACCACTGAGAACTCAGACAGGGCACCACTGAGAACACAGAAAGGGTACCACTGAGAACACAGAAAGGGCACCACTGAGAACTCAGAAAGGGCACCAACGAGAACATAGAAGGGCACCAACGAGAACACAGAAGGGGTACCACTGAGAATACAGAAGGGGCACCACTGAGAACACAGAAGGGGCACCACTGAAACACAGACAGGGCACCACTAAGAACACAGGCAGGGCACCACTAAGAACACAGACAGGGCACCACTGAGAACACAGACAGCACACCACTGAGAACACAGACAGGACACCACTGAGAACACAGGCAGGGCACCACTGAGAACACAGGCAGGGCACCACTGAGAACACAAGACAGGACACCACTGAGAACACAGACAGGACACCACTGTGAACACAGAAAGGGCACCCACTGAGAACACAGACAGGGCACCACTAAGAACACAGACAGGGCACCACTAAGAACACAGACAGGGCACAACTGAGAACACAGACAGGGCACCACTGAGAACGCAGACAGGACACCACTGAGAACACAGACAGGACACCACTGTGAACACAGACAGGGCACCACTGAGAAACACAGACAGGGCACCACTAAGAAACACAGACAGGGCACAACTGAGAACACAGACACACACTGAGACGCAGACAGGGCACCACTGAGAACACAGACAGGGCACCACTGACAGACAGGCACCACTGAGAACACAGACAGGGCACCACTGAGAACACAGACAGGGCACCACTGAGAACACAGACAGGGCACCACTGAGAACACAGACAGGACACCACTGAGAAACACAGACAGGACACCACTGAGAGAACGCAGACAGGGCACCACTGAGAACACAGACAGGGCACCACTGAGAACGCAGACAGGGCACCACTGAGAACACAGACAGGGCACCACTGAGAACACAGACAGGACACCACTGAGAACACAGACAGGACACCACTGAGAACGCAGACAGGACACCACTGAGACACAGACAGGGCACCACTGAGAACGCAGACAGGGCACCACTGAGAACACAGACAGGGCACCACTGAGAACACAGACAGGGCACCACTGAGAACGCAGAACGGGTACTTCTTAGAGCTCAGGCCTCCGCCAACGTGGATCGCATTCTGTATCTCTCCTCTGACCCAGACCCCGCATTGAGGGGCATGACCACCAACACGTACACAGGATTCGTCCTACCAGCCACCGTGGTGAAGTGGTTAGCGTCGCGGACTCCCAGCTGGGAGGTCGTGGGTTCGAATCCCATCAGAGTCATGTGGGTTTTTTCTGCCCGACCGGCTCCTACCCAGAGTTGAGTTTGCTGCGGACTCAGTTGGGAAGACTGGGACCACACAGTCGAATTTCATCCACTTAATGGATGCGTTTCTGAGAGTGTTGCTAAAAAATTCCTGACCAACACTGCAGGTGCCTGTATCTCTCGGGCCTGGTTGACGCCGGGATATGTTATGAAAGGAAGCGTAGAGTACACCCCTGTCATGTAGTCTCAGATCGAAATGGAAATCCGTGGCATCATCTTAATCATCATCATTCTCATCGATCAGCAGAAAAAAAAAAAGTCTCGAATTCTGTGGCCCTTCATTCCCTGCTCTCATGGTGACCTCAATTTCGATGTCCTCTCCACGTCTGTGGTCTTGGTTTAGTCCCGTCGGGGTCACCGGTATCGGCGAGTCCATGGGGGCTGTCGCTGGACGGACGTGGTGGCGCCTTCCGGAGGGACAGCTCACTCGCACCGGCTCCGCGACTAAGCAGTTATTGTCGTCAGTAAGGGGCTTAGTAGGTGGTGTGTCCTGCGTAGATCAGAACAGGCGCCACTGAACACCACCGAAGTGACTCGGCAGCAGTGCAGTGTCTCCTCCGGTGTGTTGCCTCTTGACGACTTGACATTGACTGCTCCCTGTGGATTGCCAGTGCCGGGGCTGCGGCGGGGCCGACCGGGCTGTGGCTGTGGACGGGGTGTCGGAATGAGCGGCATGGGTGCACTGCCTCTCAGGAGGCGCAGAGGTTGGGACAGCGAAAAAAAAAATGCAGGATTCGTCCTTGTACTACTTTCTATTTTTTGCACCCCACTTCGTTTCTATCGGTTATGCAGTTTCTACGTCATCTTGCCGACAGACGGACACACCAACAGACGCCGACGACCACATGCTTTTCTGACAGAGGTTGTTGTTGGATTCGCTTGAAAACCCACTCTATATTTCTAATCTGTCTGTGTGCCTGCCTGCCTGCCTGCCTGTCAGCCTGCGCCCCCCCCCCCCCCCTCCCTCTCTCTCTCTCTCTCTCTCTCTCTCTATGACATTTCCCCACGATGCACCTTGTTCGAAACGTACTTTGTGTACCCGCTTCCTCGAACTCACGAATTTGCTTTACACATTTTTTGTAATCCTATGTTCATATTACAAAAACATTTGCCACTATGCGTTTGCACTTCCTCCCTGTTTTCTTTCGCTGTGGGCCAGGCGTAAAAACAAGGTAAGTGATGCTCATTTGGTGCAGGTCTTTGCGCGACCTCTGGTCTGTATTTACCTGGGCGTGTATTCCCGACCCATCCCCCAACGCCGGTCCTCTTTTTTTGCCAATCCTGTATTACCTCCCATGCCTATGTCACCGCCAGATCTCTCTTAACCCCAAATCTGCATTCCCTTCTGGTCTGTATTTCCCCAGGTCTTTCCTCCCGCCCCCCAAATCCGTCCTCTCGTCTTCAGACCAGTATATCTACCAGTTCTCTCCCCCCCCCCCCCCCCCCCCCCCCCCCCCTCCCTCCGCACCCCACTCCTCCTGTTTATGTTCTCCGACAACCCAACCCCCGTCCTCCAAAGGAGATCATTAGCATAGAAATGGGTTGGCTACACCAGATCAAGACTGAAGGTTAAGTGACCCACAAACAGATATGGCATCCCAGACCTGGATTAAAGATCAAAGTGATTGTAAAACGTGTTTATAGTGACCCACTGTGACTTACAGACGACGTATCCCAGAATAGGTGGCGATGTCCCAGAATGATGCTACAGATGGTTGAGACACGATAGGGATACGGTGACTTGAAAAGGCACCATTGAGAACAAAGCTCAAGTGACCCGGGATAAGATACTATTAGTAAAATCGAGTTTTAAGGTCGAGTAACCAATAATGGATTAATTAACCCGAGTCTGTGTGAAGGGTAGGGTGATCCACAATGGCTTATAACGACCCAGGTGTTCAAAACTTACGTGACCCAGAGGGGGTCCTGGTGACCCAGATACAGGTCAAAGTTCAGGTGATCTAGAAAGGAGAATGCTGATCAGGTCACAGGTGCCGGATCAAGAGCCCAAAATAGTTCTCTGTGACCCAGAGTAATCTTAAACGTTAAGCTACGAGACATCATAGATTGAAAGTCTAGAGAATGGTCACATGCTGTATCACCGAGACCTATTCTGGGTCATTGTAAAACAAGTATAGTTACCCATGCCATATTCTGCGTCACTTAACAATTAACGTTATCAAGGCCACGATTACCCCCTTCTGGGTCACCCGATCATCATCCTCGACCTATGTTATAAATACCCATTCTCGGTCATTTGACCTTTAACCTGGGTATGGGTTGCAGTAATCAATTCTGGGCCAGCCGACATTTTAAACTCATTGCGGGTGATCATGACACTCTGTGAGTAACTCATCTTTACCTCGGTCTGAGTCGCAATATCCAATGCTGGGTCACTTGACTTTTAATAATGATGTGAACCGACACGAGCGATTCCGGGTCATTTATATATTACTTCGACCCCAGTATGAGTCATCCGAGTTTTAACCTGAAAATCAGTCATCCTGAGCCCTTTTGGATCGCTGGATCTTCAGCCTCGATCAGGATCGCAATGTCTGCTTCCGGATAACCTAACCTCTGACCTTGATCAGGGTCATATAATCCCTTTGACGTCACGCGATTCTCCTTTGCGATGGAGAACGGAAGTTGGGGTCAACATCTACCTGGGAAAATACAGACCTTGGGGGATCACAGACCTCAGTAAGCACAAACCTGGGGGTAATCTGAGAAGGGAAATGGGGACATAGACCCGGGATGACTCGAGAAACACAGACCTATGGGGAATATGGACCTGAGAAAATATAGACCGGGGGCAAACACAGAAATCGCTTAAGGTAGAAATGGGGAGGGGGGGGGGGGGACAGACAGACGACGTGGGGGTAACATGCACCTGGTGAAAAAACTGACCTTGGGGGATCATTGACGAATGGGGGAGGGAGAGGTGGATCGGAGCGCGCGCTTGCGAAAACTCACACCTGGAAGTAACATGCACTTTGGTGGTCATAGACTGGGGTCAGTGGGGAGGGGGGGGGGGGGGGGGCAAAGATGTGGACAAACATGGACCTTTTGGGGATCGAGGGGAACACAGAGCTGGGGGTCCCGATCGTATGACACCGCCCCCCCCCCCCCCCCTCCCCTCGCCTTCCTCCTGATTAAGCAGTCTCATTTAAAGAAAGTCGTTTGTTGGTTCTTTTTGATGCAAGATGCAAGCGACTCTAGAGATGATTTGAAGTTTGGGTGTCTGGCAAACAAAATACCAAGAAAAATTCAATCAGCTGCGTTAAAAACAGATTTGTTGACATTGATCCTAAATCTCCAAGACATCCAATATGTGAAGGAAATTAGCACGATGGATATCTTTGTAAGTATACACCATCGTAAAATCTGGGTACACGGAGAAGGGTGTGTAACTTAGCTTCTGTCATACAAAGTACACACTTTGCCATGCAGGCGTAGGCAATCCGCAATACCGCACTTAGGTTTTGTGTTGGATACATAGCATCTTCTCAGCACAGTGCTTACTGAATAATCTGAATAAAGGTTGCCATGACACTTTGCAGTCCTGTGTTTTCCAAGGACTCAAATCTGTGGCTGGTCATGATCATGCAGTTTTTCAAGAACATTTACCCATATTTAGGATGGGATTGTCTCTCCTGAACCCATGTTTATTCAAATGCAAGATAAATGGTGACAGAAATAAATCGGATCCTTTTTACCAGGGCACAACGGAAACAAAGTAAGAATACTCGCCTAATGATGACAGAAATGAATGCTGCCCCCCCCCCTCCCCCCCTCTCTCTCTCTCTCTCTTTCTCTCTCTCTTCTTTTCTTTCAAAGAACACTCAGATGTAAAGAAAATCGATTCTTTAAAGATGGTCTCCAAATCAATCAAAAATTGAATTCTCTTTGCTGATTCGACTTTACATAAGCTGTAAATGTACTCTTTACTTTGTGATTTGACCTCTCTCTCTCTCTCTCTCTCTCTCTCTCTAACACCCACACACACACATCTACTCCACACACACACACACACACGCACACACACACGCACGCACAAATGCCCGCGCATGAATGCGCGCACGCACACGCACGAACACACACACACACACACACACACACACACACACACACACACTCACTCACTCACTCACTCACACACTCACACGCACGCATAGTCTTAAATTTCAATGTTTTTTAACTCGCTGTTTCAACACCATATCTTTTAAACTTCAGACAAGCACATGAACACCCGTGGTCGTAAGAAGAAATCCCCGCTCAGATTTACAGCCTAACCGTCTCATTAAAGGCCGGAACTGCACACCTGCAGCGGTCGTTTTCCCTCCATAAACACAACAAAACCTTTCTGGCTGTGAAGCTGTTGACGGGAAAATAACACAGGATGCACGGATGCCACAGCATGGTGTAAAATTTTCATTAAAATCTACGACCTCTGTTGCAATACCTTTTTGTCCCCTCCCGTAAAGGGCGTGAGAGCTACTGAAACGCGTCAAAAGCAATCAACGTCGGCCACGTGACGTCGTCTGTACATTTTACTACAAGCCTTATTGAAAATTGAACCTTTGGTGGTGAGATCACCATAGTATTATGGACTGCGGTGTGTCTCTATTTGACGCCAGGAGCACAGACACAATCAGCCGTGTCTCCCTGATGTGTCTGATCCAGCTGACGAAAGGCCTAGGAGCTGGCAATACAAATAGATCTGCTTTGAAGAGGGATTACGATGGTTCTCTCATTCAGCTAGTGAAGAATGTTCATATTTATATAAATTTTCTGAATTTTATGTTCCCATTTCTCTTCATCTTCAACCGCCCCCCCCCCCCCCCCCCCCCCCCCCCCCTTTAGTTCAAATCTTTGCCAAGTCATTACTGTGATGACAGAGGTGTTGTTGGTCTGCGCTTTGTTTTCCCCCCACTATTAGATTGTTCATCTTTGTATTTGCCTGACTTGATTGAAATCAAAAGGCTGTGCCAGTCTTGAATAAAAGTTACTCTGTGTTAGGTTTTCTTATGGGAGCAAGAGTTACCCTACTTCTTTACTGTTTACAGGCATTATTGTTGAAAGAAAACTTTCGAGAACCCGGGCTAGGTGGACGGGGATTGCAGGGACGAAACGAACGGATCTAGGGAGGAGCGAGATAATGCTTGTTTGTTTATCAAGATCATGTATGGTTAAAACACCTCTCCTCATACACACACACACACACATACACACACACACAGAATCCTTAATTTCAATTTTTTTTACTCGCTGTTTCAACACCATATTTCTTAAACTTCAGACAAGCACATAAACACCCGTGGTCGTAAGAAAAATCCCGCTCAGATTTACAGCCTCACCGTCTCATTAAAGACCGGAACTACACACCTGCAGCGGTCGTTTTCCCTCCATAAACACAACAAAACCTTTCTGGTTGTGAAGCTAATGACGGAAGATAACAAAGGATGCACAGACGCCACAGCATGGTGTAAAATCTCATTAAAATCTACGACCTCTGTTGCAATCGTTTTTCGTTTCTTTCCTCCCGTAAAGGGTGTGAGAGCCACTGAAACGCGTCACATGACCTCGTCTGCACATTTTGCTACAGGGGTTATTGTTGAAAGAAAATTTTCGAGAACACGGGGCTTGGTAGGCGAGGATTGCAGGGACGAAACGAACGGACCTTGGGAGGAGCGAGAAGCAAGATAATGCTTGTTTGTTTATTAAGATTATCTATAGTCCAAACACCTCTCTTCACACACACACATACACATGCACAAAGGCGATCTTCAGAAGTCTTCAAACCAAAGAAGACCGTTCACCTGGGGGACAGCATTTTGGAATGAACCATTGCTTTGCTGTCGTGAATTATATCGCTCCTACATAATGCAGACTGTTCTCTCTCTTTACCCCCCCCCCCCCTCCCCCCCCAATTTCTTTGTTATGCCGTCATTAATCAATTAATCAATTATCTTTCCCTGTCTCTTTGCCACCAAAGGTCTGACATGGGGCTTTTTCAATGCAAATTATGTTTCCACCTTTCAGAGATTCTTACCTATAAAATTCTCTCTTTTTCTGCAACTTTTTTTACTTTCATTTCCAATATCTTAAACAAAATCAATATTAATTTTCGAATAAATACAACATTACAGAAAACAACAATATTTGAATTGCAACAAGCTAGCGCTTACGGTTGTGTCAAAGCTATAAAAACAACAAAGAAAATGACAGAAGATCATGTAGATTTTACTAATAAAAATAGATTAATACATAATAAACGACGAAAGTGAAGAAAAAATAATAAACATAAGAAACATTTAAGGTAACAAGCTTGCACAGACTGTATTCACATTACCAACCCTCATCTAAGGCGTTGAGAGAGAGAGAGAGAGAGAGAGAGAGAGAGAGAGAGAGAGAGAGAGATGCTCCAACAGTTTCACTCTTCTAAACTTTTGAAACGATTGTAAAAAAAAAAAAAAAAAGTCTTGAGCGTTCCTGTTTAAGTTACAAATGATTCTCTGCCACTAGATAGAAGACATCCGCTACAGATTTCTTCACCCTTCTCTGTCATTAGAAGGAATACATCTGCTGCAGTTCTTCACCCCTCTCTGTCACTAGACAGAAGACATCCGCTCCAGTTTTCTTCACCCCTCTCTGTCACTAGACAGAAGACATCCGCTCCAGTTTTATTTACCCCTCTCTGTCGCTAGACAGAAAATATCCGGTCCAGTTTCTTCATCCCTCTCTGTTGCTAGACAGAAGACATCCGCTCCAGTTTTCTTCACCCCTCTCTGTCGCTAGCTATGATACATCCGCTCCAGTTTTTCTTCACACCTCTGTCGCTAGACAGAACAGATACGCTACAGTTTTCTACACTGTCCTCGGTTGCTTGACAGAACATATCTGCTTAATTTTTTACACCCCTTTCTGTTGCTAGACAATCGGCTCAGCTTTCTCGATAGAACAGACCCGCTCCAGTTTCTATCACTTACTTAGGCCATTTGCTCTTGCCAGAGCATAGGCCATCAACCACTGCACGCCAACGACCACGGTCCTAGGCAATCTTTTCTATTTCGCCCCAGCTGCAACCCATCTGCCTGGTGTCCGCCTCCAGGTCCCGTCTCCAGGTGTTTCTTGGTCTTCCTCGCTTCCTTTTGCCTTGTGGATTCCAGGTCAGAGCTTTTCTGTTGGTGTTGTCCGTGGGCTTTCGGAGGGTATGTCCTATCCACCGCCATCTTCCTTTACGGATGTCTTGCTCTTCTAGCAGTTGGTTACTTCTTTCCAACAGCTGTTTGTTTGCTGATTGTGTCTGGCCAAATGGATGTGTGGAGGATCTTTCGCAGACAGTTGTTAATGAAGGTTAACATAGTCAGTCCAGACCCTGTGATGCTGGATGGAGCCCCGCTGGAAGAAGCCAGTAGCTTCACATGTCTGTGCAGTAGCTTGTGTGTGGTGGTCTTTGTGGCTCGCCACATCTCTTATTCGTGTAAGAGGGCAGATTTGATGTTCGAACTGAAGAGGCGGATTTTCGTGCTGGTGGTGATTAGTCGAGATTTTCAAATGTTTTTCAGAGTGATGAAGGCTGCCCTTGCTTTTCCTATTCTGGTTTTCACATCGGCACCAGTTCCCACTTGCTGGTTGACGACACTGCCCAGACATGTGAAGCTACTGGCTTCTTCCAGTTGGGCTCCATCCAGCATCACAGGGTCTGGACTGACTATATGTTAACCTTAAGTATTTGGGTTTTCTGCGGGTGTATGGTAAGGCCGACCTTTCCTGCAAAGATTGACAGGTCTGATGTCTTGTCCTGCATTTGTTGTCTGGTATGGGAGAGCAGGGCCAGATCATCCACAAAGTCCAGGTCGTCGAGCTTCGTCCAGAATGTCCACTGTACGCCATTCCTCTTTTTCTTCTGTCGTCCTCTTCATCACCCAGTCAATGGCCAGAAGGAACAGGAATGGTGAGAAGTGGCAGCCTGGTGGACTCCGGTCCTCACCTCATATGGACGTGTTGTCTGTCCTGCGTGAACCACCTGGCATGCTATTCCTTTACAGGGTTTCTGAATCAAATTGGTGATCTTTGCAGGTACTCCATAGTGTCGTAGCAGTTGCCACAAGCTGTCTCTGTGCAAGCTGTCAAAGGGCTTTCTGAAAGTCCACAAAATTCATGTAAAGTGTTTGCTCGATGATGATCCAATCTGGTCTGTGCATGAGCGATGTTTCCGGAAGCCTGCCTGTTGTTCCTTAAGTGTTTTGTCCACTTCATCCTTCATTCTCTCTAAACGAATCCCGTTGAAGACCTTGCCTGGTACTGACAGGGAAGTGATGCCTCTATAGTTTCCGCAGTTGCTGAAATCTCCCTTCTTTGGTAATGTAATGATGTCTCCAGTTTCTATTCCATGTCCGAATGCTAGACAGAAACGATCCATTCCAGTTTTCTGTGTCGTTCTCAACAGCAGAAAATCCACTCCTGTCTTCTACACCATTCTCGCATGCTAGACGGAAGAGATCCGCTCTTCGCTCCTCTCGAATCCTAGACATGCGATCCATTCCAGTTTTCAACGTCACTCTTAAATACCACAGAAAACAGCTGATACCCACATGACCCAGCCAGTCCCTCCATACCGCTCACATTCTGATTGTATACGAGTTCATAACACTAAGAGCAGAGAGGAAAACAAACTAGAAACAGAAAGTGTCTGATCCTGGATTTCACCGACCACTATGGTATCCTCAAAACTCATAAACACATGCCTGTGCAATCTGTGACTCGCGACGCAACAGAAACGGAGGTATAGGAATACTACTCAACCTATAAAACGGGAAGAAAATCCAGCATGGGAAAACTTTTCATCAGCTACGACGCTAAGATGGACGCCCACAAAGTTGCAGCTTCAACCCTGGCGAAGCGGGAAAAAAAAGGACTGTGCACAGCAAAACGGTTACGTTTTCTGATGTCCCGGTTAACAACTACATAATTCCAGACACAAGCAGGTGAATGACCCGCCTCAACCAAGTACGAACTCCTGAACTTTGCAATGTTGCCGCTAAGGAAATAGAAAGACATACCTGTCAGCTACGAATAGTCAAAAAGGGATGCAAAATCAAAACAACAGAAGAAATGACAGCCACATCGTACTACCTATAACTTAATGGATGGCATCCGCCTCCTGTCCAGCGCAGATCAGATCCCAACAATGCGGTAAAGGACCGGCCATTGCAGCCAGTGGGACTCTACTTTACCAGATTTCACACCGGAGGTATAAGCAACTGGGCATATGGTCCAAAGTCAATGACAGTTCTACATCTTCTGCAGGACTCTGTGTGTGTGTGTGTGTGTGTGTGTGTGTGTGTGTGTGTGTGTGTATGTGTGTGTGTGTGTGTGCGTGCGTGCGTGCGTGCGCGCGCGCGCGCGCGTGTGTGTGTATGATTGTGACCTTTTCATTTACCTTATGACAGCCCTTATGTTGTCTCATGCAGTCTAGACTGGGCTTTTAGCACCAGAAAACGCAAAAAAAAAAAAAAAAAAAAAAAAAAACCCTTCAAAAAAAAAAAGATTCTCTTCTTCTGTGTTCCTGCTGGTTAACTACTATGTGTAGCAGGGATGCAGTCAACCTACTGTACACAGTAACACAGCCTCAAAGCAGTTCGGTAAGCAAAAAAAACATGGGTTAAGGAGGCGAGTCTTTGATCCTCCCCCAAAGATGCCTCCTAATAAGCAGCACCTTGACGGTCACAGGGCTTTAACACACACGCCACACGGCTCATTACCTTGGCTAAAACACCCGGAGGGGAGGGAGCCGCCAGGGGCTTACCAAAGGGAGTTAATAACAAGAAGATGGACTCGGCGTGTCACGGTGATCTGACTGACAGAAAGTACGTCCCTTTGCTTTTGGGAGTCTGACACCACAGACAGATGTCTGGGTGCTGTGTGCTGGAGATTGGGAAGGATGGGGGGGGGGGGGGGGGGGGGGGGGGGGGGGGGGGGGGGGGGGGGGGGGGGGGGGGGGGGGGGGGGGGGGGGGGGGGGGGGGGGGGGGGGGGGGGGGGGGGGGGGGGGGGGGGGGGGGAGGGGGGCACGCTGGAGGGCGGGGGGGAAGGAGTGTGTGGGAAGGTACAGGAAGGGAGGATGAAGGGAGGACTGTTTTAGAGTTCAGGGGATATCATGGAAGTCAACCACCTTCGGCGTTCTGAAGTGGGGAAAGTTTTTCTTTTTTTTTTTTTTTTTACACCCCACCCCCTCACCATCCCTTCCCCCCTCCCTTTTCTTTTTTTTTTCTTCAAGGCCTTTGGCCTACTTCCAAGATTCTACGATGGGAAGTGCTAAATGCATTACCAACGCAGCCCAGTTTAACGCTAACCTATGTTAAAACACTTCAGTGGGGGTTCTTTGTGCACCACTGATTCTGCACTTTTCAAGGAAATGTTTATGCTCTGGTTTACCGTTGGCAGCTTCATGGCACAGTGAATGGACAGCCCTAAGAAATGACTGTGAGAAAAATGTCAGCTGGATATTGTCAAGTACCTCTTTGTTTTCGTTTAGCTGCTCAATCCACTAAGATGTTTAATACTCACAGAAATTGGATTCATCTCATTTACTGATTTAGAAATGATAGAAAGTTAACCAAACAATTAAACAGTTTGTAAGTGTTGTCCATTTTACCGAACGTAAGCTATAATTTTGCTGACGCATTTCATTTTCAGTTTTCGTGTTATCATCAGTATCCTAATCGTCATCATTAAGATTATCTGAACGAACGAAGCCAAATAAATTGACGTGATACAGAATTTCAAACATCAGCAACAACATCATTATCAATATTCTTGTTGCAGCAAATGACGAACAACAGTTTCTCTCTAGGAACTAACGATAATAAGTGCTTACATCAGCGGCACAGTTTGAAAATAACAGAACAAAATATAGAGTTTCCTCTCAACTCTCTAGCCCGAAGAGGGAACACGGGAATTCATTTTCAAGGAACTTGGCATGCCTTTTATTTTGCTTTAAGCAGAGTGAAGCTGCAGACGTGTTAGAGACCGTCTGAACACACAGAAGGCAACACCATTGGTCTGATGTCACCATTTCGGGCACTGTCTTTTCTCTCTCTCTCCCCCCCCCCCCCCCCCTCCTATTTATAACTATCACCCTCTGAGCACTGTCTTTTTTTCTTCCCCATCCCTTCAAGTGTCACATTTGGACACTGTCGTTTTTTCTTTCCCCGTCTCTTCAAGTCCATTTAGACACACTATCTTTTTCCCCATCTCTTCAAGTGTCACCATTTGGACACTACCTTTTTCCCCATCTCTTCAAGTGTCACCATTTGGACACTATCTTTTTCCCCATCTCTTCAAGTGTCATCATTTGGACACTATATTTTTTTTTCCCTTCTCTTCAAGTGTCACCATTTAGACACTATCTTTTTTCCCCATCTCTTCAAGTGTCACCATTTAGACACTATCTTTTTTCCCCATCTCTTCAAGTGTCACCATTTGGACATTATCTTTTTTTCCCATCTCTTCAAGTGTCGCCACTTGGACACTATCTTTTTGCCCATCACTTCAAGTGTCACCATTTGGACACTATCTTTTTCCCCCATCACTTCAAGTGTCACCATTTCGACACTATCTTTTTTTTCCCCATCTCTTCAAGTGTCACCATTTGGACACTATCTTTTTCTTTCCCCGTCTCTTCAAGTGTCACCATTTGGACACTATCTTTTTTCCCCCCATCTCTTCAAGTGTCACCATTTGGACACTATCTTTTTTTCCCCCCCATCTCTTCAAGTGTCACCATTTGGACATTATCTTTTTTTCCCCCATCACTTCAAGTGTCACCATTTGCACACTATATTTCTCTTTCTTTCCCCATCTCTTCAAGTGTCACCATTTGGACACTATTTTTCCTATTTCTTCAAGTGTCACCATTTAGACACTATCTTTCTCTTTCCCCATCTCTTCAAGTGTCACCATTCGGACACTATCATTCTCTGTCCCCATCTCTTCAAGTGTCACCATTTGGACACTATTTTTCCTATTTCTTCAAGTGTCACCATTCGGACACTATCATTCTCTTTCCCCATCTCTTCAAGTGTCACCATTCGGACACTATCATTCTCTTTCCCCATCTCTTCAAGTGTCACCATTCGGACACTATCATTCTCTTTCCCCATCTCTTCAAGTGTCACCATTCGGACACTATCATTCTCTTTCCCCATCTCTTCAAGTGTCACCATTCGGACACTATCATTCTCTTTCCCCATCTCTTCAAGTGTCACCATTCGACACTATCTTTCTCTTTCCCCATCTCTTCAAGTGTCACCATTCGGACACTATCATCTCTGTCCCCAGCCCCTTCTAACAGATGTCATGTCTTTTCCTTCCCCAGCCCCTTACCACGAATGCCGTTCTTTGAGCACTGTATTTTCCTCTCTCACTTCTTGTTAAAAATGACGCCATCTGTGTGCTGTGTTTTTCATTCCCCATCCCTTGCTGTAAACGTTACCATTTAGGGCACCGTCTTTTTCTTTCTCCGCCCCCTGTCACCACCTGAGTGCAATCTTTTTCTCTCCCTCCCCCCCCCCCCCCCCCCCTTTGAAACAAGCGTCACTATTGCGGCACTGCCTGTTCTTAACCAGCTCTTGATATAAATGTCACCATTTGGGCATTGTCTTTTTCCAAACAGCTCTTGACACAAATGTCACTGTCTGAGCATTGTCTCCCACCCCCCACCCCACCCCCCCCCCCCCCAACATCACAAATGTCACCGTGTTTTCTTCTTGTACTCCTCGCTCTGAATGCCACCCTTTGGGCACTGTCTTTTTCTTTGCCCATCCCTTCTTATAAATATCGCAATTTGCGCATTGTCTTTCCTGTTCTCACTCCCTCGCCATGAAGGTTCGTCTTTTTTTCTGAATCCAGAATGTTGCATATTATTATAACACTTCTCATAAACATACAATCACACAGTAATTTTCAGGAGGAGTTCAAATAATACTAAAAGACTTACAGAAGCAAAGAATCAATGACAAAAAAAAAAAACAACAAAAATCAGAATTTGAGCACTTTCCACAATGTGCTTCAGCAAGATATGTTGCAAGGGTTTATGAAGTTATTTCCTACAATATACCCGCTTGCATCCCTCTCTGACTTCTTTCGCAGTTCTTCAATTCACTTTAAAATCAAAGCTTACAGCCTGTTTCGAAAGGAACCCTCCACATGGACTGTTTGCGAAGAAAATCAGGCAAACAGAGCCACGGCGTACGAACTGTTTAAACAGATTTTTTGAGAGAACTAAAACGTGTCCTGTTTTCAGATGTATCATCAAAAGTGTCTCAGCCGAAAGTATTTGAAACATATTGCTCAGTACGATCTGTGCAACATGTATTATCATGGTGGTCACTGAGAATAGTGGCCGTAGAATCAAATCCCCAAAACGGCTTTAACAATAACAATAATAACGATGCTACTAAAATACCATCATCATCATCATCATCATCATCATCACCATCATCAACATAACAACAATATAATTACAACAACAACGGTGATGATGATGATGATGATAATGATGATGATGATGATGATCACGACACACAACAACAACAACAACACACATAATAATGGAGCATTCATGCAGCGCTTTCCGACGTTTCAAAGCGCAAATCAATTGAAGATCCCCCTCTTCCCATCCCCACACTCTCCCTTTTTTTTTTCCCATCCAATATACTTCGGTCTCCTGCCCACCCCTTTTTTTTTTCCGCTCACTCCCACCCATGTCCCCCTGCTCACAACGTCAAACTCCTGCGATCCATTCTCCTTTACACACACACACACTCCTTTACACACACACACACACACTCCTTTACACACACACACACACTCCTTTACACACACACACACAAAAAAAAAAAAAAAAAAAAAAACGCGCGCGCGCATGCAGGCACGGACGTATTCACAGGACTACAAAGCAGATTAAAGTTTACAGAAACAGACTTAAGTTTTCAGTGGTTGCAAAAACAAACTGACTGTAGTTTGCAGTGGACTGCTTTACATGAAAGACTTCTTTGAAAAGACATGTGTTACGATTAGGATAAGAGTGACTGAGCTGTACGGACATAGACAAACAGTGGTCCCTTTCATTAAAACCAAGCAGGATAAGAGTGGCAGAACTGGACGGACACGGACAAACAGTGATCCCTTTCATTAAAACCAAGCAGGATAAGAGTGACAGAACTGGACGGACACAGACAAACAGTGGTCCCTTTCATTAAAACCAAGCAGGATAAGAGTGACAGAACTGGACGGACACGGACAAACAGTGGTCCCTTTCATTAAAACCAAGCAGGATAAGAGTGACAGAACTGGACGGACATGGACAAACTGTGCTCCTTTACATCAAAACCAACGGTAATTTCTACTCTGGTATTAAAACCTTCAAACGATGCTGCTGCGACTCGACCGTGTCATGGTGGATGCTCACTGGTCAACCCCGCTGGACACAGAAGACATGAAGGCAGGCCGATATACTCACCGGTTCTCCTTGAGCTCCCGGGCTCCTGGAGGACCCGGCTGACCCTGAAACCACACGCATCAATGCTCAGGAATACAGTGAAATGCAGAGGACTGTGTTCACAGAGCAGCTTTCACAGACAACCACAGCGTTCCACTGATCTCATTTCACAGAGGAACACGCTGTTTTGCACATTGTTTCTTTTTTTTTTTTTTTTTTTTTACAGGAACAACAGGACAGTTTAGGGACATAGGAGATACGTCATTGATTACCGGCAACGCTGGTGTTTAGGAGTCCACTATTCAAAACTTCAGCATCCTAGCCTTTGAAAGAGACGTTTTTCAAATACTTAGGCTCACACAGTCTACACTAGAAGAGCACTAGGGAAAGCGCAGTACACAGCCATGGTGGAACGAATCTTGTATCGCGCCTCTGGTCAATTCATTAGTGAATACAAGTTACCTGCCAGGAGAGGTAATAGTATAGACTAACGTAGTAACTTCCCATGTATTTTTTTTATTTAATAGGACAAACAAAATCGAAAATGTCAAAAACTCTAGAATCAATAGAGTTATTTCCATATCCTATGGGAATGTGTTATTTTAGGTAGGTATCAACCCGTAACACTGGAAAATGTAATGTTATCGATGACGTGAACAGATCTTGGATGCAACTGTTTCATACATGCCCACAACACGGATCCGCAGTAACACTTTTACTGGTTCATCTTTGAGCCGTATTCCTCACCGCATGTCTACCCTTTTCTCTGAAATCAGTTCTTTAGTTTTTGCATATAACTTTTTTTTCTCAATAATTCATACTAATCTTGCAGAACGATCGTGCACCCGCTGTTTGAACCGCATGTGCACCCCGGATCCCCACCAAAATTCAACTCGTTCAAAATTTACCGAGTTTATCCCTTGAGCCACATTCACCATTTGATGAAGTTAGCTCAAAACAGGTTCCACAGTTTTTGCATAATTTTGCGGACAGAAAGACAAACAAGCATACGGCTGACGCGGAAGAAAACGTAACCTTCACAGCAGAAGAAAGTATGGAAACCTGCAAACCGTAAACGTGACGGTGAGAAAATTCATCACGTTCGGGAAAAAAAAAAAACGTGATCAACTTGGAACGGAAGAGAAATAACGGCAGATGTTGAACAAAAGCTCAAAAAGAGGAAACAGAAAACGACAGGGGGAAAAAAATTAAAGAAAACATCTCACACACACACACACACACACACACACATATATATATGCACGCACGCACGCACGCACGCACGCACGCACGCACACACACACACACACACACACACACACACACACACACATATACACACGCGCGCGCGCTTACTTTGATTCTTCACTCTCGAATGATGGACAGGAAGGTTCACTCTGTATTTTCCAAAATCGTTCTGACTTGTTAGAATTTGATCAAGTTCTTATGTTATGGCCAATGAGTTCATTTCTATGATTTTCCTCACACAGTTTTCGCTTTTTTTTTGTTCTCGCCATACAAAGTTTGCATTTTAGAGGCCGTATGCATTCAAATCTACCCACACATATATTTGCGTGCATAAACACGCACGCGCGCGCACACACACACACACACACACTCACACGCACGAGCGCGCGCGCACACACACACAGACACACACAGAGATTTATAAGTATTACCATACTACTTCGTCTAATAGCACTTTCAGTTAAAAGACGTTATACTGAAGAACTCACGCACACGCATACACACACACACACACACACACACACACACACACACACACACACACACACACACACACACACAACTAATACACGCACTCGCACATACGAGAGCCAGCTAGACATACAGCCAGCCAGACAGCCAGACAGACAGACGGACAGACAGGGTGAGAGAGAGAGAGAGTGAGAGAGAGAGAGAGAGAGAGAGAGAGAGAGAGAGACAGACAGACAGAAAGACAGACAGACAGGCAGGCAGACAGACAGACAGATAGATAAACAGACCGACAGACAGAAGGCCGGGCAAGAGAGTGAGGTTCCGAGTTTTCGCCCCTCTCCCCTCCCCTCGATAGCCGACAAAAATGGTGAATCAGCATGTTGCCTCATCCCTCCCCCCCCCCCTCTCTCTCTCTCTCTCTCTCTCTCTCTCTCTCTCTCACACACACACACACATAGACACAAAGCGAGCGCGAGCGCGCGCACTCTTGCATCACTGATGCGAATGATGCTGATAATGTTCCATGACACCACGGTGTTAACCGCGACGTTCGCCGTACCATATGGTAGGTAACTCGGCGCTTCACACCATAAACAACCTTTCTGCCTGAATGCCGCTCTGGCGGACTAGACACAATAATCCAATAAAAAATAAAAAAAAAAAAAGCGTCCCAGCACAGCGAGGCTAGCAACCCTGCGCGCTGCAAGATGTTGACCAGCCGTGCAGAGATAATTCCATTAGTCCCGACCGAGGCTGATTTTCCAACGGAGTTATCGCGCTGCGTCGTGTGAAATGGGGGAGGCTCAATGTCCCTTTCTGCTCTGCGTACAACGCTCAGCTTTGTTTTGGCTGTGCGGATATAGCGGTAATCGCACACGTTTAGATCTTAGCTCATACGGCGGACAACATCAAACGAAGCAAACAGAACCATACCGTTTTAGGTGCCTATCCGGTGGTTTGAGTGTATTGCAAGATGGGTCTCTATAGCCCTCGCTCTTCGTAGATGGTTATCAGCATAGTATGTCGTGTCACCTTTGCTGGATGTGCACGTGAAAACCGAAAGTAACTAACCTGCAATCACATTGTGTAATATTCCTGTCGTGTTCGAGAAAACCACGACAACTTGTTCATCTAGATATGAACATTTTGTAATGCGAGTAACTTCATTTTGTTAAAGCGGGACCGACCCATCAAGATCGAATTCTTTTGTAACATCTTTCAAAAGCATATTGAAAACAGAAACTGGACTGGTGAAGTCCCTATGTCGCTTTTCATTAACATCTCGTACGCAAAACAGGTCTGTCTTATACTCAAAGAGGCACTGGCACGACGCAGACAACTAAACTGCAGACAAAAAAAATGTAAGAAAATTTCTCATGGAATTCAGTTGAGAGAAACACGCAACAAAATTGTGTTAAAAAAATCATTAGTTCTCTCTCTCTCTCTCTCTCTCTCTCTCTCTCTCTCACACACACACACACACACACACACACACACACACACACACACACACTAGTACGTGAGCACGTGAGGGCGCTCACACTTTCATGCACGTGCATGCCCGCACGCACTCGCACGCATACACACACAGGCATGCGCCCGCGCACACACAGAGACGTTTTTCTCTATCTCTTTCTCTCTCTCTCTGCCTACACACACACACACACATACACCTCTGCACACACACACACACACACACACACACACACACACACACACACACACACACACACACACACACACTCAACGTGGAGACAGACAAACTAATGGTTGAGATCGACCAAAGGTAAGACAGACGGACGGACAGACTTACCGGCGCGCCACGGTTCCCGTCATTCCCAGGTCTACCAGGTGATCCTGGTGGTCCCTTAGAAACAAACCGACATAGAAATCGTCAGCCACGGACCAGCCTGCCGGAACAATGGTCAGCATCCCTCACAGTAATGGACAGGTCCTTAATCCTCACCTCATCCCATCAAAAATTGTACCATGGAGGGCCATCTCCGCCCCGACCGGTCCCTCCGAAGTGTACTAGCGGAAGACTGGAGACACTCAGTAGGGGATAGTTCCCATTCACCTTACAGTAGGGTCTTTACGGGTGTTGCTCAAATTTCCTGACAAACACTGCAGACGTGTGTATTTCCCAGGCCAAATTTGTGGCAGGATATACTGTCGTCATCAAAGGAAGCGAAGAGTGCAAACTTGTCATGTCGTGTGATGTGAGGACCCCCCCCCCCCCCCCCCCCCCCAAAAAAAAAAAAAAAAAAAAAATTAGAACTCCATGATGTCATCGTTATACTCTCTGCTTACCACGCAATAAATTTAAACCAATTGCCATATATAATTTGAAATTTTGTTTTATTTATCGGGGAGATTCCAATTTTGATTTACTTGCCACAGCCAGACTTAACACTGCGGGAGTGTTAAGTTCGTACACAGCTGCCTTTCACTTTTACTCACTATCTTATTTTTTCAGACATATAAACAATGAGAACTAACAGAAAGAGTTAGATATTTTCAGAAAGGAAAACAATCAGAACTGTAAAGAGAAAGAAAAGGGCGAAAAAAGAGAGAAGGAACCAGAAATGAAAGAAGAAGAAAGAAGAATAGAGAGAAAGTCTTATCATCACACCACCAACATCCATATGGATGTAGCCACATCATCTCCCTGTCAGGTCAACATAGAGCAAAACCAAGAACTGGCCTCAGGTCTCACCCTGACTTCCTGGTCTCCCTAACGAACCGCGGGGCCCTGGATTTCCTGGCGGACCCTGTCAAACACGGACACAACAAATCAAATCAGTCGACTCAGCCGTTGAAATGGTTTTGGACAGATACTGTTTATGGTTCGCTGGTTTTCCCTGCCATCAAAACAACATACAAAAAAAAAAGAAAAAGAATACTCTCGAATCCAAAAAAAAAAAAAAAAAAAAAACCTTTCCACCACAAAATGCAATTGCCTCGCTTTCCGAGCGGATTAAGATTTACGATAGTGTAGTACTATTTTTTTTTTCCGGTAATCCACTGGTTGTGTACCTGTAGATCTCAGAATTCAGACATTTGAAGAGAACACGGTTTTTCTAATGTAAAAAATGATCCCCTGAACGGTGTTTCATTTACATAGTTTAAAAAAAAAAAAAACAAACAAAAACAATCAACAAAAATAGGATGTGGAAATGCTGGGTCCTAAAATGAATACAAAGCTTGGAGAAGCAGAAAGATGGATAATCCTTGGAAAAGACTTTTTGTTTTTACCTCTTCTTTTCTGACCCCCCCCCCCCCCCCCCCCCCCCCCTTCCCCCCCCCCCCGATCCTCTTCCACCTCCTCATTTTTTTCCGAAGACCCCCTCTCTTTTTCTCATCTACTTGGGTTTCCATGTCCAGCCAACCTTCCTACCCCGTTTTCTGTTGCTAAAAGACTCCCCCCCCCCCCCCCCCCCCCCCCCCCCCCCCCCCCTGCCTCTTGCATTTCAAAAGGCCCTCCCATACCTCCTCCTCTTCCGAAGACCATCCTCTGCTTCCTGTTTTCTTATCACATCTTCTCTCTCTTTCTCCTTTTCCAAGTTCTTCCTCTTCGCGTGTCCCTTTACTGAGGATCTTTTTTCTGCCATCCTCTGGTTTTGCATACCTGTTTCCCTCTATTTCTTTTTTCCTTTTCCAACGGTCTTCCTCTAACTCCCTTACATTTTTCACAGTACAATTTTCTACTACCTTGTCTTTTCTCCAAGAACCCTTCAATGTCTCCTCTTTTTTTTTTTCTAAAAGACCCTTCTCTGCCTCGTTTTCTTTTTTTACAAATTTCGCACTGTACCTGTTTCTCCTTTCTGGAGAATCCTGATTTACCATTACCTCGTTTTCTAAGAATTCTTCCCTGGCTCCTTTCTCAAAGGATTTGCACCTACCTCCTCCTTTTCCAATGTATCTCCTCTGCTTCCTTTTCCTTTTTTTCAAAGTGTGTTTGTTTTCCTTTCAGCCCATTTTGCAAATACTCACGGATTCTCTCTCTCTCTCTCTCTCTCTCTCTCTCTCTCTCTCTCTCTCTCTCTCTAATGGTAGAGAGCGAGCAGTTCTTGACCAACTTCGTTGTTTTTCTCTGTTCTCAATAACTTTTTACATGTGCACTAACACATTTTCTTGATTTTTTTTTCCATTATCACCGACCAGGACGCAGTTACATAATGCACTTTGTAATGTCAGTACGTAAACAATGAGCTGGCGCATGCTGAATGATAATTACTTGCAACTTGTTTCTCTCTAGACAACGATCTACTTCAAAAGCACCATAGCTTCTAACCGCTATTGTTCTAAAAACACATTTTGTCTGTGCACAAACCATGATCGTTCGTGTTTTTAAAACAAAGAAGAGTTCATTCACGCAGGTCTACCCTGGAAAGTAAAGCGGGTTGCCGTATTCGCAAACACACGCTATGATGTCATGCTGTAATGTCATGCTTTAATCAGTATTCATATGAAATGACAGACGCCACTTCATTCAAATCACAGGTAGCTACTGTCGATCAAAACACCTGTGACCAGAATAAATACCACACCTAAAAACGTTTCGAATCATAATTGGAGAAAAAAAAAATTCGGCAAGATTTTTCTCCCCCTTCTGTTTACACACTGTTTTCTACTTTCCAAGGTCGGAAAATGAAAACGACATTGTTGAAAGCACGAAGATCAGCGCTTTAAGAAGAAGTTTTCTTTCCTGTGTTTGTCCATATTCCTTACCGCTGACCTTTGTTACGGGGCTTGTAACGTAATTGCTGTGTTGTGTGTTGCACCCGTACAAGGAGGCCGCCTTGATTCGTTCACTTCAGGCTAGTTCGGCTAAAGAGTGACTGGGATTAAAGATGGAAACTCTACATCACCCCCATCTTCCATGACAGGAGGTTGTGCCGGCGCTGTGACTGACGCTTGCTCACCCAAGGACCTCCTCAGTCATGGACGACAGGATAGAGGCGCTGAAACCAGTCCACGCCTGCGTGGTGCATCTATTCTGGAATTTTCGTCTTTGGCGTCTATCAGGATGTTCACCCTCCTCTGTAAACTGTACAGTGGTCTTGGGAAGATGTCCGTATCGAAGCTTGATGACTGAGAGGGGAGGTGATTGCCAGGGGACGAGTATTTTTCGCCCCCGTGGACTTGAGCCCCTTAGCCACACTTTTTAACGTGACTTTGTACGTTCAAACCAGTTCCACCCTCGAGTAACCGTGCATCTCTCTCTCTCTCTCTCCTCTCACACAGTCATCTCTCAGGATACAGACCCTCCTCTTTTCGGGTTACATGCACTTTGGACTGAGGATGTTCTCCCGTCACATCTAAACGGTGTACGACAACTGTACATTGGGAAGATGTTCCGTATCGAAGCTTGATGCTGAGAGGGGAGGTAATTGCCAGGGGACGGTATCTTTTCGCCCCGTGGGACTTGAGCCCCTTACCACACTTTTAACGTGACTTTCGTACGATCAACCACAGGGAGGTTCCACCCTCGATCAAAAACCGCCCTCTCTCTCTCTCTCTCTCCGCCTCTCTCTCTCTCCCAAATAATCTAAGACATTTTCCACTCTCTCGTCCTGTCTCTGACGCGTTTCCTGAGTCGTGACTCAACTGATGCCATCTGATGTGTTTGCCATAGTCGTGACTTCAACTGATGCGTTCTCGTGACTTCAACAAGATGTTACTTTCGGGTTACCATAGATCGTGGACTGTACATGTTTACTAACCTGCGATCAACCACAACGCAGAAATATAAAGTGACTCTCTCCGAAATAATCTAAGACATTTTCCGATGAAGAGGGAGGAAAGTTGCTCTATCAAAACCTCGTCCTGTCTCTCAACTGACGCGTTGCCTGAGTCGTGACTTCAACTGATGCGTTGCCAGAGTGTCGTGACTTCAACTGATGTGTTGCCAGAGTCGTGACTTCACATGTGTTGCCAGGGTCGTGACTTCAACTGATGCGTTGCCAGGGTCGTGACTTCAACTGATGCGTTGCCAGGGTCGTGACTTCAACTCAAGAGTCGATTTCAACTGATGCGCTGCCAGAGTCGTGACTATCTTCATTATGACGGGGCGGAAATCCACGGAGCAGAAGTCATCAGACCCCTATACCGGCGTATGCGCTGCTCTGCTGTCTGTCCTAACCCTGCTTCCCCTGATGGGGTGCAGAGTTTCTGTCTATGTTGGAAGGTCTGGATTCTTTGCTTCAGACCTCCTGTCACAGTCCAATTCTCTTCTGTCCATACAGAGGGAGGGACACAAGCCAACGACTTGCAGTTTCATCTGTACTGAGTAACTGATGAAACTTTTTCCCAGACGTTACGGAGTTTTTGACATTATTTCTAGTCTTCATGGTAAACCTTTGATCGTTTTTGTGATCGGATTTCAGCAAGGAGACGGTTGTATACAAGTTGATGTTCATAGCCACTGCCTTGAAAAGAGGGAAAGAGAGGTAAAGAACAAAGAGAGATCACACAAAGTAGTGAAAAAATGAGGTGAAGAGAGACAAAAAAAAAAAGAAGCGAATAAAAGACAAATCAAAGAACAAAAAAAAAAAAAAAAAAAAAGAAAGAAAAAAGAGGGAAAATGAAAAACAAAAAGAAAGAAGAAAGAGCAAAACGTCACACGATGTACGATGCAACCTGAGCTAAAACGTCAAACCGTATAATAGGCCTAATATTCCGCATTCACCCCAAACCAGATGCACTAAACGACTTCACAAAGCACCGTGATGTCTGACCTCTCCTTCACCATCCAGGAAATACGGGATGCCAAAGGCCTGTAACCAGCCCACTGACTGAAAACGCTTTTGAAAGGGATTACCTACCTTTTGATCAATCAAATGTGCAAAAAGGGCGAGCGTATCAAGCGCTTACTGTCTAACAATCAGAAAAGTAGCTACGTGAATGAAAAAATTGTTTCCTTCAGAATTGGCCGTTATCTGAATGCTTTGTCAAAATGGACAAAGAAATCTGTGTGATTTTTAAGCAGTTATCTCTTTTTACACAAAACGGTCTTCCCAAAACTCAGCTCATGAAATCTTTTTCTTTTGTTTAGTTTTTAGTTTAGTGTTCTGTGTGTGTGTTTAGTCCAGTGCGCGCGTGTTGCGAGTGCGCGTGTGTGTCCTGAAGATAGGTACTGTGCAACAGGCACTCCCCAAATTTTCAAACCACTGCCCCTTTACTCTCAATTCTCGCCCCCCCTTTTCGCATCCAAAATGTGAATCATTCTTACTTCACATGACACCTATGAAAAGAAGAGAAACGAACGGAAAGAAAAGGCTTGGCTCACAAAATCAACACTTACTAGCAAACACACAATAAAAGACTTAAAAACATGCGATCACCAATACTGAAAACTAAGCACAACCATCAACTCAAAGCACCCATCTCCAGATTTTTCTGCATATAACATGCCTGACTGCGCCTTTTACAGATTAAAAGTGTCTCGGTACGGTAGGGAATACAAACGCCAGATCATGAACTGAGATCCTGAAGAGTAAACGCCCCTAGCTTTTCGGGCACTTTTCAAGACTTACTTTAACTACAAACCAATTGGGGGGGTGGGGGGGGGGGATGATTCCTCACCTATACCTTACTTAGTAAGAAGTCATTAAGAGAATAAAGAAACCAACAAACTGTATAAGACCCAACTTTACACTTCTGATAAACTAAAAATGATATAGTGTCACAAAGACATTTTCTGCGGCTCGTGGGACATGATAAAATGCTAAATGTTTACGAATTTCTCAACGATTTAAGCTACAAAATGAAATTTTTAAAAAAAACCCGTAAATACCCAATTCATTTGCTAAAACAACACCCCCAACCCTAATAATCATGAACTTTCAGCTTTGTCGTCAGCAGTGGAGAGAAATGTCGTTACTGCGTAGCCTTTTCTTTTCTTTCTACTACTAAAGCTGTGTTGCAGATAGTGTGTCATTCAATCAGCGGCCGTTTTTGGCAATTGATTTTTGGTTGGTTGGGGTTTTTTTTTGTTTGTTGTTTTTTGTTTCAAATGGCTTCAAAAACGTTTCCCGCGGTTCCACTCGGAAAGGAAACGTTGCGGAACCTTGCCATTGCTACGTCATTCTGTGGCCGATGTAAAAACTGGCAAGCGAGATTTGTGTCGTGCGCGTAAATTATGGCTGCAATGTTTATTTTGATCAGATGTTCAATATGAATGACTAATGGCCAGGATGATCTATCCAAAAGTAACGTTTAACTAAGATTTTGCCGATTGGGATCTTGCACAATGGTGTGATTTTGCCGATTGGGATCTTGCACAATGGTGGCTTATCTTTATACTGAAACTTAAACATTGGTAATTACACAAAAATTTGCATCTCGCATTCTGTTGTTTAATATTTCAGTATTTAAGTATTCTGCGTTAAATCATGTGAACTTTTTTTTTCTCTCCTTGAATGGGTCAAACAGAACAAGACTGGTATTCTACGGTAATGTTCAGTGAAACATCATGCACAGAATCCGTCAGCATTATTCACCGAGCTATTGTAAGACAAAGTTGACCAAGGGCAGAGGGGTCAATACACACACGACGTGCGAAGAGATCTAAACTGACCCAGCCCTAATTAGACCATCTTTGATACTGCAAAAACGATTCGTTTACCCAGGTTTAAAAAATGTCAGTACAAAACTTTTTTTTTTCTTTTCATCAATTAACAAGTAGGGTAACTTTTGCTCCCACAAGAAAATATAACTCCAAAGAAATGCTGCTTACGACACCGAATCGCTTAGCAGACATGACAGCACAGAGCACACAGAACAAACAAGGAAAAATCCCCCCAAAAGGATGCTCCAGGCTTGTTGGTGATGTTTCCTTGTTTGTTCTATGTGCTCTTTGCTGTCATGTCTGCTAGGCGATTCGGTGTCGTAAGCAGCGTTCCTTTGGAGTTATGTTTTCTTGTGGGAGCAAGAGTTAATCTACTTGTTTATTGTTTGTTATTTACTGTTTCCTGCCTCATTTCATATTTGTGTTTTCTTTTTTTTTTCCTTTTTTTTCAGTTACACCAGCCTGACTTTTGTCAGTTAGGTCTTAGCAGTTCATACTTTACGTTACAAAGGTTGATTGTAACATCACTTTTCATGTAGGCTGCTGGAAATTTGGTTTTCGCCGCCTTTTAGTTTTATCTGCGTCGTATGCAGCGGCGGTTTGGAGGACGGAGGGGAACAGAGGTTCGATGTTTTGTTTTAATCCAAGCGCGGCTTAAAAGCAGTTTCTTGAGGAAATACTTAAATTAGATCAGATCATAATGCTGGCGGCAGAACAAAAAAAACTTCATCATCAACTCAAGTATACTGAGGGCATCACAAGTAAGTAGACCACCTCCCCATCCGTCTCCACCTACCCAATTCCCCTCTCGCTCCTCCTCAACAATCCCACCCTCATTATCCCACCCGTTCCCCGGTAAACCTCATCCCGCTGAACAAGATTGGAGTCCGTTTGTCTTTCTTTCGGACAGAGTGCAACCCTTTTCCGCCTTCCCTCCGAGCCAACTCCGTTCACCTGCACCCCCCACTTTCCCTCAACTCAACATGTTTTTCGGCTTCATTTTGGTAGTGATGTTCACATCGTCGATAACAAACAAAACAAATAAAAAATGAGGAGGAGCAAACAAACAAATAAAATGGAGGCTACTCCTTACCTGAGCGAAGCGATCCACCCCTTTCACATGTGGGCATTGATTTAAAAAGTACGATCTCAGGACAAACACCCATCACCATACGGATCAAACGACCCGAATGTTGGAGCCTTTTACCCCACAATGAAATTTCCAAAGAAAACCGCGGTTTCGGCAACAGCGTGTCTGCCTTTACCACGACAAACCCAAACAAACAAAAAGTCTAATGATCTAACTACTCTACAAAGCCACGTGTGAGTATAGTCGCTATGACTGCGCTACAAAAAAAAAAAAAAAGATAAAGGTCAGGGACCGTGCAACTAGGTCAAAGGTCGGTGCTGCAAGGCCACAGAGGCCGAAGGCTGTGCCAGGCGAGAGGGTGCAGCGGCGGCACGCTACATGCAGAAAAAAACAACAAAGTACAAGAAAAACAGGTACTTTGAGTGCGGCCACAATGTCCTCCCATACCGCTTGCCCCTTCGCCGACGCCAGCCCGGGATACCCGGCACACCAGGACTGCCCCTGAAACACACAACTTCACGCATTATGGACACTGCCAACAAAGGTGTCAGGGACAAGCATCATGATCAAGTGATAAAAAAATAAAGAATTTGTAATGGCGTAGTTTTTATGTGTTACCGTACCAACCAAGATTAAAACAAATTTACTGTGCTAAAAAAAAAAAAAAAAAAGTCGAGTGACACTGAGTGTGTCAGAGATAGAAAAAAAGCATACACAAAAGGCATCATCAACACCATCACATCATCATTCTCAACAACGTCATCGTTCTATGACATTATCCTCAAATTCTTTCCATAGGAACTCGTTTTATTCCCCTCCAATATCTACCCAAACCGATTCTTAACTAAATTAACCCCTCCCCTCCCTTCGCCCTTTTTGTTTGTCTTGTCCCGCAAGACCTTGGCTTTGCCCAATAGTGGCCAGAGGGGAGGGACACCCGAAACATGGACAGAGGAGGGACACCCCGAAACATGGACAGAGGAGGGACACCCAAAACATGGACAGAGGAGGGACACCAAAAACATGGGACACACGAAAACATGGCAGAGGAGGGACACCAAAACATGGACAGAGGAGGGACACCCGAAACATGGCCAGAGGAGGGACACCCGAAACATGGACAGAGGAGGGACACCCAAAAAACATGGACAGAGGAGGGACACACGAAACATGGACAGAGGAGGGACACCACCCGAAACATGGACAGAGGAGGGACACCCGAAACATGGACAAAGGAGGGGGACACCAAAATGGACATGGACAGAGGAGGGGGACACCCAAAACATGGACAGAGGAGGGACACCCAAACACAGAGGGACAGAGGAGGGACACCCAAAACATGGACAGAGGGATAGGAGGGACACCCGAAACATGGACAGAGGAGGGACACCCGAAACAGGAGGGACACAAACATGGAGGGACACCCGAAACATGGACAGAGGAGGGACACCCGAAACATGGACAGAGGAGGGACACCCGAAACATGGACATGGACAGAAACATGGACAGAGGGGACACCCGAAACATGGACAGAGGAGGGACACCCGAAACATGGACAGAGGAGGGACACCCGAAACATGGACAGAGGAGGGACAAGGACCCCAAAACATGGACAGAGGAGGGACACCCGAAACATGGATAGAGGAGGGGGACCCGAAACATGGACAGAGGAGGGGGACACCCGAAACATGGACAGAGGAGGGACACCCAAAACATGGACAGAGGAGGGACACCCCAAATACGGACAGAGGAGGGACACCCGAAAACATGGATACATGGATAGAGGAGGGACACCCGATACATGGACAGAGGGAGGGACACCCGATACATGGACAGAGGGGGACACCCGAAACATGGACAGAGGATGGACAGAAACATGGGGGGGGACACCCGAAACATGGACAGACTTCGGTTATGCTTCTCCCGATCTTCACTCCATTACCCGGTACATGGTATCAACGTTTTTGCTTGTCCCATGATATATGGGCGAAGGGGTGACGGTGCAGAAGCTTGGGCAGTCAACTATCTTTGCAGTCCCCTGTCCTCCATCCTACTTCATAACAGGGTAGAGGCTTTGTAACGAAAAACAGTCCCTCATGTTGCCCAACTTGGTTCTGCATTCAGATTGATAACAGACTAACAGCTTGACCAGTCCCTTAAGAGAAGACAGTAAACGCGCCCAAAGCGTCACAATCTTTCGCGCGGAGCGGCAAGACTCTTTTAAGTGTACCATCGGCTTTGCATGAACTTTGGCCGAGGCGTTCACATCTCCTGGTCTGTCTCGGACAGGAAGTCAAGGCCGGCTTCAGGACCCAGTCAGGCACCTTTTAACGCGTCAGACCTCTGCAACGAGACTGCGGGCCTTTGACCACCTCTCTGCTTGCCGTGCGGAGAACAGGACGAACGGCTACGCCGGGCAGCAACAGGCAGGAACCTCTGGTTATCATCAGACGCCGTCAGCTTGCCTGGACCGTGCGTGAATCTCGCCATCATCACTCCCTGTCCGCGATCCTTCCAAAAGATTTAGCAGGGGGGATGGAGGCTCCAGAGGCAGAGCGAAACAGGAACAAAGGATGACTTGGATGGATGAATTCCTCTACCCTGTCGCGCAAGACTCACGCCCGGGACCTATGGAGACCCCCATTTCTACATGCGTCCATCACGGTACCTCTACTAAACATGGCGTGTTGAATTCTAGTGTGAAACATTTCATTAGTATTGTGGGACAACAGAGTAATGAAACTTACACCCCCCCCCCCCCCTCCCCCCCCGCCCCCCTACCCGAATAGGGTGCTCATTCAAATTTATCAAAGGCACCTAGAATAGCAGACTCTGACAGTCTTACGGATGGAAGTTTCAAATACATAATTATATCACACACAGTGGTAAAATGTGCAACGGTATCTTCAAGAAGACATATCAAGTTAGTCCCTTGCAAAAGACTTTTACACTAGAACTTGAAGTACCTAATCGCAAAAAAAGGCATTTTAATTTATATTCTAGGGCGACGCAATGATGAAAGATTATAAAGGCTGAACTTTTTTTTTTTTCAGAAACATAGACATATGGCACAAAAGTCCGATCATTTTATGTTAGGAAATGTCAAATAACACATCATATCATGCTCAATGATAAACGTGTCTCGGCATCCTCAAAAAGACATTTGCAGTTATTCCCCCTTACTGCTGGTTTGTTTACAAAGAACTCGGAATACGACCTAGGCAAGAAGAAAGTGAATTTTGTGGTTTGTTCTTTTTGCTGTTGGTGCTTTTCTCCTTTGTTACTGATGACAAGAGATGTGTGTGAAGATAACAGAGAGTCGGGGTATAAAAACACACGATGTACGCATTCGCAGTAGCTCTCAACCTGAAGTACACTTCCAGCGACTAAAAAGCCTGGCGACTGTAAGAAACCTTAGTGAACAATTCCACAATTACCAGAACATCAACGGGGAGAAAAAAAACGAATGTATTCACTCGCACTGAGCAGAGCAAAGAAACTGACTGAAAGCGCTGGCGATTAAGACAAAAGACAAGGAGGGCACGTATGACCTCAGTTTAGGGCTTAGTGTCTGGTGTCCTGCATATGATGGCCCTGAACAAGCATCACTGAACACCACCCTAGTAACTTGGCAGTAGTGCAGTGTCTCCTGTGGCGGGTTGCCTCATATGGCATCTTGGCATTGCCTGCTCACTGCGGATTGCGGGACCCAGGGCTGGGGCGGAAAACCCCCCGAGGGTCGCTGTGGTCTGGGAGCCGGAATAAGCGGCGTGGGGCTTATGCCACTGAACGGGCATGGAATATGAGAGAGAGAGAAAAAAGAAGATGAAAAAAAGAAAAAAAGAAAAAAAAAAAAAAAACAAAGGAAGAAACAAAACGTAACATGTGACTCGGTCTTCCATATTAAAAGATTACATGGATACGTTTTAATGTCATGATTTGAAAATACATAAAATCCAACTCAACCCCAATATCCCCCCACATCACACACACACACACACACACACACACACAC
>JADBJO010000551.1:419221-421721 GCA_016801955.1 Conus betulinus | reverse complement strand
GACCATATTTATGTTTCAGATAAAACTAACATAACAGAAGTCTGCGTCCCTGTTCTAAACTGTAGCGATCATTATCCAGTTTGTGTCACATGGTCAAAAAAAGGAGTAAAAAATTCCCAAAACGGGACACAAGACAATGACCTACCGTTGCTTTACAAGATTTAACAACCAAGACTTTCTACATGACTTGCTCAACTCAAATCTCTCTTCAGTTTTCAACATAACTAATCCAGATCTTGCAGTAGAATTTTGGATCAAAACATTTACTGAAATTTATGATAAAACACGCTCCTCTCTAAAAACGATTAGAGTGCGACATGATCCTAAGCCGGCATGGTACACTAAAGAGTTACAGGAGGAGGCAGGTTACCTTAGAGATATGCTTAAACAACATGGCTATGAAGAGGAATCTAGAAAACTGAGAAATGCAATAAATTCACAGAAGCGCAGAGAAGAAAAAATGAAATATTATCGAGAACTAATATCGTCAAACCAGAACCCAAAAAATGCTATGGAGAGCTATTAACGAGCTTACAAACATCAATCTTCAAAATCAACTGTAATTAAAGACATCTCTGTCGAACAGCTGAAACACCCACTTTTGTACTATTGCCAATAAAATTGTCACGACAGATTCATCCAGATCAAACGACCTACAAAAACTGAAACAATATTGCCAAGATAAAAACATCAAGTCTGAACTTTATATTCCACCAATAACAGTTTTTGAAGTTTATCACTACTACCTAACGCACCTAAAACAGTCAGGTACCTGCGGAGTGGATGGCCTAGACGGCAAAAATCCTCAAAACTATCAGCTCCAGCAATTACAGATACGTTAACATACGTCTTCAATTTATGCATCGACAAAAATCATTTTCCCGACAGTTTCAAAAAGGCGAAAGTCATACCTATCTACAAAGCAGGTGACAGCTCAGACCCTGCAAACTACAGACCAATCTCAATCATTTCCACTATTTCCAAACCTTTGGAAAAACACATACACAAACACACATTACACCATCTAAATACATACCACTTGCTTCATCCAAGACAGTCCGGGTTTCGACACAACCATTCATGCACACTCAGCCCTAATCAACCTGGTTGATGACTGGCTAAATAGCATAAACAACAACAGATATTGTGGTGTCCTATTCATTGATTTCAAAAAAGCATTTGATGTAATAGACCATAACCTTCTTCTTAGAAAATTAAAATTGTATGGCTTATCCACAAAAAAACTCTTACGCTTTTTCACTCATATCTCACAAATAGACAACAATGTGTAAAAATTAATACAACTTACTCTTCATTTCAAACACTTTCCTATGGCGTACCACAAGGCTCTATCCTGGGTCCCTTACTGTTCACAATTTACATCAATGATTACCTCTCTCCATATCACATCCCACCTGTGAACTCTTTGCTGATGATACAACAATACATACAAATCATTCTGATGTTACTGTTCTTGCACAAACTTTACACAAGAAAGTGCGAATGACCCTCGTCAAATGGACTGAACTAAAATCACATGTCGCTTTTCACCCTCAAAAAACTAAAATCCATGCTCATCACAACCAGGCAAAAAGACACAAATCTAACTATTAAGTTTCCTCCTGTACATCTTAAAAATGAACTCGTTGAACAGGTTAAAAAGACCTCAAAGTGCTAGGAAGGAATAACAATTGATAATAATATGAGTTGGCAAGCTCACATAACCTCACTATGCAAAAAAGTTTCACAGAAAATTTATCAACTCTCCAAAAATCAAACGCTTCCTCGACCTGCATTTCACGCAAGCTTTTTTCCAGTCTCATATTCAATCATACATAGACTATGGATCTACTCTATGGGACTGTGCTAGCGCTAACAACACCCTCAAACCATTGTTAAGCCTACACAAGCGAGCTCTCTCAAATTAGTCCTCCTAAAAAGCAGTAGTCTTCTGGGACTCGGACTATAAAAAGATTCAAGTTCTCCCCTTAAGTCTGAGATTAGAATACAACAAAGGGATCATAATTGCATAAGATTGTGTCTGGGAAGGCACCCTCAACATTAGTTCACAGACAGATTTCTCAATAAATTCCTCAAGGACTCTACACAAAACTACATGTCCCTGTTCCTAGAATTGACTTATTCAAATCCAGTTTAACATATTCAGGTTCCCGTCAATGGAACTCGCTCCCCTGAATCAACCAAGCAACGCCAATGCATATCCAACCTTCAAACACCATTACTTCAAACCATCTTATGTGCCAGTACTTGCATACTCCATACTCCACTCCACCATAAATCACCACCAACCACACCACCACCCTCTTGGCTTTATGTATGTACCTGACTATTACGAAGTGTTTTTGTATTTGAAATGCACATGCATGTTATATTTTGTTTAGTAAGAATGTCTTATGGTGACGTACGATCGCGCGCGCGGCGTGTGTGTGTGTTGTGTGTGTGTGTTGTGTGTGTGTGTGTGTGTGTGTGTGGGTGTAGT
>JADBJO010000551.1:409221-414221 GCA_016801955.1 Conus betulinus | reverse complement strand
GACTTCAAGTTCCGTGGCCGAGCGAGCCATCTTGAATTTCCACACAAACTGAACAATCTCCACGGCTGCGGACTTAGCTTCTTATTCCACTCACCTTGCTACCCTTAGATCCCTTTAATCCAATTCTCCCTCTGGGTCCCTGCAAACACACGAATGAAAATCAATAATCCCCTGATGCTTCATTAATTAGTCCATCAAAGATACTTCCACGCCTCTGTTCCGTGTGTGCATATGTGTCTATTGCTGAGCATCACGAAGATGAGGATAAAGATCATTATGATAATTTTGTTAAAATTGCAAATCTATCACCTTGAACTTGAAGCTGAAGCAAGCACGCATGCACACACACAAACTTACACAACGATGAAGGAGCACAGCGAGTGAGCGAGCGGCACACGGCTGTTACGTCTACGTTTCCACCAAAGTTAAATCGTGTGCAAAACTAAGGTTCACTGAGAGCAGCAAGACAAAATAAAACATGAAAACAAAAGATGTAATGATCAGATGATTCTTCCACTCACTCAGATGCGCAGTCAACCAGCAACTAAACAAACTGAATCAACACAATCATCGTTCATTCACTCCATCTGTCAGTCTGGCAGTCTATGGATCCATTCATCGATCAGTCACACTCACAACAGCACGGGTCTTTGAAGTGCTCACCTGTGGCCCTTGCTGTCCGGGCAGTCCCCGGGGTCCAGCCGGTCCTTCAGGTCCCTGACACAGTGTTTGCGGTTCAATTCAGCTCAAATCAGTTCAGATCATGTCATGTCAAATGTGCTCTGTCTAATGTGTCTCATACAGGCGCGTAAGTCTTCAAAGGTGATGTCACACACACACACACACACACACACACACACACACACACACACACACATGCACACACACACACACACACACACACACACACACACACACACACACACATGCACAACGACAAAAGAGAACATAGCGTAAGTAAGCAAAGCCATTGCCGAGTTCCAGTGGCATTACTCTGCCTTATCCACAAACAACAAAAGTAAACAACTCACTGGAACAACTTCACTGATCCGGTTACTGTCTACGCTTGGACCTGGTATTCCCTGAAACCACACACACACACACACACACACACACACACACACACACACACACACACACACACACATATTCAGACGCATGTATGCATATATTTTCACACACACACACACACACACATACACATACATATATATACACATACACATATGCCAATCTGCGCGCGCGCGCGCACATACACACACACACACACACTCACTCCCCCCCCCCCCCCACACACACACACACACACGCAAGCACACACAAGTATAGGCACGCGCGTGTATGCCCAGCACGATTTCAGAAGATGTATGACATTCGCAAGCCGGAATGAGACGGAAAGAAGATGAGAGACAGACGGACAGACAAACATACACACGACAGACAGTCTGAAGAACGGAGAGATAAGAGTAGTCACGGATGAATGAATAAATGGGTGGATTGACAAATGAACAGACATATCCATATATCAATGTAAAAGTTGGTCAACCAGTGAAAATATGAACATAATAGTAAACGGGTTTATATATAAGAATACTGATCGATGAAAGAACATACAGATGAATCACTGAATTGATCAATCAGTCGAGCAATGAGTAAACAGACGAATCAATAATTCATTCGATAAATGAGTAGATGAACGGTCGAACGGACAACAAACGAACGAAGGCATGCATGCACGAATGAATGATATAAAAACTAAAGACACTAACTGGAGTGGGGGTGGAGAATGAAACTCGGTCACACCCACCTGTTGGCCCGGCGGTCCTGGAGGTCCGGGGGGTCCCTGTGCTCCAGCTGATCCTTCTGGCCCTGAAACACAACGCTTGACAAAGTGGAGGAGAGGAGAGCACAGAGCAATACAGCACAGCCGAGTAAAGCGCAGTGCGATAATGTACAGAGCTGTGCACACCAACATTGCACACAAGATTATTATACAGTTGAGAAGAGCAGAGTACACTACAGTACGACACTGGACCATACAGTATACTATAGTATAGTACAATTAAGTTCAACACAGTACACTACTGTACACTGCCGTTCAGTACAATATCGTTGAATTCTGTCCAGTGGAGTGGAGCAAAGTACAAAACGGTACGGTCCTGTACAGCTATGTACAGGTCAATACATAGAATACGACAGAATGCAGCAGAGCACACCAGACTTATCCTGAATCGCTTGAGTCGTAGATAGAGATGACTGACCTTAATGGCCCGGGGGATGGTGGTGGTGGTGGTGGTGGTCAAGAATGATATAACTCACCGTGAGTCCGCGCGGACCTGGTCTGCCGTCATTGCCTCTCTGTCCTCTCTCTCCCTGGGGAAGGTCAGTCACAGGACTCATGTTTATTTTACACACAGTATCACTATCGTCATCATCATCATCATCATCATCATCAACACACAACATCACCACAATCGTCAGCATCTGCCACATCCACTACCATCATCATCATCGTCGTCACCACCATTTACCACCACCATCAACAACAACGGCATAACCGTAACTAACATCATCACCATCACTTTGACCATTCTCCTCCTCCTCCTCATCACCACCTCGTTTTCTTTCTTCCGTTTGTGAGGATGGTGTTCATCGCTTCATACGGAGCAATGGTGTTTTCTTTATGGAGATATTAACGATCATCCAAAAAATCATCCATAACAAGAAGAAAAAGTGATGATGATGATGATGATGATGATGATGATGATGATGATGATGGTGATAAAAAATGTATATGTATTGTCAAGTAAATGATAGTAACAATGATAATCATAATAACAATAATCATGATGATGATAACAATAATAATAAAAAAATGATAATAATAATAATAATAACAATGATAATGATAATAATAATAATGATAATAATAATAATAATATAATAATAATAATAATGGTAATACGTAGTAGTAGTTGTTGTAGTAGTAGTTGTACAAATTAATTGTAATTATTAATTCTGATAACAGCAACAACAACAACAACAACAATAATAATAATAATAATAATAATAATAATAATAATAATAATAATAATAATAATAACAATAATAATAATAATAATAATGATAATAATAATGATAATAATATGTCAAGCAACGTTTTTAGTCGCAAACAGGCACGCAATATATCATTTTTAATTGAGGAATCAGTTTCCACTCAAAATATGTCTCCATCTTTGCATTCTTGAGTGTGTTTTATTCATTTCCCAAAAAGAGGGGACAACTGGGACAATCTGCGCTTATATCTATGATTGCTTATGAATATACATGTACGTTAAGTGTGTTGATTTATGTAAGCAACGTTTGTCTGTCAAATGTAATCTGCGCATTGCAGGTGAAATATCACAGGTGAGATATAAAATCAAAAGTGAAATATACAATTAGAGAAAAAAATGCATATTTTTTCTAAGTCTGAAAGAAACTGCTGAAATTAGCGCAGAAGACAGGAAACAGTTCAAACGCATGCATGTCGTCAGCTTCACGACTGCACGAGCGCAACGCGTTACGTGTGTTGCAGAAATGGTGGGCTGCTGAAATGTTGACTTCAGCTGGTTCGTGTAACTTAGCCTAATTCGCCGCCTTGCTACTAATTCACGTGAAAATGACTGATCACTTCACTTTCTTCACAGCCATAAAATCATGAAAATGGAAATGTTCGATCGTGATTTTTACGCACAAATGAGCATGCCATCTTTGACCCTAGCACAAGGGGAAAACGCATTTGGTCGCAAAGGCAAGCTGATACAGCATGACAGTTCAAACAGCACTCAGACTTAGCTGACTGTAGAGTCGATTCCAAACCACCGGCACCACTAACCCCCTCTGGAGGACAAAGGGCGACAATTACTGCGCATGCCCGGATGCTTCATCCGCCTCTAGGGCCTCAGATTTCGCTTTTTGTCTGCCTCTGTTACAGTCTTGGAACTCTCTGGTGTGCGGCGAGTCTCGGACCAGACAGTACGAAACCAACTACACGTTGCAGACTTGAGCACAGGAAGGCCTGCCCAGGTACCTGTGCTCACCCAGCGTCATCGACAGGTCCGACTTGATGGCGTCGCCACTGGACCATGCCACGCAGCTGGGGGAGCATTCATCTGCGACGACTTCCTGCTTTATCACCACGACAGGAGGCGGTCTGTCGCAGACCAAGCCAACGTCTCTCTTCGTGCATGAGGCTCCTTCTCATGGTGGTGGGGTTGTTATGCTTTAAAGTGCATTCAGTAGGAGTCTCTCGTGCAAGAACCTTACCGCCCACCCCTACGCTGCTGACATCCTACAGGCCCTCCCCTCCCGGCTGCTCCTGCCGTCGTTTCCCAGCATGACCTTGGTCGTCAGCATGCTGTGCTGGCTGTCAGTGCCTCCGGATTTGAACTGGACAAGGTACGTTTGGGATCATTATACTGGACGGACATGTCAGAGCGTGAGTAACTCCCGCTGCTGACCAATGACAGCTCTCTTCCAGGTACCCCAGCAGGAGTGAACAACATCCCACCGATCCCGTGGCACGTGATCCAAGACGGACGGAATCCAGGCGAAGGCAGGCTGTGACGGCTGATGGAGGCGACCATTCCCCCTTAAGGCCTTCCTGACAGCGTGTCCTTTCAGCCGTACAGTGACAGACTTCTCAACTGAACTGAACGAGGGGACATAATGCAAGGCTTTTCGTGTGCAGAATTCCACAATTACATTTTTCTACTCCCAGTTCTTACAGAACAGGGAGTAGTACTTACAATGGGAACGAAAGAAATGCTGTCTGTCTGTCTGTGTGTCTGTCCGTGGTCAAAATGTCTTCCACTCGGTCCAGACAAACCTTCTCGGCCGATCTTTCTGAAAATATCTAGGTATGTTCATTATAGGTCACGGGTGATGCCCAATGTTTTGTTTTACGAGAATAGCCGTTACTAACGGCTATAACGGCCCAAAACGTTTTTTCTTCTTTA
>JADBJO010000551.1:386721-401721 GCA_016801955.1 Conus betulinus | reverse complement strand
TTTTTCTAGCGCAACAGCAGCAGCTGATGGTGCATCAATAGCAGAAGTTGTTGCAGCGGCAGTTGCTCTTGTGCAGTCCCGTGCCTGTTCTTTGCCAAACTTGCAAAATGGCGGTTATCACTGAGATTTACCGACTGAAATTCTGAATTCTTTTTCCTACCTTACTGGAAGTTCCGATGTTTCGATTCCAGATGAGGGGGACGTTTCTGACTCACATCAAGCCGTGCAGGTTGTGGTGGAGTGAGTCTCTTTTCGTGGCGTGGGGGTGAGGGAAAGGAACCAAGCAACAGGTACTCCCTTCCACGCCAGAGTGAGGTCACACTTCAACCCCCATTTGAGAGGCAACGGGATGCCTTCTTCTTCTTCTTCTTCTTCTGCGTACGCAGGCTGATACTCCTGCGGACACTCCCTGCATAGACAGGCAAGGATTAATCCCATCTGCCCAACAAGGGAGTGGAGTTTTGTGGGTATCACCGTTTGTTTTATCCCGCCACTAAGGCAGCCATACTCCAACTTCGGGGAAGGTACATGCTATGTGTAAACGTGTCATCCACACCAACGGCCAAACTGGCCTTCTCTCTTCCGAAAGTTGGTGATGGGATTTTACGTGTGTGCAAGATGTTATGCGTGCGTTCACACACGGAACCTCGGTTTACAGTCTCATTCGAAGGACTGAATGAAAAATGGAGTCAGAACCGATGTTAACTCCGAGGGAAAACACAGAGCCTCAGGACTACGAGTCCGGCGCTCTACCACTGAGCTATTCCCGCCCCCCCCCCCCCCCCCCCCCCCCCCCCCAGGATGCCTTCAATTTCTTACTTTTCTTTCATGGCGTGGACATTTTCAGCTGGTCAACCATCGGGTTCCTGGGCTGGCCACAGCAGGACGCAATGGATTCCTTTTGCTTCCATTGCTCTGTTTCACGGGACTTGTCAATGGAGGCGCTGTCTTCCTGAACGTGGTGGGAAAGAAGCGCTGAACAGATGGATGGGCATGATCTTGTAGCACCGGAATGCCCTTTGTCACGCACGGACATTCAAGGGATATAATTGCGCATATTGTAAGTGGGAATTATGCAGCGGTCAGTTTTCTTTTTTTTTCCCATGTCGATATTTGGGAGTTACGATGCGTGTTTTTATTTTTGTGTGTGTGTTTTGGTCGAGTCATTGTTGGTAGGTGATCGACCAAAGAGGGTGAAGTTTGTACCTATATTTGGCTGTATCCATTCTTGTGTTTTGTGGTCTGTTGCCTTGGTGATTTATGGGTGATTGGTTGACCAACTATTGGAGATTGGTGCTTGTATATGGCTGTGTCCATGTTTGGTCTTGTGTACAAGCTGTTGGTGGTTATCGATTGATGATTGGAGGGATTATAATCTAGAGTCTGTGCCGATACACAGTTGTTCCCATATTGGGAAGTGTGGTCTCGTCATTCTAGGTGACTTATTGCTGATTGGTCCTCTGGCAAGTTGGTGTTTCGAGTCTGTATACGACTGTCTCTGTCTATACCCCTATCTGGAGTTTTGTCGTGCCGTTCCCCTGGGCAACCTATTGATGATTGGTCGAAGTCAGGGTGTGGCCTTGTCGGTTTCATGGTGTCTGTCAACTCTTAAGTGTCGTCTGTTTTTTGACTGTCTGATTCAGTTGTTTGCGACTCCTGGCTCGAGACGGAAGTCTTCTGATCCAAAGTTTGGTGAGGCAGAGGCAGTTTTGCCACTTTGTTTAGTGGGCTGCCAGGAAACCCATCGGTGTGTCCGTGTGACAGCTCGGGATTCCAAGAAGAAGTTATCGGTGTGTCGGTGTCTGCCACCAGTGTCCACGCCTTCAAGGGAGTGAGGGTTTCCCCGGTCTGGAGCTGCCCTGGCGGGTGTTTGTCCTGTATTGTCTTCGTTGGTCATCGTAACTCAGGTGAGAAGTGTAGAGCAGGTTGTTCATTGAAGAAGGGAGTTGGAGGCAGATGATTCTGGATCGAAACGCGTCGTTTGTACATAGGCGAAATGTAAGAAACGCGATTCAGTTTAGTATGAGAAACAGAGGATCTACGGGGCCGTTAATTGCGCCGTCTTGTAGACAAAGGGGGAAGAGGTGAGAGGGTGGTGTCATATGCTTGACGCGCGCTACTGTTTCGGGCGAGAGGTTATTGTCAGGCACGCGCGCGCGCGCTAACGTCGGTATGTGCGGCGGTTGTTGTTTTTGTTGCATCGTGTTTCCGTCGTTTGATGAAAATGAATTTTTAAAAAATGTGCTGTTTAAAATCCGATAATTATCGAGTCAAACCATAAGTTCGTATATATGAAAATTGATGAGATTTATAATAGGTTTTTCTTTATTCTTGTTTTTCTTTTGATTGAAGAAGAAAATTATTTCGTATTCCCCTTTTTATATATGAGGATGGCTGATGCGCCGAAGCGATAATAGGAGGGGGAATGGTGGTGTGCTTTGACCTCGAGTAGGGGGAAGAGGGAGAGGGAGTGTGAAGGTGGTTATTGTAGTTGGGAAGGAAATGGTATATGGTTGTTTGTGTGAAGTTGGTGATTTATATGACATTGGTGGTTTGAATTGATGAATATCTGTGGTGTTATGCATTGATATATCTAATGCATTATGTTTTCTTTTTGTTATTATGACTGGAAGTTGGAATAGGTAGTTTTTAAATTTGTTGTGTTATTCTTAACTTAGTTCAGTGATTTGGTTACAAGTGAAAAACTGATTAGGCGTATGCCTAGTCACGTACAGCCCAGCGCGGGGGGGGGGGGGGGGGGGGGGGGGGGGGGGGGGGGGGGGGAGCGCCGTCCTGTCGCTCCGCTTTTGTTTAGTATGTCTGGGTCACCGTTACTATATATGGCCTTGCCGGTCATTTGTTTTCGATCGCTATCGGTTTCAGTGATACTGCGCTGTTCGTATTCAGGGCAGTGACAGTGGTCATTCATTTTATTATTGGATATGATATATCATATCGGGGCTGACCCAATATTGCCGTTGAAGAAAACAGTAATTCTTTATTATTTTATAAATTCCCTGGTGGATAATTCTGTTGATTGATTTATGGCATCATCCTGTCCCACTTTGGTACATACCGTTTGAGGTGTGTCGATTGAGATATGGAATAATATGATATTGATAGTATGGTATGTGAAAGGATGGTTGTTAATAATTTTTGTCACATTGACAGTATTATTTATTTGACTTGTTGACTTCGATATTCCAGAATATGGAGAAAGCCGGGGTGTTTTATAATCGGAAGTTAACAACTGTCTTTTTTTGTGCACTCTTTTTTTTTATGGATATTGCAGGTTGATTTATGTCCCGTTTGGCAGAATTGTAAGTGCCAGATTGGGTTGTTGGTATATGTGTTACACTTAGTTTGATGGCTCAAATGCCTTGGCCGACATTGAAGTCGCAGAGACGATGGGTTGTAGTTCTGGTGTGCCCGAAGTTCTATGATCAGTTGCGGGCCATACTAGTCATGAAACTATTTTATCTCCAGGTGTCGACAGGGTTTGACCGCTCTGCTGCTGTAACCTCTGGTGTGAGGCATCTTACCTGGTACTGCCCTGTTTCCGACTTCTTTCTGGCCGACCTCTAGGTCATCGCTACGAACGACTGGGAGGGGGCGAGCTCATCCTTCTGCGAGTGTCGGACCTCCCCCTTCTGCTGCTGAGATCTGCTGAGCTGCTGGGCTCTTCATTTTCTTCAATGTATGTCACAGTGTACTTTGAATCAGCGACTCCGTGTTGAACCTTGTGACATCGTCGATTCTTCATCGTTCGGCGCTTCGTCTGCTGGGGCATCAGGACCTCAGTGACGCCGTGGTCACCAGTGCACAAACCGTGAACGTTCGGGAAGGAAGGGGAAAAAGTGTGGAGTGTGGGAAAAAAAAAAAAAAAAAAAAAAAAAAAAAAAAAGGGTTCGAGTGTGCGAAGGGTGAATGATATTGTGCGTGAGTTGTTTATAATTTTATATATATATATATATATATATATATATATATATATATAGAGAGAGAGAGAGAGAGAGAGAGAGAGAGAGAGATTTACTATATTTGTATATATTTGTGGGAGGGGGATTTGTAACGAATTTTTGTTTGTTTGTTTGTTTGTTTGTTTGTTTTTTTTTTTTTTTTTGGGGGGGGGGCGTCGTTGTGTCCCCTTTGTGGTTGGTATCGCGCGGGCACTTTGGGTTCGGTGGACCTTCCAACCTCTGGATGACCCAGCCCCAGGTTACCACGTGATAGTCCCTGGAGTATCCCTGGTCCGGTATTAACCCTGTGTGGGATGGGGTCCCTTGAGGCTTCCTGGATTTGAAGGTGGGGTGTCGGGGCATTTTTATTGTGTATGGCTGATTTTTTTTATTATTTGAAGATTGTTTTTTTGCTGATAGTGTGTGGGTGAGTGTGAATTTGAATAAAATGATTGTTTGTTGCACCTATTATTTGGTGTTTTGTGTTTTTGTTCTTGTGGTGTCGGTAGTTTTAGAGTGTGGGCGGGGTGGATTAAAAGGGGGTACCCTTCCACATTCGGGTGTCCCTGTCACCGCACTAGGTGTAGTGACACCCTTCTTTGAGTTCATTGTTCCTTCCGTGAAGGCACAATCACCCACACCACCGAAGTAGAGAAACCCAGCCCCACACCGTGAGTTTCAGACTGCATGTTGGTGATGACACACACACGACGCACGTGCGTCCTGGTCACCACTTCTTCAAAGGACTTTAGCTACACTGTTAATCTACCGGTGCTCTTCCGATTGATTATGAGGCTATTACTGAACCAAGGACATTGTCGAACTTCTATCACCGTCCAGATCAGCCTCGCTCATCATCATTTTTATGAAATTCATGGGAGCTACCTGTTCACATCCCTTTTTCTTTTCCTTCTGACAATTCTCCTTTGGAATCCATCGAATGCAGTTTCTTTTGGCGCCATCTTCTGTGAAAAATTCAAAAAAATCACAGCGTTATATATGCTTGTGGTTTTTTTATATAGTCCACCTGCGATGCGCAACAAAAAAGCCTAAAACAAATGTTCCAGCGGCGCCATCACTAACTTTAAATCGAGGATCACAATCTGAGATTTTACACTGGCTTTTCACTGACCGAGCGAAAATCCTTTGAGAACATTCGAAACGGCACGTGAAATCTATTCCTGTTGAGCGGGACGTAGCTAAATAGGCCCTTACAATATCATCAATCCTTTCGTCATCACCCAGATCCTTGCCTCGCTTACGCATGGTCATAAACATACCCGTTCAAAAAAATCCCTGAACATTTAATATAGGCGGTAACGTCCGCTATTTTCCTCCAAATTCATTGCACTTACTTCCCTTCTCATGTGCTCACTACAACACTAATGAAATATGTACAGTTACTGCGAGTTCAGTTCAGCTGCCATACTAAGCTTGACAATGATTAGCACGGGGCTGAAAAAACAGCAGCAGCAGCAACAGCAGAAGAAACATCAGAAAATAGTAGCCTAGTAGTAGTAGTAGTAATTGTTGCATTGTCATAGCAGCTGTTGTAGTAGATGAAGTGGCAGTTGTTGTCCAGTGGCATCAGCATGGATGGTAGGATTTAACATTATACACCGTTAGAACAGCAATTGTATTAATCAAAAGCCAAAAGTGACTTAAAAACACAATAATGTAGAGTAAAAATAAAATATGGTGATGACTTGCGGTTTACCATCAAATTCTAGGTGTGTTGTGGTTTACCATCACTTTCTGGACTCTCTCTCTCTCTCTCTCTCTCTCTCTCTCTCACACACACACACACACACACACACACACACACACACACACACACAACACACACACACACACACACACACACACACACACACACACACACACACACACACACACACACACCGGACCTGTGGCCTGCCTGTAAAAACTTTGCCAGAACAAAAGGAAGGCAGGGTTGTTTACGACACAGACCAGCACAGCACTACAAGCGAGCACTCCGACAAACAGAGGACTGTGTTGATCCTCCCCATACCGGTGCTCCTGGAATCCCAGTGTTTCCTGGCGGTCCTATAGGCCCTGGCAGTCCCTGCAACAAGCAGTGTCAGTCTAGAGTGGCGGCCCTACAGGCCCTGGCACTCCCTGCAACAACCGGTGGCAGTCTGGCCACGAAAGACAACTCTTCCAGATTCAGACACTACACGACAAAAACGTTGTTCTTCTTGCTTTTGTTTTGATGCATTTTTCTTAATGAAATATTAATCTCTAATCAACAGAAAAATCATCGTATCTTCCAACGAAAGATCAAACAAATTACAAAACAAAACCTACGCGTTTCGACCTCACTGGTCTTCTTCGGGCATGACAAACACATTCAAATCTACGAATATGAAGGATGAACAAATAAGTCACTTTTCTCGTCAAAAACTGGGCGCAAACCGGATGCGGAAACCTTCGTTTTCATTGTCTTGAATGCTGTTTGTCTTGCCCAGAGACGACCAGACAGCTTGAAACGTGTGTTGTCTGTTTTGTAATGTGTAGTTCTTTCATATGGCGGTATGGAAATTCCTAATTGGGTCTCAGTTTCCGCCTGCAGTCACCTACCATCGAAACTAATGTTTGATAAATATCATTTAATTCTACGGGACACCAAAACACACCTTAAGATGTCACAGAAGAAGAAAGATATATGGTACCTCATGATACATTTAACCACGTACAAGTATGAAAATAGAATGAGGAACATCAAAATCAGACAAAAACTATATGAAAACATATGAAAAAAGAAAAAGGTTTAATCTATTTGTGTGAAGAATTGGTGACTCACAACTGCTTCAGACAGCTTCAAAACTATTCAAACTTTCGCAACTTCCCATTGTAAAATTCCATTTTAAATCTGTTGCACAGCTAGCCTGAAAAACTGATGTTTTTTTCTGTCTTATGTTTATAAACACGGAACTTAACAAGCGCTATACTCAAGTCAAAAACTCTCTCTGTCTGTCAATCCAATTTAACCAGATATAAGTTTCTGCGTTTTCACTTAAGACATGTTCAACCTCTTTCCGAACAAGACAAATGTTGATTCATGAAGACGATGGCTCATTAAAATTGGGAAATATATATAAAATGATACTGCACAATTTATTTACAACGCAGAAATAACCGCGTTTTATGCCGCTGACGTTAGAAATTCAGAAAGTTCAAAATCATCCATTCTTTCTGTCGCCCCCCCCCCCCCCCCCCCCCCCCCCCCCCCCCCCCCCCACACACACACACACACCTCATTCCATTCCATTCCCGCGCTGTGTGCTAGGGCTCTTCGATGGAGGTGATAGCTGATTAGAAATGTATCTTTAGAATATACGAGACGACGTTCCCGTCCTTGAAAATGTCTTTTCCATTTCTTTTGCATTACTTCGAACGTCAGCTTAAACAGAAAGCTGCAAACTTTTTTTTTAGCACCTGATTCAAAATCAGCTTAGAACCACACTGCCGTACTGTCAAAATGGTCTTTTGCATTTGAGACCCAAGCAAACCCAGCAAAAAAAAGATGACTCAAGTTTCTTGTGTTCTGCGAAAATTCAAGTCAGTAGGAAGGTAAAAAATTACCTTTACTGTTTGTGCCAAGGACAACTCGGAACACTTACACACGCCACAATATATACACCCACCTCTCTCTCCTACACACCCGTTGTAAAATTAGTATCAGGAGAAGCAACAGAAGACAGATCTTGAATACTGTTGCGTACTCTAACTTAAGCTGTGAAACAGGACATTAAATTCTCCAGATGGCAAGCTAACTCACTACATCCCTCAGACCTTTCGTCATACCCTGAAAAAACACAATCCCGACTACTTTGATTACGACAATTCCTCTGCAATCAAATGACAACATTTACTAGTTACTATAACTAGATTACAATTTTTTTTAAATGAATGAATGAATCAATCAATAAGTTAGTCAGTCAGCTATTCACTCGTTTACTCCTTAAAGTAATGAATCGATCAAACACAAATCACACTCCTTTTTTTTCATCCTGTCACTAGCTCACCAACACAAAAAGTAAAACAAACGAAGAAGCAACCGGTAAAAGAAAACACGACATTCAACACACACCAGACCACAAGACCAGGTGTCGTGGTACAGAAACTAGTGTTGCAGGTTTGCGGGTTGAGAGGTCGTGGGTTCGAGTCATATCAGAGCATTACATTACTTTGTTAGTGGGATTTTTTTTTTAGCTCCTGCACGGCTTTTACCCAGAGTAGAGCGCGCAACGAGCTCAGATGGAAGGAATTTGAACCACACAGTCGAATTTCATGCATGTTTTTGAGTGTTGTTCAAAACTTCTAACTAACACTGCAGGTGTGTGTCTCTCGGGCACGGTTAATGCTGATATATGTTATGAAAGGAAATTTCGCGTGTAGCCCTGTCATCTCAGATCAGAATGGAAATCCAACATAATCGTTTTCATCCTCATCGGTCATGAAAAAACAACAGTGTCGTTCTGTGGATTTTCCTGTCCAGGTCTGGAAACGACTTTGGTTTTGTTTCCTCTCCAGGTACCTTTGGCGCGAGATGGTCAAATTCGTCCTTATCGGCAAGTTCGTTTCCTCTCCCGCGTACCGTTGGCGAGATGGTCAAATTCGTCCTTATCGGCAAGTTCGTTTCGTTTCCTCTCCACGTACCTTTGGCGAGATGGTCAAATTCGTCCTTATTACCGTCGTTGGATTCGCGAGAACCGTCGTTGGATGGACGAGCTGACGTGAACATACCCTTACCTAGGATTCACAGTTCAGTTATTATGCTCAATCGAGGGCTTAGCAGGTGGTGTCCCGGGTATGCTGGATCAGAACAGGCACCACTGGACACCACGGAAGTGACTTTACAGAAGGGCGGTATCTCCTCAGGTGTGCTGCCTTCTGGTGACCTTACACTGATCGCTCTCTGTGGACTGTTTGTGCTGGGGGGCCTCGAATGGACGGCAATAGGTATGGCAGTGTACGGGACTGCCAGAAAGAGTAGCATAGAAGTAATGTCACTAATAGGACGCACAGGAGAAAAAGGGAAAAGAAAACAACAACAATACTATAAGAAATATGTCATGCGAACAACCAATCTTTATCATCCAAAAGACCAACTCGCTCGTCACCGTCGACCCAAACAACCCTTCATACAGTCCAGCAATAGACCACAACTCCCTCCGCCCACGCTCACAGATATGGCTTACGTACCGGCAGACCGTCCACCCCGGGCGGTCCTTGGAGACCATCCACACCCCTGGGGCCCGGGGGACCCGTCTCTCCTGGGAGGCCTGGCGCTCCCGGGGGTCCCTGGAAAGACGAGATCAGTTCAGGTCAGGGGTTAAAGGTTAGGGGTTGACAACTCTTGGGGTCAACAAAACTTCAGTATTTCTCATGAGGACATCTGAGTGGGAATAAAAAAACAGGTTACTACGAGTCCCAGTTTCACTTTTCTCCCCATTATTTGTGACATTAGAACACAATCGAAAAGACAAGGCAACACACACACACATCATTCTCTAAAATTCTCTAAATCGTCTTCTAACAACACACACACACACACACACACACACACACACACACACACACACACACACGCTACACATCAAACTACCTGCGTTCCGTTCTGTCCAGGTGGTCCTTGTGGACACGTAATCTCGCACGTCTGCGGTTCGGACTAATAGCAAAAATAAAACAGGAAAAAGATTAAAAACAAACAAAAAAACACCAGAGATGGTCATTTTCACATGCAAGACCTTCTTTGACTGTCTGTCTGTCTGCCTGTCTGCTGTCTGTGTGTGTGTCAGTCTCTCTCTATCTCTCTTTCAAGGCGCGCGCGCACACACACACACACACACACACACACACACACACACACACACACACTCTCTGTTCATGCTATCATGGAAGCACTTTCACGCATTATGTCTGCATGTACGTTCTTGCACCAGAATGCATACATGTTTTAGCACATTCTGAAGAGAATTAAAAAAAAGAAAAACAGAACGAAGAGAGGATTCGTTTATGTAAACAGCGCGCGCCTGTGTGTGTGTGTGTGTGTGTGTGTGTGTGTGTGTGTGTGTGTGTGTGTGTGTGTGTGTGCGTGCGCGAGCGCGTGCGTGTGTGCGTGTGTGCGTGTGTGTGTGTGTGTGCCTTGAGAGCGAGAGAGAGGGATGGAGAGAGAGTAACAAACAGATAGAAAGACCGACAGGCAGAGAGAAAGGGGGGGGGGGGGGGGGGAGGAGGGGGGGGGGGAGGAGGGGGGAGAGAGAGAGAGAGAGAGAGAGAGAGAGAGAGAGAGAGAGAGAGAGAGAGAGAGATGGGTGAGAATGGGGTGTAGGGGTGTAAGGAAAGAAGGTAGGGGTAGGAATAGGGAGGGGGGGGGGGGGGGGGGGGGGGGTGTGACGTGTCTTGGGTAAAGAGCGAAGGGGGAGATGAAGATATTTCCAAACGCTATCGCTGTCGCACTACAGCTGGCATGACAGTAGCAACAGGCAACAGCAAGCATGCGTTCCATGCAGAACCTGCCTAACAAGAATCACCCAGTCCGCCCAGCCAAACTCAAAAGCAGTTGAAACATGCAAAAACTTCGCGCTTCAGCTTTCAGGTAAACGGTGCTGCTTTGCAGTCTTAAAAAGCCAAATCAGCAGGTAACGTGTGCTGCTTCGCTTTTGACTTAAATCCATAACGTTCACTGGCAAACAGAAACAAACACAGATATGTGACCAACTCCCACAGAAATGATAGATAAGTGGGATTTTGAACTTATTAAGACATGTACATCAACAGATAGAGGAGAAAAAGATCTTTCCAATGACATATAAAGAATTTCTGTATGTTAAAAATGAAAAAGTTATGACCCTTCAAAGAGTCCTGTTAACACAGTAGCCATTTTAAGAAAAATGGCTTTAAAGTTTCCCTACTTTCTCCAACCGTTTTTCCTAAGCAATTAAGGTTTAATTTTGCTGTAAACTTATGAAAATGTGGGAAATCATCAAAACAATCATTGCAAACACTTAATAATTGAATGGTATCCCCAATCAAATATATATTGGTGTATTTATGGTTGTTCAGGGCGCTGAAAATGAAAAAAATCTGATTTTCTCATGTAATAGATACTTTTGTTTTTAATGTTATCTTAGCACAGATACACTAATCACAATTGATTGAATTAATATGTATTTTCTAGTTTCATTTTGCCCAGCGTTTAAAAAAAAGGGGTTCTTGGAATGAAAAAAGGTAGCTCTCTTGCACTGTGTGTTAACATATACCGGACTTACAATTCATGACATCCTATGAAAAAAAAAACAGCATATACTCATAATTAACAAACATACCTTATCAGAAAACAAATGCTTGTGCATTATTCTTTCTTCTTCCTTTTCAGTTGCCATGGGTGGAATTTCTCTTGTCCTCTCGCACACACACACACACACACACACACACACACACACACACACACACACACTATATCCCCGACGATCAAAACGTGTGCTCCCTCTCCTCTCCACAAACATGCACACACACACGTAATATGCTGGCCATCAGCAGCTGGAATGCATTAAATGATCATTTTAATCCGCATGCAGTTAAAGGAAAAAACTAGTTGCAAAGTGAAACAACTGCAGGCGGAAATCTAAACAAATCTTAAATAAATGTCAGCGAACCGCCCAGAGAAACGTGGACAAACGAGTCACAAGACAAAACACAACGCGTTTCGACCTCTTAGGTCTTCCTCAGGTGAAACTCAGAAGCAATCTGAAGCGATCAAAGCTAATTGCATTTTCGTTATTTTTTTCGTTTTTGTTTCGCCTGAGGAAGACCTAAGAGGTTGAAACGCGTTGTGTTTTGTCTTGTGACTCGTTTGTCCACGTTTCTCTGGGCGGTTCGCTGACATTTATTTAAGATTTGTAAAGGAAAACTGTTCTGCCATTGGCAGCTCTGGCAGAGGCTGCCCATTGCAGTTCATACCTGTATCTGTTGCATACGTCGCCGCCGTCACCAAATTTTTGGCGTCATCGCGACGGCATTATACCTGACAGATCTGCACTTTCTTCAGTTCATACAAATGGCTCCTCATTTTCTTTTTCATCTTCGATTTCGAGTCAAACAGGCTGAGACTGACACACGCCGGTCGAAGTCGATGGGGAAATCCCATCATCAGCTTTGCTGTCAGTTTCTTCGTTGGAATCGAAATCAAAATATTCCTTTTCATTGCTATTGCTGGTGGCAAAATATTCGTTTATAAGGCCACTAATTCCCCTGGCCTTCATAATCGAAAATATTTCCTGATTTTGATGAATCTAACAGCGTTACATTACGTCGATCCATAATCGTGATTTTTCGAGTGAAGCGATGACAAAGGCAAAACGCAATAGATTCCATTGAGCTGTGGCCAATGAAAGGCAGCGTCTCTGCTGTTAACAGCTGAGTTACTGAGGCCATTTCGGTATTTGATTGCTGATTGGTTGGAAGGCTTTCTTTTGTGTATGACTTTGAATGCCTCGTAGAGGCCTTCTGATTGGTTTATTTTAAAAAAATGTGTACACATTCTTAAAATAGACACACTGAGCTTTCGAATGAAGTGCGACATGCCAGGGGCTCTGCGAGGGATGTGCACTCGATTATCCGTTGAAAATGAGTAACTTTTCGCAATCAGTGCTGCTTAAAATTGATGATATGGAGTAAAAAAAAATCATTTAATCACATTTCTAGCTTAATTTAGGTAAAATCAGTGAAACGTTATATGCTTTAATGGTTTTCCTATGTGTTGGTGCAAAAATCCCATTTTACCCCCAAATGACCCTCACCACTCTGTGTCCGCAGCGGCGATCAGCCCTACGCGACTTATGTATCATTTTGTGGGAGGCCGTCACATATAATCTTGTTACAGTTGATATGAGAGAAAATCTTAAAATGAGTCAGAGTGATGTAAACAGTTGATAACGAACGAGGCAGGAAAATGTCGCCCCTATACTGAACTAATTACAAACAGACTATGTACATTGCTCTGAACAAAAGTTATGCGGTACTGACTGATCTAGCATATATGCGGACAAGAGACCCACAGAACAAATGAAGACACCTCCCTAGATAGAAAGATTCAAGCTAGGTCATATCCTTCTTTTTTCTTCTTTCTTTCTTTATTTCTTTCTTCGGTCCACGGCTAGAACACCCAGATGATATTTTTGCGTATGCGACTGTTTTTAATTCCACTATTCCGGTAGCCATATTCATCGTCGGGAGTGTCATCTATCCCATCAGCGACGACGGCCTTCTCTTCTCCCAAAGGTGGAGTGGGATTCACTGTTCGTAGAATTTCTCTCTCTCTCTCTCTCTCTTTTTTTTTTTTTTGCGTCCACGCTCAGGATGTTGCTGTCAAGTCTCATCCAAAGGATTAGGAGGGGGACAGAATCTGTACAGACGTCATCTGCGATGAGAAAACCTCTACCAGCCTGGCTGCCTCGAACGAGAATCGAAGCCCAGACCTTGGAACAGGAGTACGACGCCTTACAATGACATCCAGACCCCTGTTGCCCACATACCCCAAGTGACACATACATATGCACAGCAAGAACAACATGTGCAAACGTGTATTCAGGAGTTGCTGGCTTTTCAATTCCTAAATCTGCCACAGAAAACACAATAGCGAACAGAAACAACAGTTCCAGGCAAACTTTTTGTACTACCAGTTCTTACACAACGGGGAGTACTTTACAATGTGAACCAAGAAATGCTGTCTGTGTGTCTGTCTGTCCGTGGTCAAAACGTGTTCCACAGTCCCTACTAACGGCTATAACGGCCCAAAACGGTTTTTCTTCTTTATGGAATATCTGAGTGACGAAATACATTATGACACATTTTGATTGTGACGTCAAATACATTATGACGCATGTTTCAGTGTGACGTTTTTTTTTTTTCTGGAAGATAAACTGGGAGTACTTTATGTGCTTTGCATCTTGTTTCTGTCTGACATGAAAGGAACTCGTCAGACAGGCGAGAGAAAAATAGACAATAACAAATAAGCAAGGAGGACCGAAGGCAATCTTTGGTCCCATACACCAATCTCGACTAAAAAAAAAAAAAAAAAAAAAAAAAAAACCCGAACCTGCACTTGAGCAAGGTGAATATGTGCAACTTTGTTACTTCCTAAAACCTAAATTCCAACACGTACCGTTTCTTAGCCGGAAATCACAGTTCAACGTGTAAAACTTTGCAATTTCTTAAACAACTTAAACTTCGAATCGCAGATCAGCGTGTGCAGTTTTGTCATCATTTAAATCCTACATCACCTGTAAGTCCGCTCAGCTTTGCTTCTACTTCAAACCTAAATCGTCTGTCAACAATTGCAGCCATTTTTACCGCTACGAATAAGAGCGTTAGCTATCTCGAAGGAGAATTTCTCAGGTGTGACAATGGAGATAAATGTAACGATAAAAACTGATGTAAATCAATTTAAACAAATTCTTCAAACATTCATTGTTAAGCAGTACACACATCATATTGTAGAGTCCAGTATAATCACCGTTGTTTACCAAATCACTGGTACTAGTTTACGAATCGAATTTAAGCATTATCAATAAACCCAATCAAAGGACAACCACATAGTATGCACACACGCACACCTCACATTCTATAAACTCTTAGAGTTACTGACACAGACATATGCGCATTCATATGTAAAAACATCAACTCGCGCACGTAACCAGCACGGACGCATTATATCAAAAAACACACACACACACACACACACACACACACACACACACACACACACACACACACACACACACACACACACACACACACACACACACACACACACACACACACACACACACACACTTGCTAACCCCGTCGTCCTGGAGAGAGAGAGAGAGACAGACAGACAGACAGACAGACAGAAAGACATAGGGAGAGAAAAAGACAGAATGAATGAAACTGGAAAAGAGAGGAAATCTTAAATGTGGCAGGGAACAGCAAACAGTAAATTACAAACAAGTAGGGTAACTCTTTAACAACA
>JADBJO010000551.1:376721-379221 GCA_016801955.1 Conus betulinus | reverse complement strand
ATGGCCTGAAGCCGACCCTGAAAATTGATGAAGTAGAACTCCACCGTCTTCGCCTTCCCATCCAGCCGGATCCCGAACTGCGGATCTCCGTTGATGTCCAGGATCTGGAAGAGGTTCCATCTCTCCCGCCGCGTGTTGCCAATCATGCGGAATGTGCTGACGAACGAAAACTCCTCAGGCAGCCCATCTGGGAAGATGTCTCTGTCAGCAAAGGAGGGAGAGAGCAACGGATGAATGATGATGAGCGGAGGAAGGGAAAGAAGGTTAAGGAAAATTGATATGGAGCTATTGTGTGGTGGGGATTCGTTACTTTGAAGACGAAGTCCAAAAAAAAAAAAAAAAAAAAAAAAAAGGCTTTCATTGCTTGAATAAAATCTTCCACTATTCAAACTTGAATTACAAGACGACTCAGACCTCAGGACTCAGCCCCCCCCCCCCCCCCCCTCCCTCTCTCTCTCTCTCTCTCTCTCTCTCTCTCTCTTCATAAACGTACATTTCTGAAGCACAAAACGGACTACTAACGGTATATTCATGATAGTTTGTATGGTGCACGCTTGTGTGACTGCTCTTTCTGTACATTTCCTTCACTGAAAATCCTTGTTTAGTGCATTATAGATGTCGCACCTTCAGTATGGGCTACGACCTTACTCTGAATAAATCATTTGTCTTCTTATTTGTATTCTCTCTCTCTCTCTCTCTCTCTCTCTCTCTCTCTCTCTCTCTCTCTCTCATTCATTAGGACTCAGACTGAGACATTGATGTACAATGAATGGTCTGGGAAGCTTCACGGTTTTTGCTAGTTTGTATATATCTCGGCTTTGTTTAAAAAAACACACAAAAAAAAACGTTTTTTTGTTGTTATTCATTTAGATTAAACAAAGCATCCTTCGCTGTTACTATAACGTCAAGAAATAAATCAATACGTTCGTTTTCATATGAGCCTTGCATAGAAATGATGTAGTGTGGACGGACAGGGATGCATTCCTTTAACTGATACATTATGACCACCTGAACTATAGCTCACTGTAACACGTTTGATTAGAGAAAAGAACTTCTTTACAAGGGTGCAGAAAAAAAAAAGTTTAAGAACCAGTTTGCGGTTTTGATCAACATATAGCCTCAGTTGATAGCAAGGCTACTCAAATCTTTCTCCGCCTACAAAATTACTTTCACGTTTGCTTTGTGTGCACATGAACGAATGAATCATTCTCTGGCTACAAAATTACTTTCAACGTGTGCTTTGTATGCACATGAAGGAATTGAATGCCACAGAAACTGATATGAAGACAATGAAATACGGACAGTCGCAAGAGCTACTTATTTTTTTTTTTGTTTGTTTTTGTTAAGGATGAAGCTTTTCAGCCAAAACTAAAAGCAGAAACTTAAACAGAAAGACATCAAATGAGAGAGAAGGAGACAGAGACAAAAGGAAAGAACACAAAGAAAGACAGTGACAGAGATACAGACAGATAGAAAGAGAAGGATACTTAGAGAGGGGAAGAGGTAAAAAAACAAGAAGATAGGGGAGACAAAATGAGAGAGAGAGAGAGAGAGAGAGAGAGAGAGAGAGAGAGAGAGAGAGAGAGAGAGAGAGAGAGACAGAGACAGACAGACAGACAGACAGACAGACAGACAGTCAGAGCCAGCTCTCACAATGTCCTTCGTCGTAGATTAGCCCGTCGCCCAATTTTGTAGGCCACCTGAAACTCATTGGACCCTCTGACCTGCGTCACCCCGGGTATCCTCACCACGTCGTCCAGCTCGTAGCGAGAGATGAAGTCATAGCCTGAAGCACCGGTGAGCAATGTCTTAATGAACCCTTCCACGCGAAGCTCCCAGGGCGAGGAAATCGCTTACACCCAATGTTTTGTACCTCGGAGCATCATTACACACACATTCAGTAAAAAAAAAAAAAAAAAAAAAAAAAAAAAAAAAAACGATTGAATGCATGACCTACACAGCATCTCAAAATCCCCAGACCTAAAGAGGCGATCCCAGTACAGTGGAGGAAGGGGTGGTCGCACAGAGGGATGGAGACTTTGAGAGGAAAGAGAAGGGAAACAAAAGCAGAGCATCAGCGTGAGCAGCGTTCGTCTGGGGAGGTTATGGGCGTGTAATTGGCTCATTACGGAAGCAAGAGTTACCCTTCTTGTTTGTCATCAACGGAAGAAGGGAAGCGTTGTTGTCCGTGTTTTTAGAGTGTGCTCGACCGCGTAGGGTCCTTTCGGGAATGTCACTATTTAGGGAAAAGTGTCCTGGACTAAAACGACAACAATAACACTGACGACAACAACAACAGTCACAACTGTCTATGAGTTTCGTCCGTTCATACCACAGTATTCAGTCTGTTAACTTCCTTAGGGCATATGGAACTACGCAGTACCTGCGCCGCCAGACATTCGCTTACTTTATCATTCTCAATTTTAAAAAAAAAAGGAATTAAGCGTTTGGCTGCAACTAGATGATACACAACATAAAAAGCACTGAAGACGATCCGGGT
>JADBJO010000551.1:361721-366721 GCA_016801955.1 Conus betulinus | reverse complement strand
AAGTCTGCGTGTGTTATACATTTTAAGCATCTTTTTGTCAGCACGTTCTACCTGGTTCTCACTCGGCTGCATCTTATTCACATGATAATTTTCATGGAGACTGTTCTTGTGTTTGTTTGTTTGTTTGTTTTTTTCGGGGAGTGGGAGTGGTGGAGTTTTCCTTCAGTTCGTTTGATTTGCTTTTCTTGGGGGAGAATGAGGTGTGGGTGGACGAGGAACGGGGTACATCGGGCAGGGGTAAGCGTACGAGGGGCTTTAGAGGTTTTCTTTTTCTTTTATCTCTGTTCGAAAAGCCCTTGCTTGGGCTGTATGTCACAAGCTGAAGATGATATGGACTTCTAACTTGAAAAAAAGAACTAAAGATACGTCTCTTTATATCCACTGTCGAGTCTGTGTTGCTCTGAAACTCGGAAACATGGACCTTAACAAAGCAGATGGAGAACAGTCTTGATGGGACGTATACTCGCATGTTGAGGATGGCATTAAATGTCTCTTGGAAGCAGCACATGACTAACGAAGAGCTATATGGACACCTTCCTAAAGTTAGTGACAAGATAAGAACACGTAGGCTTTGCCTACCTGCTCACTCTATACGATATCCAGAGGAGGCTGCTTCACACAACTTGTACTGTGGCAGCCAACTGGAGGGACAGCGAACAGGAGAAGGAAGACAACAGACTTCACTGATCTTCTCAAAAGGGACACTGGCCTCGAAAACATCGATGAGATCAAGGCAGCTATGTTGGACAGGAGCAAGTGGAAGGAGTACGTCACAGAGGCTCGATCGGGAGATCGGCCTAACTGAACTGAACTGAAGCCTTTTTTTTTTTTTTTAGGTGGCTTGACATACAAGTGGGGCCTACAAAATGAAACGGTTCCAGACTCCCCGTTTCACAAATTCTTAATTTAGAATCGAACCAGCTTCTGTGCTAAAAGCAAAAGAACTGCTCCGTTCCCCAGTGGATAGTTCCATTGTATGACAGGATACATAACAGTTATCAATTATCTTCGTTTAAAAGAAATCGTCTTCACAGAACTGGTCAAAGAACGACACATTGCGCTTTTTACATCTGGAACACACACACACCCTCCCCCCCCCCCCCCCCCCCCCCCCCCCCCCCCCCCCCCCCCCCCCCCCCCCCCCCCCCCCCCCCCCCCCCCCCCCCCCACGTTTTCCTTGTCGCAGGTTCTCGCGGTGTCCCTGGGGCTGATCTCCGACTCATAAGTCTATCAGGCGGCTTCAGAGGTGTGGGGCATTGCGTGACTTCTCCGCTTCATTTCTCGCCCACAGGCGATGTATGTGACACTAGGATCTCTCTCCCTACCCCTTTCAACCACCTCGCTGCTTTGCCTCGTCTTGCTCTGCCCTGCCGTTCTTTGTCTTGCCTTGCCTGCCTTGCCTTGCCGTGTCTTGTCCTGCTTTGCTTTGTCTTGCCTTGCCTTATCTTGTCCTGCTTTGCTTTGTCTTGCCCCGCCGTGCTTTTATCTTGCCCTGCTTTGCCTCGTCTTGCCCTGCTTTGCTTTGTCTTGCCTTGTCTTGCTTTGCTTTGCTTTGTCTTGCCTTGTCTTGCTTCGTTTCGCTTTGTCTTGCCTTGTCTTGGTTAGCTTTGTCTTGCCTTGACCTGCTTCGCTTTGTCTTGCCTTGCCTGGTCTTGCTTTGCCTAGTCTTGCCCTGCTTTGCCTCGTCTTGCGTTGCTTTGCTTTATCTAGCCTTGCTTTGCTTTATCTAGCCTTGCTTTGCTTTGTCTTGCTTTGCTTTGTCTTGCCCAGCTTTGCCTCGTCTTGCCCTGCCTTATCTTACTTTGCTTTGTCTTGCCTTGCGTTTCCTCGTCTTGCCCTGTTTTGCATCGTCTTGCTTTGCCTTGTCCTGCTTTGCTTTGTCTTGCTTGCCTCGTCCTGCTTTGCTTTGCCTTGCCCTGCCGTGCTTTTGTCTTGCCCTGCTTTGCCTCGTCTTGCCCTGCTTTGCTTTGTCTTGCCCTTCTTTGCTTTGCCTGTTTTCATCTTACTACTCCCACATCGACAATTTGGGTCAGCATCTCACCTCCCGCTCATCCTCCCGCCAGCTGGATCATCAGCTGACTACTACTTATCCATCTTCACCTGTGGGACGTCACGTGCACGACCTCCTGGTCATGTCGACCAAAACGTTCTGGTCTCATCGTGAGATGTAGCATATATATATATATATATATATATATATATATATATATATATATATATATATATATATATATATATATATATATATATATATATACATACATACATATATATATATATATATATATATATATATATATATATATATATATATGTAGGAGGATGCCCACTTGGCCCTTGCTACGTCAGGCTGACGCTGCTCACAGCATGGCCATTTGAATGGTCTGACCATCGAGATGACAGTATTCAGCGCCGGTCATCTTCATGGTCCAGTCATGTTGGACAACAAAGTGTACAACAAGGTGTCTCTTTGCCTTGTCCTAAATGCGTCGATTGCTGTTACGTATCTATTCATTTATCTACTTGGATGCTTCATCTACTGGATCTGTTCATATGATCACTCTTGTCGTACATCCCAGTCTCAAACACGTGACCGGATCTGGATTTAGGACTACGGGTGAATAGCTAGTGCCAGCAGTCCGCAGGAAGCGACAATTGTCAAATCGGTACCAGGAAACCAGCCAGAGGAAACCCTGCACTGCTACCGGGTCATCTTGGTAGTGTTCGGTAGTGGCTGTTCCGATTTAACAAGCGCAGGGCACAATCGATTCCTTGGCAGCCGCCGACATGTCAGAAAAATTACTCACAGAGAATGAGCGAATTTCTGCCTTTCGTGTTGCTGCGAACTTACCTCCAGAAATTCGCTAATAGACTGGAAAAAAAGTTCACACCATCAAACTCACTTTCACATTCAGCGATAGAGACTGTCAGATTGTTACAAAGAGATACTATGAGAGAGAGAGAGAGAGAGAGAGAGAGAGAGAGAGAGAGAGAGAGAGAGAGAGAGAGAGAGAGAGATTGATTCCATAACAATTTTAGATTTTATTCAGACAATATACCCCCCATCCACCGTCCACCACTTCTCTTACATCCTATTCCCACCCCTAGCCCCATTCCTACCCCAATCCTCTCTCCATCCCCACTCCTCCCATCCCTCAAAAAGAAAAAAAAAAACAACGCGATCTCGTGTACTTGGAACACAGATGCACAATACAAGGAGGCCTCCGGACCACAAGATGGCGGGCGCCAAACGACGCCACACTTATCTGTGGCCAAAGATGCACGTGCACAGACACACTGCCACAGACAGTCGATGACAACTGCCTGGGCGTGCACGTGCAACCAGCCCTGTTGGGCAAAAAAAAGTACGGGATGTCTGGAAAGAGCTGGGTCAAAACACAAGGTCACGTTCAACTTCCGAAACGTTCAGCTTCGCGAAACGGAAAATGTTTGTTGACAACAATCCAAAGCACACGCTATTGGTAACCAAATGGTCTACAGTTACTGTATATGTTTTTTTTCCCCCATATGTTTTAGGAGTATCTCAAATGCAACAAATATTCAACATCAAACCACAAGAAGACAGTTATGAAGGTAAAGTACATAACTTTCCTAAAGTTTTATTTGCAACAAGAGGGATATTTGTTTTCATAACACAGTTTGGCACCATGGAGACCAGAGAAAAATATCTTTGAAGTGAATGAGACATGTCCATTGGGACTAAATGGACATGATCCAGTTGTGTTCAATCTAAAACGATTTTCATTGGCGTAAACAACAAAGACAACGAAACAGCAATGATTTGGAGTTACAACAGTCTTACAACGACAACAATCGCAAACTTAGCTGACAGTTGTAAACTACCCTCGAAAGAAAACAGGCATATACATCTAAAAACCGTGAAAGACAAAAAAAATGCCCGAGCTTCATGTTTTAAGTGAGCCTTGTTGTAGTTGGTGGTGGTGATGGCAGCAGTAATAGTAGCAGCAGCAGCAGCAGCAGCAGTAGCAGTAATAGTAGTAGTGGTAGTCATGGTAATAGCAGTAAGGGAATTTGAAAACAAAAGTATTAATAAGCTTCAAATCCTTTGAATCGATGATGCCTTTATTGTGTTCAATAAAGAATGACATGGCCGTGTTCTGTTACAGCAGTCAATGTCAACATAAGAACACAGTGTCAGGTCTCCACCAATTGAAGACAGTTCACAATATTCGACGTGAATCACTTAACCCGATATATGTTTCAACGTAAATGAAAGAGAGTGACCAAAAAGAAATAAAATGTTTTGAAACGCCCGGTCTGTGGAATATTGTACATCCACCAAATTTTCCACACAAGCAAGACTGGTATTGTCCTCATAATGCTAGATAAAATACCTCTGATAACGTGCCACTCGTTTTCCCCCCAGGACAGAATTAACGATAATGACTTCTCTGGTGGTCACTTCACCGTGAATCTCCACTCCGCGTCCATTGCCTTGATCAATGCGTGTTAAGGTCGTCATCGTCGTCCCGCAAGACGTGGACACTCACTCAGACTAGCTCCACGAAATTGCGATTCTTGTCGTCATTTGGAAGCTTTATAGGTGGTGCCCTGCGGTGTAGAACCAAAAACAGGCGCCACTAAACACTTCACAAGTCAATGGGCGATAATGCAGCATCTCCTCTGGTCGGTCCCGATAGCGACCTGTTTGGCTCCGTGTGGACATCTGGTGGCAGGCCATGCGATCAGTCTGGGTGTGGTTGCGTATGGGTAATCCAGAATGAAGCATCGCCTCTGAGGTGTCAAGGATGACGACGACGACAACAACAACAACAACAACAAACAACAACAAAGCAGTGACGATCTCTGACAGGTGAGGACTGTTGAGGACAATCATCACCTTCTTCGGGTAATGGTTTGAAATTGTTGTTCGGGTCGTTTTGGGGAACCATAACATTATAAGCCAAGACAACTGAACGGCAACTTATTGGCCCCTTCACAACTAAGGATGAAGGTAC
>JADBJO010000551.1:356721-359221 GCA_016801955.1 Conus betulinus | reverse complement strand
CAGTCCCTTTTGCGCCGATTTTGGCCCATTCCACATCCATTTTGCGCAAATGGATGTGGAATGACTAAATTGGGCGCACAATGGATGTGGAATGGACCAAATTAGGTGCAAAATGGATGTGAAATGGACCAAATTAGGTGCAAAATGATATGGAATGGACCAAATTAGGTGCAAAATGGATGTGGAATGAACCAAATTAGGTGCAAAATGGATGTGAAATGGACCAAATTGGGTGCAAAATGGATGTGGAATGAACCAAATTGGGTGCAAAATGGATGTGGAATGAGCCAAATTGGGCGCAAAATGGATGTGGAATGGACCAAATTAGGCGCAAAATGGATGTGGAATGGACCAAATTAGGTGAAAAATGGATATGGAATGGTAAATAAAACAATCTGCAGCGTTACCGGAACCAGACGAAAAAACCAGAAGAGCACACAAAACACAAAATGTGAAGTAAACGCTGTTTTAATGCACGACACAAAAAGGACAGGACAAGAAATGAATGTTGATTGAAGCAAACTGGGCGCAAGGTTACTGTGTGTAGAGGTGCCATCTCCCTCTGTCATGAAGGTTACTGTGTAGAGGTGCCATCTCCCCATCTCCCTCATGAAGGTTACTGTGTAGAGGTGCCATCTCCCTCTGTCATGAAGGTTACTGTCTAGAGGTGCCATCTCCCTCTGTCATGAAGGTTACTGTGTAGAGGTCCCATCTCCCTCTGTCTGTCATGAAGGTTACTGTGTAGAGGTCCCATCTCCCTCTGTCATGAAGGTTACTGTGTAGAGGTGCCATCTCCCTCTGTCATGAAGGTTACTGTGTAGAGGTGCCCATCTCCCTCTGTCATGAAGGTTACTGTGTAGAGGTGCCATCTCCCTCTGTCATGAAGGTTACTGTGTAGAGGTGCCATCTCCCTCTGTCATGAAGGTTACTGTCTAGAGGTCCCATCTCCCTCTGTCATGAAGGTTTACTGTCTAGAGGTCCCATCTCCCTCTGTCATGAAGGTTACTGTGTAGAGGTGCCATCTCCCTCTGTCATGAAGGTTACTGTGTAGAGGTGCCATCTCCCTCTGTCATGAAGGTTACTGTGTAGAGGTGCCATCTCCCTCTGTCATGAAGGTTACTGTGTAGAGGTGCCATCCCCCTCTGTCATGAAGGTTACTGTGTAGAGGTCCCCATCTCCCTCTGTCATGAAGGTTACTGTTACTCCCTCTCTAGAGGTTGTGCGACTGTTAGTGCAGTAGACCGTGTAAAGTGATTCAGCACAACACACGTAGAAACAAATCACAGTTGTCTTTTTTTGTACGCGCGCTGTTAGCGCGCAAGAGAGAGAGAGAGAGAGAGAAGAGAGAGAGAGAGAGAGAGAGAGAGAGAGAGAGAGAGAGAGAGAGAGAGAGAGACAGACAGACAGACAGACAGACAGACAGACAGAGAAACAGACAGAGAGAGTGTGAGAGAGAGAGAGGAGAGACAGAGACAGACAGAGAGAGAAAGAGAGAGAGAGAGAGAGAGAGGAGAGGCAGGCAGGAAGGCAGGAAGGCAGGCAGGCAGGCAGGCAATTAGGAAACTGTGACTGAGACAGACACGGACTGAGAGAGAGAGAGAGAGAGAGAGAGAGAGAGAGAGAGAGAGAGAGAGAGAGAGAGAAGCAAGCAGGCCGGCCGGCAGGCAGGCAGGCAGGCAGTCAGAGACCGTGACTGAGAGAGAGAGAGAGAGAGAGAGAGAGAGAGAGAGAGAGAGAGAGAGAGAGAGAGAGAGAGAGCATGGAGAAAGAGAGCATGTACAGTTCAGAGAAAGATGAACAGGTGGGAAAAAAAAAAAAAAAGAACCAGAGAAAAAAAGCACAACGAGAACCTTCTTACAGACGTCACGAGCACTCTTATTACCAACATTAATTTCCGCCTTTAACAGGTGCGCTTATTCCCGGATAAAACAATGAGCAGTTTTAAGTACATTAAGCAAGTCAGTATAATTACAGTCCCTGGAAATGAATGGTACCTGCTTAGCATCAGCGTGTGAGATGACATTCTTGTTTTCGCCAAAGCGCAAAAGCAGCGAATTCTTTCCGTTCTCCCTCTGTCTCTGTTCTGTCTGTCTGTCTGTCTGTCGTGTCTGTCTGTCTGTCTGTCTCTGTCTGTCTCTCTCTCTCTCTCTCTCTCCTCTCTCTCTCTCTCCTCTCTTCTTCTTCTTCTTCTTCTTCTTCTTCTTCTTCTTTTCTTCTTGTTCTTCGTGTGTAGTTTGATACCCATGGAAACTAAAAACTGTAGTCGCAGAAATGTGCGTGTATGTCCTCTCTCTCTCTCTCTCTCTCTCTCTCTCTCTCCTCTCTCTCTCTCTCTCTCTCTCTCTCTCTCTCTCCTCCTCTGTGCGTATGCACGTGTACGCACATTGTAAAAACATTGTTTTCGTGTGCGTCTTCAATAATCATGCTTATCGCGTGTAAGTAAGCATACACACCGTATTTGCGCATTTGTGTTTGTTAGTACGTACGTGTGTACGTACAC
>JADBJO010000551.1:349221-351721 GCA_016801955.1 Conus betulinus | reverse complement strand
CAAACATGATAGTGTGTGTGGCTTCACCCAACCCCGTGCTGCCAGACATGTGACAAGTTTCTCCACCATGATAACTATTGTAACGTGAAAACAGTGGTACCCCGATACCAATCATTACCCACATCATTACATTACACTCTCAGCTCTACAACCACCACTGCTGCATCTTCGGTGTTAATGTTTAACTGTCACACCTGCCAACAGTGATTTGGTAACAAGGAGAGTAGGGATCTAACTACCCATTCCTCCGAAACGACATGTTAATTAAGAGAGGTATTGATGTTCTAGATGTTTCATGCTGCGGGCCAGCGGGATTTGATCTGACAGTCTCACTGACAGTTTGGTGCCATACCATTGCTGCTGTGGCCGTGGCCTGTGTCTCTTGCTGCTACTGCATCTGAAGTTGCAGCTATCATTCCTGCAGCCGCTATATCAGTCTGTTTTTGTGCTCTGATAACAGACTGCCACGAACAGATCTCTCTCTCTCTCTCTCTCTCTTCTCTCTCTCTCTCTCTCTCTCTCTCTGTCTCTCTGTCTCTGTCTCTCTCTCTGTCTCTCTCTCTCTCTCTCTGTCTCTCTCTCGATTCGTTTGAGCTGAATTGTGCACAAAGGGATCTCTCTCTCTCTGCCTCTGTCTCTCTGTCTCTCTCTCTGTCTGTCTCTGTCTCTGTCTCTGTCTCTCTCTGTCTCTGTCTCTCTCTCTCTCTCTCTCTCTCTCTCTGTCTCTCTCTCTCTCTCTCTCTCTCTTTCGCGCGCGCGATATTCACACTCATACTGGGAAAAGGCCAGAAACTGGACACAGAATCATTCAGTATAATTATGTGCATACCTACATTCCGATCCGCATTGCTGACGTGTTACCTCAGAAAAAGCTGACAGGTGGATGCCTCTTAACACTTACATTTAAACTGCTTGGTAACTAAGGTCAATTTCGGGGAGCAGATTGGGAGGGGGAATGCAGAGGTTCCGCCCCTTGCCTGCCTTTCTCCTCGCCATTTTTCCCTTCACATTTCGAAAAGAAAACAAAATTATTAGAAAGTATCCCCCGTAAAAAGTCGAACATTTATAACATTGTCATTAAAAAAACGATCTACGCTGTTCTTGGTCTCTGTGTGGTAATTCTTATTACCAATCTCCTCTTCCCTGACATATTATTGTTCCAATAAATGTCTTGGTTTGACACAAGGCACCAGTTTTACGTAAACCACAATCGCCACAGGCACTGATCTTCATGAAGTTCAAAAGCTGAATCTATTATATCCAAGAAAGGATTGCTAAAAATGGGGTTCAGACTGAAAAAAAAAAAAAAAAAAAAAAATACAGTACTTACACTGTCAGGAACTTTGTGCAGAAGTCTTTTCACCCAGTTTGCCTTTTAGTCCCACCACTGGGGCACTTGATGTTTGAGACCATGAATTTCGCAGAAACCAAAGACCGCCAAGTATGTTACTGTTTACAGCGCATACAAAAATAAAAGTCATGCATACTCTTACCTATATTCTCAAGAAATATATTTATCTTCCCTGAATCGGAGATAAACGGAATTCTGAAAGAAAGAAAGTTGTACCAGACATGAGGTTCTTTACACACGGTCACTGTCGATTCTTTCCGACTAGAGGTCACAAAATATGAGTCGAGCGACGCAAATGTTGATTTTTCCCCCCCAAATCAAATTTTAATCATAGACTTTTTGAAATATCACAGATGCGCAAAAAGAATGTGCCGTATTCAATACATAAGTGACACATCTACAGGAGACACACAAGCGTATATATTACAGTTTAAAGAAAAAATTAAGAACATGAAAAGCCCCCTTTTTTTCTAAGCTCATGCTTCCTGCGACCGTATTTTGAAATCAATTCCTTTTCTAGAACAAAGTCTTGAAAATATTCTTACATATACATATAAATTGTAAATATGCATAAAATGTAGGAAAATGTAGCATCGGAATCCCCGAATTCTGTCAACTCGGTCGCCACTGGTTTTTTTTATCACCAGCTCAGTTCACCTCCTGGTTTATCTGACCCTATTCAAACTGTGTCTGAATGAAACTGTGGGAGATACCGCTGTATTTATCCGACGGTTCCTCCATGAATGCATACGCGTATTTCTAGCGAAACCATATGAACACTGAATCGTCAAGTTTTATGTTTTAAATGAATATAAGCACTATTATGGGAAATGACCCCGTCAGGGTTAACACCAAATAAGGTCAAAATGGATATTAATGAGGCTGAATGTCACCTGTTTGTGGGTACAGTACTACATGTTTGTGACACCTCAAAAAGTTGACGATTCGTCGGTACATAGCGCTTGAGTACAGAGAGAGAGAGAGAGAGAGAGAGAGAGAGAGAGAGAGAGAGACAGACAGACAGACAGACAGACAGACAGACAGAGGGGGAGGGGGGGGTGGGGGGGGGGGGAGGGTGTTTCGTAATAACGGATGACTTCCATCTTCGTTAATAACAGATGATTTTTTGTTTTTATTTGCTCTTATGGT
>JADBJO010000551.1:341721-344221 GCA_016801955.1 Conus betulinus | reverse complement strand
ACCAGAGACCCTGTGTGGTCCATCTGGATTGACCAGTGGCTACGATCACGTCTTCTTCATTTGGTACGAGTCGTTTATGATGTCAATGACCAACAGTATTCAAAACGACAAGTTTCGCGAAGCGAAATCTCCGGCTATCGCCTTGATTATCCAATGTCGTCAAAACTCTCTCTCTCTCTCTCTCTCTCTCTCTCTCTCTCTCTCTCTCTCTCTCTCTCTCTCTCTCTGTGTGTTGTGTGTGTGTGTGTGTGTGTGTGTGTGTGTGTGTGTGTGTGTGTGTGTGTGTGTCTGTCTCTAATTGTATTTCAAACCATGTTAGATGTTTGAGTCAACTGCTCATGCTCGGAAGCCAGCCAGCCGCAGCGGGACCGACACCCCCCCCCCCCCCCCCCCCCCCCCCCCCCCCCCCCCCCCCGGTCAGCGATTACGGCGGTTGTTAACTGTCCTGCCATGCAGTGCAGCATCCTATACTACTACGACAGAATGAGACTGGGTACAACACAGTTATGATTCAACACAACGCAGGACAAGTCGACACGTTACGACACGACCCAGTTAGGTCTGCAATCCAATAGTATACAACACAATGGTATACAATACAACAGTATACAATATAACGTATACAAGAGCATGCAATACAATACAATGAAACATATCACAATACAGCACATTACACTGGAGTACGTTGTTACACTAGAGAATACTACACACACAAGCACCGAAATATCAGAAAGAGAATAAGATGAGAAGAATAAGAAGGAAAAGGAAGAGATCACCAGCTCAGCAAATTAACAAATACGAGGACGAAGAGACAACTACGGTCACATTAACAACTACCACAAAGGCAATAAAGACGACATCATGACAACAGCCATCACATTAACAACATCATCCGCAACAACACCAGCAACAACAACAAACAACAACGACAACAGTAACAAACATGTGTCTGCAAGTGCCAGCAGGCAGTCCTTCAGTCGAGTCTACCCAGGTAGGCAGCCCGTGGTGTAAAGGAGAGAGTGGATTCTAAAACGCTTAGAGCACGGTCTTCAGCCGAGGACAGGCGCTATATAAGATCTAACAATAACTATAGCATCAACAGTAATGATAATAATGGCAATGACAATAGACAACAATAATATATGCACTTTAGCAACGGTAATAACTCAATAACAATGAACACAATGGCCACCACCATCAAGTGAACAACAACGATGGTAATGACAAGGTGGCCGCCGCCACCAACTATTCACATCGATGATGACAACCACGAGGACAACAACGAAACTGGACAAGATGACCATCGGTCAGTGGACTCACGTGTGGAGGCGAGGTGGACAGACAGAGAGACAGACCAGCAGCCATCCAGTGAGGAGTGAGACTGACCGCTCACACATGACTCCTGGGAAATGGCAAAACACGCACGTGTAGATGGTGAAAGTATACACATAAAAAATAAGTATGTTACAACTGTTATTGCTGTGTATTCTGTCATCAAGTACAGATACATGCACAGCGTGGAACTTCCCTTAAGACGAGTCGGGTTTAGGGGAGTTAATTTGTCTGTTCTGTGGCCGCATGTGTGCTTATGTTTGGTGCATGAATACCACACGGGCACTCAGTTATGGTTTCTGTTCCTTTCATTATTATTTTATCGTGAGAACAGAAGCTATCATTTAATGATAACTTCTCTCTCCTTCACATAAGATTTCCTTTGAAGATAGAAAGCATTACACACACACACACACACACACACACACACACACACACACACACACACACACACACACACACACACACACATTCTTTAAGATTGTTGGGACTTGCACGATGTGAGACATAAACACTTTACAGCAGACTCCATGAAAACCCTGTTCAGAGATGTCCCACCCTGACGTGATCTTTGTGTTTTTGAGAGAGATTAACATTTTTCATCTGATCTGAGATCTTACGGAAGAAAGATTTTGACAAAGTTTCTGGTACGTTTTTAGAAAGTGTATTTTAAAGAGATGTGCGAAAGGTGTTTTTGTTTTGTTTGTGTTTTTAAATGACTTGTGAGCTGATTTTAACGTTGTGACAGCCCTGATTTGCCCTTTGCGGTCCGCTGGGCTATAAGCAACATTACCTTACACACACACACACACACACACACACACACACACACACACACACACACACACACACACACACACACAGAGGAGTGTGGAAAAAAAAAAGGTGGGAGTGGGGGTTGGAGCACCACGTGCTGTTCTTGAAGTCCTCTCCATCAGTCTTCTGGGTTTAAAAAGGGCATGTCGCTGTCAGTTACTTCGTCCCAACGGCTGCTTTGATCTTTTCTAGACTGACTAGTCACTTCATAGTGCAGACTTCCCACCATGTCATTTAGATGAAACATAATGACGCCTTATTTTTGGTGTAACTCGTATTGGTCTTGGTGCTACTGTTTCGGATTTTCCCATGTTAGACGCTCATTTTTTTCCTATCGCATTTTGGTAACATT
>JADBJO010000551.1:324221-329221 GCA_016801955.1 Conus betulinus | reverse complement strand
CAGTCACTACTACGCCAGTCACTACTACGCCAGTCCAACCAGTCACTACTCTGCCAGCCACTACTACGCCAGCCACTATTACGCCAGCCACTACTACGCCAGTCAATATTACGCCAGCCACTACTACGCCCAGCCAGCCACTACTATGCCAGCCACTACTACGCCAGTCACTATTACGCCAGTCACTAAAACGCCAGTCACTACTATGCCAGCCTCTACTACGCCAGCCAGTCACAACGACGCCAGCCTCTACTACGCCAGTCACTACTACGCCAGCCTCTCCTACGCCAGTCACTACTATGCTTGTCACTACTACGCCAGTCAATACTACGCCAGCCTCTACTACGCCAGTCAATACTACACCAGCCTCTACTACTACGCCAGTCACTACTATGCCTGTCCTCTACTACGCCAGTCAATACTACGCCGGCCCTCTACTACGCCAGTCAATACTACACCAGCCTCTACTACGCCAGTCACTACTACGGCAGCCTCTACTACGTCAGTCACTACTACGACAGCCTCTACTACGTCAGTCACTACTACGACAGCCTCTACCACGCCAGTGACTACTACGCCAGCCAGTCACTACTACACCAGCCTCTACTACGCCAGCCACTACTACGCCAGCCAGTCAATACTACGCCAGCGTCTACTACGCCAGTCACTACTACGCCAGCCAGTCAATACTACGCCAGCATCTACTACGCCAGTCACGACTACGCTAGTCAATACTACGCCAGCCACTACTACGCCAGCCTCTCTACTACGCCAGTCACTACTACGCCAGCCTCTACTAGGCCAGTCACTACTACGCCAGCCAGTCACTACTACGCCAGTCACAGGTTCCTATCCTCATTGGAAAGTTGTCTGAACTAGATTCTTCACGAAACGATGCTGTCCTCTTTCGCAATCGACAGCAGAAAACAATCAGACTGGTGTCGTCCTTCGATCGTCCAGTGACACGCCCACTTAATGCCACGTCGATTTCACACAGTCGAGTCTCAAGAGTTCCAAACCGTTTACTGCCGGAAATAGCCGTCTTAGGTCAACACCAAACAACTGGAAAGCCGAATCACATCGGGTGAACCGGCAAAACAGAAACACAAACAGCAACCAAACAAACAAACGAAAAAAAAAAAAAAAAAAAAAAAAAAGGCAGCTGACTATTTATAGTCTCCATGTGGTTTGTTCATGCCTACACCGCCCAGAGTACTCCAAGCTTCTGACCGCTCGGACAACGAACCAGCTTGCGTGAAACCGTTTTCACACAACTCTTCCCCCTCTCTGCCGCGGAACTGTTTTCCAATTACACAGTTGACATGGCTTTCTGTCACACAAACACTCCGGCACTGACAGTTTGGTAAACAAAGAAAACACCGACACGAACAAACCATGTGCAGTGCAAAAGTGCGAGTTAGGAGTGTGCAACAAGTAAATCTTAGCTGAAAACGAGAACAAGGCGGAAGAAAATGTACCTGCATATGCGTTTCTGAATCACGGCAGGAAAGCAAGCATCCTGCAAGCATGGGGCATTGAGATTTTAAACGTTTTCTAAAGTCCAGGGAAAAAAATGACTCTCTCTGTCAAAGGGTTGCAATCCAGCTTGGACGAATGTGATAACGATCCAAATGGAAATCCTAGCCGTGACGTGTTGTGACTTTGATCTGCCAGTATTGTAGAGAAAGTGTGTTGAAAGTTTTTGTGCTTACAGGGCTCTAGTGTAAAAAAAAAAGGAAAACAAGTAAACTTAGCCTTTTATGTTGTGTCCAGGACATAATGATCATGTGCTGTATTTGCCTTTAGTCATTTCGTACATACATTTTCATATAATTGCAAATTCTTCCCCCACCCGTCCTCTACGTATGGCCTTTCTTGCATAACCATAACAAACCATTTTGTATTCGTATTCGTAGGTTTTCTCCACTGTCTGTTTCTCTTTACCTTTCTTCGTAACACACCTAACAAATGGAGACACGTCCCTCCCTACTTCTAAAGAAATCATTTATGAAAGAAAATACTTTGACATCACCATTTGATGCCACCAACAGCATCACGAGGAGCAACACACACACACACACACACACACACACACACACACACACACACACACACACACCACACTCACACACACACACACACACACACACACACAACACATACACAAACAAGCGCGCTCGAACACAAGCACGCACACTCACGCACGCGCGCGCGCGCGCGCGCGCACACACACACACACACACACACACACTATGCATACCCGTGTTCGTATACACACACACACACACACACACACACAAACACACACACACACACACATGCGCACACACACACACACACACATACATACAGAGAGAGAGAGAGAGAGAGAGAGAGAGAGAGAGAGAGGAGAGAGAGAGAGAGAGAGAGAGCAGCTTTAGCAAGTTCAGTACAGGCCCGCTAGGAGCGAGTATGGCCATCTGACCTCTCTGTGAACCCTGTGTGCACACACTGTAAGCTTTGATCATAGTCTTTGGAGATGCCCTGATGTAAATATCACTGTCATCACCTCTCTCTCTCTCTCTCTCTCTCTCTCTCTCTCTCTCTCTCTCTCTCCTCTCTCTCTCTCTCTCTGTTTTTCCCTGTGTGTTGTGTGTGTGTGTGTGTGTGTGTGTGTGTGTGTGTGTGTGTGTGTGTGTGTGTGTGTGTGTGTGTGTGTGTGTGTGTGTGTGCGCGCGCGTGTGCGTGTGTGTGCGTGCGTGTGTGCGTACGTGCGTGCACGCGTGCATTTGCGCATGTGGGTACGTGTGTGGGTGCGTGCGCGCGCGCTCATGTGTGTGTGTGTGTGTGTGTGTGTGTGTGTGTGTGTGTGTGTGTGTGTGTGTGGTGTGTGTGTGTGTGTTTTACAGTTGGTAAAAATGTCTTTCGAAAGGCAACATGAAGATGATGACGATGGCGATGACGACGAAATACGGTGAAGAATATTGTCGATGGATGTTCATAAAGACGAAGAGGGTGTTACTTGCAGGCGTAGAGGTACAAGTGAAAGCCATGATATATATGCATCGTGGTATTAGTGGGACATTTTACCTTTTCTTTTGTAATGGAGCGAGTATACCAATGTTGTATTGTACTGTGTTTATTGTATCGTATTGTGGTGTTCTGAATGGTAGTGTTGCTTTGTTGTGTATGTAGTGTAGTGTAGTGTAGTGTAGTGTAGTGTAGTGTAGTGTAGTGTAGTGTGGGGTGGGGTGGTGTGGTGTGGTGTGGTGTGGTGTTGTGATGTGGTGTGGTGTGGTGTGGTGTGGTGTAGTGAAGTGTAATGTTGTGTGGTGTGGTTTGTATGTAGTGTAGTGTAGTGTAGTGTAGTGTAGTGTAGTGTAGTGTAGTGTAGTGTAGTGTAGTGATGTGATGTGATGTGGTATGGTTTTATGTAGAGTAGTGTAGTGTAGTGTAGTGTAGTGTAGTGTAGTGTAGTGTAGTATAGTGTAGTGTGGTGTAGTGTAGTAGTAGTGTAGTGCATATGTCACAACAGATTTTCCCATGTAAATTGTGGGTTGTCTTCCCCGTGGAGACTACATTGTTATAGTACGGACAGTCACATGTTCGATTCACTTATTCAAACAAAATGAGTCCATATATCCACCCTGTTACGGTTATCCGTGTGTATATGCGCGTTTGTTTGTTTGCATGCATATGTACGTGGTAAACTTAAATATTTAACCATTACGGCCACTACAATCTTTAGGGCAACCAACTCGGCAGAACGATTAATGTTATTTAGATCTTGCCAGTCATCCCCTGCATGAAGATGTCACTGAGGGAAGGAGGGAGAGCGAGAGATTTCTCAGAAACAGAGCACACACACACACACACACACACACACTCACACACACACACACACACACACACACACACACACATACAGAGAGAGAGAGAGAGGGAGAGAGAGAGAGAGGAGAGGGGAGAGAGAGAGAGAGAGAGAGAGAGAGAGAGGGGGAGGGACGGACGGACGGACGGAAGGAGGAGGGACAGCGAGAGATTTCTCAGAAACAGAGCACACACACACACACACACACACACACACACACACACACACCGTAACTGCGGTGGGATTCTCTTGTATACAGGTCTGAACGGATATAACAGGGAAAGTGCCAGAATTGTGACAACGAAAGAAAAAAAAAAACAGTTCTCATAACGATCTGCTTGCGGGGGGCGGGGCTTGGGGTCCACAAGCAAGAAGCATGTATCATGGCGCCATGTTTGTAGGTCAAGGAATGCGGCAGCGACAGACTTATGGACGGTCCAGAATCTTCGCAGTCCGGTCTGTCCTCTGGTCCTGTGCAACAGGGTTGGGGCGTTGTGTGACCAGTGACCGGTCCGGTCTTTTATCTTCTCGTCCATCCACGACGTCTTCGATCCGCCAGTGGGACGTCCACCAATCACTGCGCCCTGTGGAACGGGTACTGGACATGGGGATTACAACAGACAGTCTGCACAACTATGGCGAACTCAGCTGTTGTTCATCTGAAACTCAAACGATGCAGCGTTCTGCTTTCTGGCGGGGGCGTCTCTGGCGTTTTAGTGAGGTAAGGTAAGGTAATGTTGCTTATAGCCCAGCCGACGGCAAAGGGCCATATCAGGGCCGTCACCATGTTAAAATCAACTCACAAGTCATCCACAAAACAAAAGAAAAAAAACTTTCACACATCTCTTTAAAATACATCTAAAAGCGTACAAGAAACTTCGTTAAAAATCTTTCTTCGTAAAATCTTAGATCAGATGAAAAATGTTAATCTCTCTCAGAAACTCAAAGATCACGTCAGGTGGGACATCTCTGAACAGGGTTTTCATGGACTCGGCTGTAAAGTGTCCATGTCTCTCGCATCGTGCAAGTCCCAACAATATAGTGAAAGATGGAAGAACTCTGGTCATTATACGCATTTCCTTGGAGTAGCCACAGTTTGAAATCCTTCGAATGAGACTGTAACCCGAGGTTCCGTTCGTGACAGCATGCA
>JADBJO010000551.1:314221-321721 GCA_016801955.1 Conus betulinus | reverse complement strand
GCGCGCGCGCGTGTGTGTGTGTGTTGTGTGTGTGTGTGTGTGTGTGTGTGTGTGCGTGCGTGCGTGCGTGCGAGCGTGCGTGAGTAAAATCGTGCGTGCGTGCGTGCGTGCGTGCATGCGTGCATGCACGCGCGCGCGCGCGCGTGTGTGTGTATGTGTCTGCTGATTGTGCGGGTGATCACTGGAGATTCAGACGAGGATCTCATGCTCCCTTTCCATCGCTTCGCCAGCCTCCCCCTTCTCCCTGCCCTTCCACATTCACCCTGATCACAGGAAGGGGCGGCCGTAGACCATCGCACGATCTACCCGTGTCTTACGTCAAGTCCATGGACAGGCAGGGTGCCCGTGTCCACCCGTGTCTCCCGTGTACTGACAACGCAGCTTTTGCTTCATTCTCAGAAAAAAAAAAAAAAAAAAAAAAAAAAAAAAAAAAAAAAAACACCACCCTCCGACATCTTAAAGATGATCCTGTCTACTCTCAAGCACATAAGCTCACACTGCTGTTGTTGAGGGATGACTCTCTCGTTGCAGATCACACCACCACCACCACTCCTTCCTCAGTTTACTAACACACACACACACACACACACACACACACACACACACACACACACACACTCGCGCTTGCTTGCTTGCTTGCTTGCTTGCTTGCAAAGATTCAAATATTTTAATCCTGTAATCCCTCTTGGAGCATGGAAGACTTGAAACAAATCAAACAAATAGAAATGAAACAAATTAAACATCCAAATTTTCCCTATAATTAAAACACTGAATGTAATGTTACACAACTTTACTAAGTTTTAAAAGCTTCGCTAAGTTCAGCAACGCTTTCTTACCACCACACACCAAAGGACAATAGTTAAATACGGACTTTGTACATGTAAATTTTCTAGGTATAAACTGATTTCTAATGTCGTTATATTTGTTACATTTCATTACAAAATGGAATTCATCACCAAGGTCATTCTGGTCGCAGTCCCGACAGAATCGTTCATCGTGAGGTATTCTAAATCGTCTGCCAATTTCTATCATGAGTTTATGATTGCCGCAGCGAAACCGAATCAGTGGGTATATATAAACATCAGGTATCATTTCAATATATTTTTCCCGGCAAAACTCTGTTTTAAAATTTCTGTAAAATAACACTTATTGCTAGATTCTAAAGCATCATTCCATGCACGTATGTAAATGTCTTCTAATGAATTACGAACATCTCTACAGAGACTATAACAGACGAAAACTTTTGTGTCTCCCACGCACACCCGAATCCTGTTTCTATTAGGACATCCCGTATACACATCAACCACCTAGATGTAAAGCCCTGATTTCTGTATAAATCATTTATACTTGACACAACCTAGATGAATATTTGTTTATGGAGAAAGTAAGGATGACGAGAATTTTATCATTCGTGCATAAACTTGAACTGCAAACAAGATACATTCCTAGTTCTCCATATATCAATTCTGTTTTGGTAGAACGATCTAAATGAAAAAGATGCTTAAAATGTAAGCTGAAATCTTTCCATTAGCTTTAAATCACTATATCGCCAAATTTCACGGTCATATAAAGGTAAAGGCAGTACCATTGACTGGTATAAGTCCAGTACAATGTTTATAGGCAAATTTTGAAATCACACACACACACACACACACACACAACAACACACACACACACACACACACACACACACACACACAAACACCTTGTCTGTGATGATATTGACAGCCTGTCAGTCAGACAGGCAACAGAGGTAGGATGTGTAGCTTAACGAACAAACTGGGGAAATCATATCTCCCCACTTCACTGCTGGACCAAAGGCTGTGAGACTGACCACAGTCAGGGACACACACTGGCCCATGCCAGATTGGGTAACGTTCATCTCTCCTACTCTGAGATCCTGTGTCAAGCTTTACTGATCAACCTGGAAGAACTGTAAATTGAAACTTAGTTTCCAAGTCTTGAAACTATACATTGCTTCTATTTATGTCATATTCTAGGTCTTGAAACTATACATTGCTTCTATTTATGTCATATCTAGGTCTTGAAACTATACATTGCTTCTATTTATGTCATATTCTAGGTCTTGAAACTATACATTGCTTCTATTTATGTCATTTTCTAGGTCTTGAAACTATACATTGCTTCTATTTATGTCATTTTCTAGGTCTTGAAACTATACATTGCTTCTATTTATGTCATATTCTAGGTCTTGAAACTATACATTGCTTCTATTTATGTCATATGTTTGGACAGTATAGCTTCGTGCCAGTATTTGGTAAAATCTGCTAATGTGATGAATGAGTGTTCTGTTTTAACTGTTTAACGTTTTGCCACTACGTAATAAAAACTCTTAAGCTGATTAATGAAACATTACTTTTAACAGTACACTCTTTTACCAATACTTGGTACTATCTGTTAAGATAATAACTGAATGCTCTGTTCTGACAGGATATCTGCCTACACTTATCTGTCAAGGTGATTTTTGAATACTGTTGATTGCCACAGTGATTGGTGGTCGGCGACTCTAATCAACATGGTGTGCTTGGTCTAACTGTATTTCAGTACCCAATCACTTCAGCTGAGTTCGTGAGTTGCTTCTCTTCAGTTGTTTAGTATATTCTTACAATTTCTAACATTTGTTAAATCCATTCAAAACCTGGGTGAAAAAAACTAAAGTGGAGACTGAAGATTAAGGCAAAGACATTTATGCCAGTCTAACCATTTGCCCAGCTGAGATCTCACACATTTACTGAAAGCTAAGAGGCAAGTATGAGGACTCGCCAAACCAGACTTTTAGCTACTTAACTCCAAGCCAGGTTCTGTCCTCTGAACAGACCCTGGGTTCCTGGGCTTCCTGCAACTGGCCCAGAACAGCATCAAGAATCCACGATACCACCTGGCCAAGCGGACCAAATGGTCAGCCTGCCTAAAGAGAAGGTGTACAAGTCACCGGCAACCTACACACTTGCTAAGTAACCGAGTGGACTCTAACTCAACTCGTCAAGAACATCCCCTCTCTTTGAAATGTGATAGAGTAGGGAAATGTCAGCCCAAACAAAGACTGATCTGGCTGAACTTCTACCGATTTGTATATTTTACTCTTGTACACACAAGAAAAGTTGGTGTGTGAAAGTACACTTATTTTGTCTCAGTACTTTGTTGTTTATACATTATTTAATATTTGAATGCATCTCCAATTCTGTCTGTCACTCAGAGCAAAAGCACTTTGAGTGCACAAGACTCTCCTAAGAAAATTATCCCTGAGCCACTCTTGAGCACTTTAACAGTCCCGAGAAAAAATACACATTCTTTCGATGACTAGTAGTACCTGAAAGTTGCTTCTTTCATCACTCGTAGAAGAGAGGGCGGAGGTGAAATTTTGACACACAAACTACTCTACAATTCTAATAGAGAAAACGATCTGAGTCCTACCCCTCGAGGACCACACCTGCCACCCCCGTTCGTCACAGTGCCCAGTACAGAAAGGAAAGGGAGGACGATGTGTGGGTGGCGAAGGGGGGATGCCTGGGTGTTGAGGCGAAAGTTATTAGCTTTAAACTGAACGGAAAACAAGATGCAAAGCATATAAACGTACTCCCAGTTTAGATCTATCTTGAATACGCGTTTTAAAAAAAAAAAAAAAATGTCGCAATCAAACTTGCGTCACAATGGAAAAAAAAAAAAGTCACAATCAAACTGCGTCATAATGTATTTCGTCACTGAGATAAGAAATCGGCGAAGTACTTTCAGAGATATTACATAAAAATGAAAAAAAAAAATTTTGGGGCCACTATAGCCGTTAGTAACGTGGTAGGTATGTTCATTATGGGTCATGGGCGTCATCCGTGACCCATAATGACATACCTAGAAATTTTCAGGAAGATCGGCCCAGTAGTTTGGTCTGGAGCGAGTGGAACACATTTTGACCACGGACAGACAGACAGACTGACTGACAGCACTCCTTCGTCCCCATTGTAACGCAGTCCCTGTTCTATAAGAACCGGGGAGTACAAAAGACACAACCAAAAGAAAACAAACCAGTCTCCAGGCAGCTACTGTCTCCGTTTTTTTTTCCCATTTGTTTTTAAGGAAGGATGAGGATTCCAGCCTGCTTGGAAAAACAAACAAACAAACAAACAAAAAACAAACAAAAACCTCTTCCTGATCTGCCCCCACAGACGTGCGGGTGCGGTGCATTGGAAAAGAGCAATTCTGTGACTCCTTTGCACGGCGTAAATCAATGACGTAAGCACTCGGAAGTGTGTCTGCATCCACGGTTAAGTGCTGGGCATGCGCATCTGGCCTGTGTCTGGTGGGCGGCTTGGAGCACAGAAAATACCGTTCTGTGTTTAGAGCGTCTCTCTCTCTCTCTCTCTCTCGCTCTCTCTCTCTCTCTCTCTCTCATTATTCGCGGTCCAACCTAACCTCTTTACTTTATTCTGTACTCTGGAGAAAAGAACAATGGAGATCAAAAGGTAACAAAATGTTTCTTGGTACGGATCTGTCGATATGAGAGAGAGAGAGAGAGAGAGAGAGAGAGAGAGAGAGAGAGAGAGAGAGAGAGAGAGAGAAGGACAGAAAGACAGACAGAGAGACAGAGACAGACGCGCCGGAACACCCCCTCCCCGTATACACACACACACATACACACACACACCACACACACACACACACACTGATTGGTCAAATAACCAGAAAGCGATCAATACAAATCAAGAGGGAGGGGGAAAATTCAGAGAGAGAGAGAGAGAGAGAGAGAGAGAGAGGGCAGCCATCTGGCAACTTGCCTTTTGTTAGATACACCCACGTCGTCTTTCGCCTGACGATAACTGCAACAATAGTATCCCACCTGCCGAATTGCGCACACACCTGGCCTAAGAAGTTGCTGCCGAGTCATAAAGTTCTTCTTCTCTTTTTTTCTTTCTTTTTTTCTTCCCCTTCAGTAACGTCCAGAAACACATCTGCTTGTTTTCAAACCGCTTCATGGAGTTCGAACTTTAGTTTGGAGTTTTAAAGAGCTTAACAAATTTCTACAGGATAACAACTGAACTCTAGGAAGAGAGAATTTGAGAAATACTGAGATAAAGCACGAAATCATTTTTACCATTTTTAAAGCTGCACCACCGATTAAGCAGGAAATAGAGATGATGAACAGTGAAACGATGCGGTGCGGTAAGCCTGACATGAAAACGTGGGCAGAAGAGATTGTGATCGGCCTGTATCACGCATCAAAAAACAGCTAACCGAGGCTCTTGAACAACAGGCTGGGTCATCCCGGATAAAACGAACCAGCCCGCACATTGTCTCCGTCGCCCGTGCAGTACGTGCTGGGATGCCGGCGTCTTGTGTCATGCTGACACAGTTCTCTGTTCCGAGGCTTTGCGAGATTACCAGTTCAGACAGTAAGTAATGTTCCTGTCAAAAAAAAAAAAAAAAAAAAAAAAAAAAAAAGCTAGTCCGTGCGTATGCTGTGATTACTGTCAACTGCTCAAGAATCCGATCGTGCGATTCACGCGGTAAAGCATCTAGTGTCCGTCCCCCCACCCACCCCCACCCCCCCCCCCACCGCCACCCCCCTCCTCCCTCCCCCAACTTAAAAAAAAAACTCTTTTTGCTTGTTTCTTTTGTTCCACGTGATGTGCACTACACCTACGCCGCTCACTGTGGCTCCTTGTCCACAGGTACATTCTGGATTGTTCCACAGCAGCCCCAGCATCGACAATTTGCAGGGAGCGGCCAGTGGTGCCTGCTCTGAACACGCTTTATACTACTTACTAAGCCCTCCACTGACGACAACCAACGGTTAGTCCGGAGCCGGCATGGGTGTGCCCTGAAGGTGGGCGTCACCGTCTCCGTCCAGCAGCAGTTTCCATGAACTTACCGGCGATCTGGATGAGAACTCGCCAGCGCATAGACGTGGAGAGAAAACGAAACTGAGGTCATCATGACAGCAGGGCACGAAGGGCCACACAGAAGCTGAGACATTTTCATAATGATGGATAAGGATGAGCATGATGCAGATGATACTATGAATACCGTTCTGGTCTCAGACTGCGTAACAAAATTACATTCCAAGCTTACTTTCATAAAACATCTTGGCGTCAACGAGATCCGGGAGATACAGACACCTGCACTGTTGGTAAGGAATATAGCAATACTCTCACAGACGCATCAATAAAGTGGATGAAACTCGACCGTGTGGTTCCATCCTTCTCGATAGCAAAGTTAGCTCTGGGCAGCCATCAGCCGGGGAAGGGGGAGAGAGGGAGGGATCCCACAAATACATAGCTCTGATGGAAATCGGACCCGCGACCTCCCAGCTGGGAGTCCGCTCCGCTAACCACCGCACCATGTCGGCTGATCTCTGAAGTCTGTATTTCCGTGTTTATCCCTCAAATATCGAGGCACAAATCTCTCTGTCTAGGTGACCACATACCTTTTGACAATGCCTTTTTTTTTTTTTTTTTTTTTTTTTTTTTACTACACCCCTTTTCTTAACCCCTGTCAAAGATCTGTATCAGTGGGCAGTTCAACGAGCATGTCTCGCTGCAGGAGAGTCGGGGTTGTAAGCATAAAAGCAGGTGTACACAGTCGTTCTCTTGCACCTGCAGCACATCGTCACTCCGATTACTTACAGGGTCCGCTGCATCATTCTCATGTTGTTCAACCTGATCTTCAGGTTGCTAGTCATTTGAGTCCAAGGATGGATCCTTCACGGGTGGGACATGATTTGGATTTGCCTGCGTGTCCTGCTGTCTGTTTGGCTCTGTCCTATCGGAACTGATCAGGTGGCTTTCTCCTCTAAAACTGCACCTGTGTGTTACGGTTTAGTTGGGGATTCGCCATGATCATTAACACAGGTGTGTCAGCGGCTTAGAAGTGCAAGGCCAGCTGAACAGCACGATGCCAGTCAGCAGGCCGGTCAGGACTCCAGTGACAATGGCTGGAAGTCCAGTGACTGGCGTGTTTGCCATCAACGTGTTACATGCATTGTGCATGCAGCATCGTCAGTATGCGCCCCGGTTGCTGCGCCGTGAACGTCACGTGACCCCTGTTGCTATGCGTCTCGTCTCGTGATCTCAGTTGTTCACGTCATGTGACAGAGAGAGAGAGAGAGAGAGAGAGAGAGAGAGAGAGAGAGAGAGAGAGAGAGAGAGAGAGAGAGAGAGAGAGAGAGAGAGAGAGAGAGAGAGAGAGAGAGAGAGAGAGAGAGAGTTCAGAAGAACCAGGAAAATCTGTATTCGATCAAGAATTGAGATTTCAGGCAGAGTCTGTTCTTTCAGTCTGTCCTTGCTAAGCCGAAGCATGCAATGATATTAAAACATGAAAGCGAAAAAAAAAAAAAAAAAAAAAAACAAAAAAAAAAAGGGGGGGGTGGGGGGCGGGGGGGTGGGGGGTGGGGAGAAAAATGATAGGCACACAGGATATGGAGTGCATGATTAACACACACACATACGCACAGAGACACACACGTTTGCATGCATAGGCTTAACAAAA
>JADBJO010000551.1:285434-303830 GCA_016801955.1 Conus betulinus | reverse complement strand
GCCCTCGCCCTCACACAGCGTCACATCACCATCAGCTCTGACAGCGAGGATGAAAGCGAACGGCATGGGCCTGCCCTCTCACCACCACCACCAACAGAGCAACCTGCATCGCTCCTCGCAGGCTTCCAGCCGTTCCAGAGGGTGAGTGAAATTGTTGGGAGATGGTGTTATGAGATGTGAAGCATTTCTTGTTACATTTTGAGAGAGAACAATACATTTTTAATGACTCAGTTAGAGGCTGGATTCAGCATTGGTTTTAAAGTTTGTACAATAGATTTTCTGCCACTCTGGCGCTTGGTCACAGTCTCTTCACAATTTTGATGATGTTGACAGACAAAACAAAGTAATTGATATGAAAAAGGAAAGTGACACACATTTAGTACAAGAGACACACAACAACATACCGAAAGGCAGCTCTGAAATGAGGCCAATATAGACCTATCTTAAATAAATTTCAGCGAACCGCCCAGAGAAACGTGGACAACGAGTCACAAGACAAACACAACGCGTTTTGACCTCTTAGGTCTTCCTCAGGTGAAACAAAGATGAACAAAATAACGAAAATGCACTTAGCTTTGATCACTTCAGATTGCTTCTGAGTTCAGTGCAAGGAAGAAGGCGTTGAATGTGCCATCATTCAACGCCTTCTTCCTTGCGCTGAACTCAGAAGCAATCTGAAGCGATCAAGCTAAGTGCATTTTCGTTATTTTTGTTCGTTTTTGTTTCACCTGAGGAAGACCTAAGAGGTCGAAACGCGTTGTGTGTTGTCTTGTGACTCGTTTGTCCACGTTTTTCTCTGGGCGGTTCGCTGACATTTATTTTAAGATTTGTTTAGATTTCCGCCTGCAGTCGTTTCACTTTGCAAGTAGATAAATATAGACCTGTTTACCAGTAGGATTTTCCTATATTCAGCATGGAAAAATCTACTAAATACGGAAATATTGAAAAAAAAAAAAAAAAAAAAAGAACAGAAATGTTGACATACGAAGTTGAATCTGCATACTTGAGAATCGATCTCGATTCGGCTACTAGGCGCGTGTGAACTCGATGTCAGTTGTTTGTTGCCAGTTATTGCAGACATTTATTGTCTCGTCCATCTCTGCTGTGATCTTGATTTGGCGTGATTCGGTGGATCTTGACAGTCATGCTTATAGACCAGTCCTACATGACCCAAACAAAGCCTCGTTGGTCCATAATTCAACAACCAGATCGAAAAGGCTTCATCACCAGCTTTTGATCCGCAAAGGCAGAACTTGATTAAGTCTGCATTGTCAGTGTCAATATCTGAAAGTTTTTTAACAAAATGAATTTGTTTCTATACTCAAGTTATGATGAAACACATCTGTGTCGTCCACTGTTTTTGTGTGTTTTTAATGTTAATCACAGTTTGCATGAAATGCATGCCGAAATGGCTGCTTTTGCTCATCGATAAACAGACCTGCCAACCATTATACGCATGTCACGTAATTTATTACACCAAGTGATAAATCTTACGCCCTTACGCATTTAGCAAAAAAATTACGCATTGAAAGTTTTCAAAAAAAAAAAAAAAAAAAAAAAAAAGGATGAAAAAAATCGGCTTATGTACAGACACGCACGACGCCATTATATAACCAGTAATCTTCAAGAAGCATTTCCAGTCATGCGCAGTTTGTTTCACCATCTTTACCATTCAGCGAAGTTGGCGTCCTTTTGAAGTTGTAGCTACGAAACGTGGAACAGAAAATTCTGGACAAGATGAGAAAAAGAAAAAACTTGGTCAAAAGTCTGGAAAAGAATACTCAGAAAAGTTCCCCTGCATACGACCTTCGGCTAAAAGTGTAAATTGTGCATGGTGTACCACTTGCAAATTGGACTTCACAATTTCCCATGGCGGGATGGTGGATGTGAAGCGTCACCTTTAGTCACGCAAGCACATCAGTTCCTCTGACGCGCCAAATTCTTTCAGCATCACACAGTTTTTTTCAGACTGTAGACACCTCAAAAGAGGATGAAATGAGGAAAAGGGTAATTCGGGCTGAAGCATTGGTGGCCGGATTTTTCGTCGAACACAACATCGCTCTTAGTGCAGTCGACCATGCATCCCAGCTTTTTAACCCTCTTGCAATTGTTTCGCCCGTATCCGGCTGCTCTGATTATCTGATGTTTGTTACAGCCACAAATGGCCGCACGTGTCACGTTACTTTCCCTCTCACACTGCGAGCTCGTTTTAAGTCGAGGCTGGCTAAAAAATAAATGGGCATCCCTGAGAGGGTCCAATAAAATCTTAGCAGTAGTATGGGGTGTGGGAAACGATTCATTCACAAAGACAAGGGTCGTTAACTGACCACATTCCTTTGCTGCAGACAGCATCGCCTTGTTTCTGAAAATGGCGTCTGTGGTTTCTAGTGTTTCTACCGACGGTGATTTTTTGGATTATACGAAAGAGGAGTTGGATGATATATTACAAGAAGTAGAGAGATATGAAAAGAGGAGTTAAATGAAAGTGAAGTGGATGTGGGAGAGGAGGAAGTGGGAAGAAGGGGAAGAAAGTGATGAAGATGATGATGTGCCTTTGTCTGTGTTTGTGACCACGTGGCGACCGGTGACTTCCGCACCCGTGGTTCAGCCTTTTGAGGAGGAGACTGGGCCAAATCATGATTTGCCAGACACAGCTACACCTCTTGAATATTTTTTTCTGTTCCTGCCGCAGTTGTTTTTTACTACAGCTGCTGACCAGACGAACCTGTACGCCAGGCAGTAGATGGCAAAGCGGGGACAACCTGACCCACTTTGGCAGGATACGACACCTGCCGAGATGCGGGCCTACGTAGCTGTACTGATCATGATGGGGATCAAACGTCTGCCAAGACTCTGGTGCTACTGGTCGACTGATCTTAGATTTAGCGAGCCGTGGATCAGTGGGGTGATGTCAAAAACAAGGTTTCTCAAGTTGAACCAGTATTTTCACCTGAGAGACACACAGAACGCACCTGGCCGTGACAGTCCCAACTATGACCCCCTGTACAAGATCCGGACCTTCCTCGACTTGATTCTGCCCTTGTTCAAGAAAAATTTCAAGCCAGGCCGTGACCTATCTGTCGATGAAGCCATGATAGGATTCAAAGGGCGAGTATTTTTCAAACAGTACATGCCGGCCAAACCAGCCAAGTGGGGCGTAAAGGTGTGGGAGATGTGCGACGCTGACACTGGCTACTGCATCAACTTCGACATCTACACAGGCAAACATAGCCGCACTAATACAAATGTACCCCTCGGACATGAAGTAGTGGACAAAATGGCATCGGAGTACTACGGGCAAAATCGACACCTGTACTTCGACCGTTTTTTCACCTCTGTGCCACTCATGCGACACCTGTCACAACACGGGACATACGCCTGTGCCACAGTGATGTCCAACCGCAAAGGGCTTCCAGAGGAGGTGACCAAGGCTCGCCTAAAACAACAAGGAGAGCTGATTCAAATGCAGAAGGGGCCCCTGATGGCGACAGCATATAAAGATAAACGCCCTATCTACTTCCTCAGCACCAACCAGCCACCAGGTAAGACAACACCTGCACCTGACAGCGACAACAAGCCGCAACCCCATGTCATCAAGGCCTACAACCACAACATGGGAGGGGTGGACAAGTCTGACCAGCACAGGGCTTACTACCCAGTTGGTCATCAGAATAAGAAGTGGTGGCGTTACCTCTTCCCATTCCCTTGTCAACCTCATCATCGTGCAGGCCTACATCACCTGGCAAAGGTCACCCCATAATCCGACACCCAAGAAGACCTATGACCACCTGTGGTTCAGGGCTGACGTGGCAGAACAGCTCCGTGCTGGCTTTTACCAGCAGGAAGAAAAGTGCTGGAAGACGGTCAAACGTGGCAGAGGCCCCGATTGCGAAGGAAACAATCGACCACCATAAACAGGTGAAGATTGAAGGACGAAAGCGAACCTGTCGTCAGTGTGTGTCAACGTGGGTCGCAAGACAGCCAAAGGCCGACAGCCGGAGACCTCCTTCAAGTGTTCCTTCTGTGACGTCCCTCTCTGCAGCACAATGACTGTTTCCGTGACTACCATGCAGCAAATACGGTAGAAACCATGGATCAACAATAGTATTCACCATATTGGTGACATGTGACAGTGGTGACACTTACCTTCCTGCTGTGTGTGACCAGACACCACATTAGAGTGTAAATAATGTATTTTACTTCTTTCTGTGACTGTGTATATTCCGGTGTTAATAATCGTTCAGTAGCGACAAACACACTTTTTAGGATGAAAAAACAAAAAACTGTAAAGTTACCTGGCTGCATGTTTGTGTATGTGACAATCATGTGACACTTTGTGACACCCCAAACTGGATTTACTGAACCAAGACTGCTGTTTACAAGTTGAGGTAGGCCACCCTTTGATGATTTATACTAACAAATGCATGCCGACAATGTTATTGTCTGTCTGGTGTATCATAGTAACATTGTCAACGTTTGATGTCCCATTGTTTTGTGACAAACAGGGTGACAATGACACCACATGCATCCCAAAACATGTGACATCTCTGCAGTATGAAATATGATGTATTAGGATTTTGCATACTAAATTTGACAGCGCTGCAGTGGAAACTTTGTCCACTACAGCCTTTCAAAGGCAGTAGGTGAGATTGAGGTTAAATTTCTCAAAACAGTACGAATACTAGGAGCAGTTTGGGGCTGGAAAATGCAAATGCAAGAGGGTTAAAAGAAGCGTTCTCAGATTCAGAGATCGCCAAACAGTTCAAGAGCGGTCAAACAAGACACACACACATTGTGAGGACCCTTGCCATGGGGGACTGCAGAATGGACCATTTGTGTTGGGGACTGATGGAAGTCAGGAAAGGGGGGGGGCGCAAATTCTTTCCTGGGGTGGTGTGATCTTTAAAAAAAATCTTACAATCGCCATTGAGCTGATAGCCAACCCCACATGCACAGAGTCAGCAACAGGGGAGAACATTTTTGAGGTTGTTTCTGGTGCAGTGTCAGGCCTTGGTGTGCCATGGCAGAACTGCGTGTCCTTGGTTTGTGATAATGCCAATGTGATGACTGGCAAGAACAAAGGTGTCATCGCATATGTTCGCATATGTGTTTCCAGTGTATTCTACATTTTCATAATTTGTAAAGATTTCTTGTGACACTTAAAGAAAAGCTTGTTTTTGAAGAAAAGTAAAGTTCACAAAAATTGTGCGAACAATTTCATCGCATCGTGTTTGTTTGAAAAAAGGTAGGTGTCGCGCTTGATTACTCTTAGCTCTCTGAAATTACACATTTCTGCACATTTGTTTTAACCTCTTCCCTGTTTGCCCCGTGTCTGTTACGTGGTTGTTTCCGCGATCCTGTATGCCCATAACCGTGTCTATTACGGGGGTATTTTTTTGTCATCGAAATTTCAAAAATCGGCACGGGAAAGAACCCTGGAAATCGTCCCTGACTCTACTGGGGTGTTTAAGTAACAGTTCTATCCCTTTATCAGTGCACTGACGTGTTAGGAAAGCTTCGATTTAGTTTTCGAGAAGGGTCGAGCTAATTATCATAATCAAGATGGTGGATCAGAGACAAAGCTCGACACACGGCGACCTGTTTTAAGCGTTAAAGCGCACTGGAAGTTTTAGATGAAGTGTTGAATGATAACGATAGTGGTGACGAAGATTTCCAAGCATCAGGTGACAGTGATACTGATGAGGAAGAGACGGATGGTAACCAGCACCATCCACTTTTGTCGGAACTCGTGGCCGGTGATGAAGAAGAAGACCTGGACTTCGACCCACGTGATGTTGGTCAAGAGAGCGACACTGGCCATGATTCCGACCAAGAATCAGAACCAGAGCCGATTCCCAGCACCAGCACAGCACCCCCTCCTGTCATGAGAGGTCGTGGTAGGGGCAGGGGAAGAGCTAGAGGCACTGGACAGCATCAAATAAGGGGGCGTGGCAGAGGCGTGGAGCTCGACAATCTGACATGGTCAGAGAGTGGACAGATGCAGATGATCAGCCATCAAATCCAGACGTGGCCTTCACAGGCAATCCAGGTATAAAATGTAATGTAAATGATTTTAGACCTGTTGACTACCTGGAATTGTTTTTTGATGGCGATTTGATCAATCATCTCGTCATTCAAACAAATCTGTACGCCAGTCAGTTTTTGGAGGCCCACCCCAACTTGCCCCAGTTTTCCAGAGCAAATCAGTGGGAACCTGTTGATGCTGCTGAACTAAAAAAGTTCCTGGCCCTGGTGTTGCTGATGGGAATCGTGCGACTGCCTGCAATTGAGCTGTACTGGTCGAAGAAGGTGCTGTACCGCATTCCAGTCTTCAGCTCAGTAATGACAAGAAACAGATTTCAAGTAAGTTTCTTTACTCTCTCTCCGAGTCTCTCTCTCTCTGTTTACTTGTTCTCATTTCCCTTGCACCCTCCCTCTCCAACTCCTTTCTATGTCTAAGTCTTTTTTTTAGCATTACATAGATGAGATGTGGATGATGTGTGTGTGTGTGTGTGTGTGTGTGTGTGTGTGTGTGTGAGCTTCTCTGTAATGTGTGTGTGCGCTTCTGTTTTGTGTGTGTGTGTGCTTCTGTGGTGTGTGTGTGTGTGTGTGTGTGCGTGTGTGTGTGTGTGTGTGTGTGTGTGTATGCTGTTTATGCTTCTGTGTGGTGCATTTGTGTGTCATTTTGTATGTGTGTGTGTGTGTGTGTGCTTGTATGTGGTGTGTATGTGTGGATACTTCTATGTGGTGTATTTGTGTGCCATTGTTTATGGTGTGTGTGTGTGTGTGTGTGTGTGTGTCGTGTGTGTGTGTGCGCTTCTGTGTGTGTGTATGTGTGGATACTTTTGTGTGTGTGTATTGTGTGTGTGTGTGTGTGTGTGTGTGTGTGTGTGTGTGTGTGTGTGTGTGTACTTGATGGTGTGTGTGTTGTGTGTGTGTGTGTGTTGTGTGTGTGTGTGTGTTTTACACACACTGATCAAATGTTGTTCAATCCTATTTCAGATCATCCTACAATTCATCCATTTTCACGACAACTCTGCGATGCCACCACCAGACCATCCCCAGTATGACCGGCTGTACAAGATCCGTCCAGTACTGGACCACCTCCATGAAAAATTTCAGGAGGTGTATGAGCCACGGCGAGCGGTGTGTGTGGATGAAAGCCTACTCCTTTGGAAAGGTAGGCTTATATTTCGCCAATACATCCCCCTCAAGCGTGCCAGGTTCGGGATCAAATTATACCTCTGCTGCGAGTCTGATGGTGGCAGCAAGGGAAGTGGTGGATATTGCTACCGCTTCAAGGTCTACGCTGGAAAGGAGAATCCCGTCAATGAGTCCAGCCTGTCCTTGAAGCTGTAGATGCCAACAACCCAGATCTGTCTGCTAGTGAAAAGATGGTGGTGTACCTGATAGCCCCATTACTAAACAAGGGCTACCATGTATATACCGACAACTGGTATAGCAGCCTCAGACTTTTCCTGTATTTATTGGAGAAGAACACCTTGGCATGTGGCACCGTGAGGGAAAACCGGGAATTCCTCTTCAGCTGCACGACACTCGGCTGAACCCAGGCTCATCAGCTGCTCTTCGTGGTGATGGGAAAAATCGTGGCCACAAAGTACCCACACCAAGGTGGTTCACCTGCTATCCACAATACATGGGCACACTGAGGCTGCTATACCGGACAGGCGCGACAACGGGGTATCACCAAGCGGCCAAAGGTGTCGACCAGCTACAATAAAAATAACGGTGGAGTGGACAAGCAAGATCAGTTGCTCCACCCATATCTGACTGCACCAGGAAGTCCATGAAGTGGACCAAGAAGCTGTTCTTCCACTTCTTCCAGGTTGCAGCCTGCAACGCCTTCATTCTCTCCAAGTCAGGTGACAATTCCAGCAAAACATTCCTGAGTTTTCTGGAATCTGTCATCTGTTCATGGCTGTGGCCGGATAATAAGCCGGTAGTGCACGAAAACCGGTCCGACGATGAAGTGAGGCTGACGGAGAGGCATTTCATGTTCCCCATCCCACCACCCCAACAAGGCAGCACCACAGAGGGCCTGCAGGGTCTGCACCAAGAAGCTGAAGATCAGGCGTGATGTGCGGTCCCACTGCCCCTCCTGTCCCTCCAAGCCTGCACTGTGCTATCCACAGTGCTACATGGATTATCACACTAAGTTCAACTACTGGGAGTAGTGTGGATCCTGTAGCACAGCTTAGTTTTGCAGTGCATTTTTCATACATCTTCTTCAGGTAGTCAGTGCGTGCTTTTATCTATGTGTTTTTTATATTCTTGAGTGCATGTTTTTTTGGGTTTTTGTTTTTATCTTCATGGTGGTGTCTCTTCAAAACTCATGATTTATTCATGAGTGTGACCAGACTGTTCAAGTAGTGAAATAATCAGACTGGGTTATATTAGTGAGGCTGCTCAACCTAAGAACAACCCTAGAAACCTGCAAGATGTACAGAAAGAAGTACTGGATTAGTGTACAGATTATGAACATGTACTGAGTGAGTACCAGATGTTTCTCCTCGTATCCAGTGAACACTAACATCAGTTTTTTCTAGTGTTTTGTGTGTTTTTATATACAGCAATATGACTTTTTATTCTGAAACTGTAATAATTTTTTTTTTTTTTTTTTTTTTTTTTTCTTTCTGTCCCAACCTCTGTGCCACCTCAGAGGCAGTGCACCCACGCCGCTCATTCCGACACCCCTGTCCACAGCCACGGCCCGGTCAGCCCCGCCGCAGCCCCGGCACTGGCAATCCACTGGCAGCAGTCAATGTCAAGTCGTCAAGAGGCAACCCACCGGAGGAGACACTGCACTGCTGCCGAGTCACTTCAGTGGTGTTCAGTGGCGCCTGTTTTGATCTAACATACGCAGGACACCACCTACTAAGCCCCCTACTGACAACAATAATTGCTTAGTCGCGGAGCCGGCGTGAGTGAGCTCTCCCTCCGGAGGGCGCCACCACGTCCGTCCAACGACAGCCCCCATGGACTCGCCGATACCGGTGACCCCGACGGAACCAAACCAAGGCCACAGACGCGGAGAGGACATCGAAACTGAGGTCACCATGAGAGCAGGGCATGAAGGGCCACAGAATTTTTGAGACTTTTTTTTTTATGCTGATCGATGAGAATGAGGATGATTATGATGATGCTACAGATTTCCATTTCGGTCTGAGACTACATGACAGGGCTGTACTCTACGCTTCCTTTCATAATATATCCCGGCGTCAACCAGGCCAAGAGATACAGACACCTGCAGTGTTGGTCAGGAAATTTGAGCAACACTCTCAGAAACGCATCCATTAAGTGGATGAAACTCGACTGTGATGTCCCCAGTCTTCCCACTGAGTCCGCAGCAAACTCAACTCTGGGTAGGAGCCGGTCGGCGGGGCAAAAACCCACGTGACTTCTGATGGGATTCGTCGACCCCACGACCTCCCAGCCGGAGTCCACGACGCTAACCACTTTCGCCACGGCGGCTGGTGAAACTGTCATAAGATTTGATTTCATCAAACTTTACTATACTGTTTACTAACAAAATCTTATCATTAGTACATCAATTTATAGCTAAAGATGCAAGGAAAAAACATGCAAAAGATGTAAGACTTACCTGAGTAAATGAGTCAGTAGTGATCACATTAGTAAACTAACTGCAAAAAGGCAAAATTTGGTCCCTTTATGTCTGGATTATGGTACCTACAATGATATATGTATGTATTATCATACAGAACAGACTTTGCTGGCAGTCACTTCAATGCCAGATTTTTGTATTATGTTCAGTCAATTCTAACATCATTTTTTCAATTTTTTTTTTTTTTGTGGTTTGATGTATTGCAGTGTGCATGCAAGTCCTCAAAAACAGTAAGTTTAGTACAGAAAAGTTGATATTATCAATTTTTTACCATACTGATTGCTAACAAATATAAATATTATGAAATCATAACATACCACAGGGCATGAGGAAAAAAAAAAAGCAAAGCAAAAAGTACAAGAGATATCTCAAATAATGAATGAGATGTGAACAGATGAATGAACCTACTGCAAAAAGCAGAAGTTCTGTCCCTTTTCCCTTGGATTGGGGTACTCCTCAAGATGTGTGTATTACTATGCAAAAGAAGACTTGCTGGCAATAATATCAATACCAAATTTTTGTATGATGTCCATCAATACTAACACCAATTTTTTCCATGTTTTGTATGGTTTGATGAGCTGCAATGTATGTGTGTGGGCCCCAAAAACTGTCATTTCATTACTAAAAAAGTTGGTTATATTACTTTTTGCCATATTACTTATCAACAAAATCAAAATGTAATGACATCACATCATTCCACAAGGTATAAGGGGAAAACATGCAAACAATCTAATAGATAAAGCAATAAAAAGGAGGAGTAGTGAACAGAAAAGTGAACCTACTGCAAAAAGCAGAATTCTGTCCCTTTATCCTTTGGATTGGGGTACCCCCAAGATGTACATATTACCACACAGAAGAAGACTTGCTGGCAATAATATCAATACCAAATTTTTATGATGTCCAATCAATACTAACACCAATTTTTTCCATGTTTTTGTATGGTTTGATGAGCTGCAATGTATGTGTGTGTGGCCCAAAAACTGTCATTTCATTACTAAAAAAAGTTGGTTATATTACTTTTTACCATATTACTTATCAACAAAATCAAATGTAATGACATCACATCATGCCACAAGGTATAAGGGGGAAAACATGCAAACAATCTAATAGATAAAGCAATAAATGAAGGAGTAGTGAACAGAAAAGTGAACCTACTGCAAAAAGCAGAATTCTGTCCCTTTACCCTGGGATTGGGTACCCCCAAAGATGTATGTATTACCACACAGAAGAAGATTTGCTGGCAATGATATCAATACCAGATGTTTATATGATGTTCAGGCAATACTCACACTAATTTTTTTCTATGTGTTGTGTGTGGTTTGATGTGTTGCAGTGTGTATGTGTGTGCTCGAACACTGTTATTTTATAACAAAACATGTTGATTATGTTACTTTTAACTGTACTAGTGCCACCAAAATCAAAACATTTTGATACCACATAATACCTCATGCTATAAGGAGGGAAAACTGCAAACTATCTAACAGATATCTCAATAAATGAGTGAGTAGTGAACAGATACGTGAACCTACCACAAAATCAAAATTCTGTCCCTTTACTCCTGAATTGGGGTAACCCCAATGATGCATGTATTACCACATAAAAGAACATTTGATTGAAATGATATCAATGCCAGATGTTTGTATGATGCTCAGCCAATACAAACACCCATTTTTTTCATTGTTTTGTGTGGTTTGATGTGTTTCATTGTGTGTGTGTATGTTCAAAAACAATTATTTTATTTTAAAAAGTTTATCATAATACTTTTTTACTAAACTATTTGGCAACAGAATCAAAATATTATGAAATCTCATCATAGACCAGGAAATAAGGAAGAATCATGCCAAAAAATCACTACCGCTACAGCAAAAAATTCTGTCCCTTTACCCTGGGATTGGGCGTACCCCCAATTATGCATGTGTTACCACACAGAAAAACATTTGCTGGCAGTAATATGAATACCAGATGTGTGTATGATGTTCAGTCAATATGAACACCAGTTTTTTTTCACTTTTCTCGTTTGGTTTGATGTGCTGCAATGTGTGTGTATGCAGAAAAAGTGTGAGTTTATTACAAAAACTAGTTGATTATATTGATTTGTATCATACTTATGATCAGCCAAATCAAATTATTATGATACCACATCATAGCAGAGGGTATAAGAAAAAAACATGCAAAAAATCAAAGAGATATTCTTAATAAATGAATGAGTAGTACGTGAACAGATCAGTGAACCTACTGCAGAAAGCTAATTTGGCCCTGGCATACAGCAATACAGGAAAGCACTTAAACTGTGGCAGGGAAGGGGTTAATTTTCTTTTCCCCCCCAGTAATCGGTTGTCATTCTCCACTCTTTTCGCTACCATCCTTTTTACCGTAGCAGTCAGTCCTTTGTTATTGCAACTTGGGTGTGGACAAACTTTTGAAAGAAAATCTCTGCAACTTGTGTAAGCATAGAGAGTAATAATGATAACAACCACAACAATTATGATAATGATTAATAATAATATGATGATGATTGTAAAGGAAAGGATCACACTATCTTAATAGTAATGTCACTTAAAGGAGTATGGGAAAGTAAATTTTAATCTAGGAAAGTGCAGAAATTTTGTAAGACAAAAAAATTTCATGACCCACCTCCAGCCCCCATCTCGCATGCACACACACACACACACACACACACACCACACAGAAGAGTAGGTTTTTTCTCACAACAAAACAGTTGTTCAAATTTGGTTGGTTTGTTTGAGGGTGACTACATTTGCTTATGGGAGTGGATTGGATAAACAGGTCTGACTGTGCATACAGTATTACACCGAACTGATGGTTTTTTACTCATGTGAAGTTGTTTTGGATACACATGAGCTAGTTTCAGTACAGCTCGAAAGTACAACACATTTGCAGGACAAAAGATTATTATGATTATGAGTGATTTTATACATTATTACTTCCTGAAAAAACTTCAGATAAGTCTTACATCTTTTGCATGTTTTTTCCTTGCATCTTTAGCTATAAACTGATGTACTAATAATAAGATTTTTGTTAGTAAAGTTCTTGTAAGTTTTTGTGAAAACAAGGAAAAATATAAAGCAGACTAAAAAAGATATTTGATCGCTGAAGGTTTATGGACAAGAACTGTTGTTCGTTTAGAATTAAAATGGTATCATTTTACACTAAGGAAAAAGTGTGTGTTAGATTTTATGTTGTATTTAGATACAGATTTTTGTTTTAAAATACTGCAAATCCATGGTGCTACTGTGCCAGTAATATGTCGGAATGCTGGTTTTTAAGAATTGCTGGTGCTGTCGATGATGCTGTTTTTTTTTAAAAATCCAGTGACTTGTTGAAGAAAAGTTTAAAGTGGTAGCAGTTCCACTATCTTTTGAATTCTTATTCAAGTTGTTTGAATGTGCTCAGTTCTTGCTCTCTTCTGTGCTGGAGGTACAAAGTACTCCACTTCTTTCAGCTCGTCTTGACGAGACAGACATGCACACATTGAAAGCATGATAGCATGACAATGGAACAATTGTTACAATGCCATTTTTGACCAAATGACAATGTCTCGAAGCTAAATGAAGTGGAGAAGGGCATGCGAAGTTGATGGGAATGGCTGATGGGAAAGCATACATACGGCAAAACATTTGGCCTGTGGCTACAGAAGTGGACATGCCAGGGTGGCTTTCTGTTTCGTTTGTTCGAAGACTTCAGAACATTTCAAATAATGACAGCAAATTGTACAGTGACTTAATTCCCCTTGTGTGGCAATTTGAAGTTGAATGCCCTAAACTGCATCTGCAACATAGCTGTATTGTGGCTTCTTATATCAAGTATATCAGCAGCCATCTGTGAAAAATACGTTCATGTAGTAGCTCCAGTTTTTTAGTGACTTCAAAGTCCGGAGTATGACTCCTAGTGACTTTAGAAGGCAATCTTGAGTCCCTGTTCACTTTAGAATATGATCTACAGTGTATGGGAAATTAAAAGGAATAAAAGGGTATGTAGAAGAAATTTGAAACAAAAAATAGAGAAAAGTGATCTTTGATTTTCTTCAGGAAATTGCTTTTTTGTTGTTGTTGTTGCATTTCATGTATTTATTTATTAACTGTAAGCCTTGATTTCTGGCCCAGTTTTCTACTTTACATTCAAGGGGAGCCTTTCATGTGCTATCTTAAATGCATTTTTCTTGCAGCTTCAGGGGGCACTGCCCCTGTAGCCACTCAAGGGTATGGCCGGCTTGTGGACCCCTCCCTTTCTGGTTTTTTACAAATCTGTTGAAAATCTATGCCATGAAAACTGAATAGTTACGGAAAGGGTAAACAGGTCTGCCTATATTCGAAGAGGCACTTGCCAGCAGAAGGTGTTGATAATGGACAGGTAAGATATTCAGATGGTTCATTTTGGGAGTGTTTGTTTCAGGGCAAAGGGGCACCGAGTTGAGGGGAGAGAATGGCTACATGACCTCCAGTATCTCCGACAGTCACATCGCTGCCTCCGCTGCTGGCGACAATTTCGGTGAGCGCTTTACATAGAAAAGGATCCTGATTTGTTTATTGGTGATTACCATAGTTGATTTATGAAGGTACGGTAATTTTCATGGGATTAAGGTATGCTTAGGATACAATGAAAAATGAGTGAACTCAGGAACTCTCATGACAGAGAATGTTTATAATCCACTGCCTACTACATGACCGACATTGATAGCGAGATTTTCCTCTTTCTGAATACCGATGGAACCGAGATCAACTGCTGATAACTAGGTCATGACTTTCACTTTCACTATCGCATATCCCAGAATGAAAATGTGACAGGAGAGTCTTCCGGTAGGACTGTTTCTGGATGCCTTTTTGTTTTTTTGTTGCAAGAGTTTGGGTGTAGTAGTTTATGCTGCTGTGAATGTTAAAGTTCGGCCTTTTATCGTGAAGATTTTCTGGAGAAATGGTGGATCAAGTAACTATGCACTTTGTAGAATCATTATCTGATGCTATAGTGATGAAGAGAGCACATTTGAGGGCCATACTCATGAAGTTCTGAAGCGAGACCATTTGCATGTCGATCTTGACCTAGTAATGAATAAAAGATTGACTGCTGACTGAAGAGAAAACAAAAGTTAAAAAAAACTTTTCACCTCAGGGTAAAATTCGTTCGATTAAGACGAAGATGCTAAAACAGTACGTTTCAGGTCATATACCCTTTCTCAACTGCACAGGGAAGGGGGCAAGAAGTAAGAATAAAAGGCTGGCTGCTACTCACAGAAAAAGAAAGCAATCAGTGGTAGGAGTGAGTAGAGTTAAACAGTGGAAAGGAAAACTTAAAGGGGAGGGGGGGGGTGGGTTTAAGGAAAAAGGGGAAGGGTGTGTGTGTGTGTATGAGCGCCCATGGAAGCATGTGCACATGTCCGCCCGTATGTGCGTGAGCTTGTTTGCGCATGGGGTCGCGTGCATGCGTGCGCCTGTCTGTCTGTGTGCTCGCATGGTTGTAAGAAGGTGGAGGGAAAGTGTGGAAGGGAGGAGGGAAATTGGAAGGGGGATGGTGAAAAAAGGATGTGAAAATTACACACACAGAAAAAGAAAAAAAGGGGGGGGGGGGGGGGAGGGAAAAGGGAATTAAACACAATAAAGGAGAGTGGAGAAGGGGAGGAGGGGATGAAGAGATGGGTGTGTGTGTGTGTGTGCACACATATGTGCACGCATATGCATGTGCCTACGTGTGTGTGTGTGCTAGTGTAAGTGGTAAACAGTAAAGAGGAAGAGGGAAAGGAGAGAGGGAAATAGGGAGAAAAAAAAAAAGAGGGGGAGGGGGGAGGGGGGAGGGAGGACCAGGGATGCAAGTCAAGTCGCTGAGTTCATTCCCTTGTGTTCATGCCATACGGGATGCGAGTGCCAAGATGGGCAATCACTGAAGACTCCAGAAAGAGCCTGTAGAGTCCTGTCGACTGGTTCTGCCACACTGCTACTACCTTGGCGTGGACAACGCAGTGGTGCTGCTGGTTGAAGTGGGAGCCCACAGGGTTGTCATAATCAAGCCACTGGAATGCAGGTGCTTGCTGAACCGTTCATCAAGGCAGCGGTAGGTCTCACCTGTGTATTTCTTGGTACACAGGGTGCAGGAGATGACGTAGACAAAAGCCTTCTGACTGACAGTTTAAAACTGGTCCTTGCGGCAAACTGGCCAGCAGGTCCTGTGATGACAGTGGAACCATCGATGAAAGGGCAGGTCTTACAACCCTTGCGGTCGCATGGTCTAGTGCCAGGGGAGGGGGCCATAGGGGCGGATAGAAGCTCGCACAAGATGGTCTTTCAGGTTAGTATCCCTCCTGAAAACGATGAGGGGTGGCTTAGGAAAGATCTCTCCCTTAGACATGGGTCTTGCTGAACTAAGTGGAAGTTCCAGAGGAGGATACTGCGGACTGGGAGGTTGTAACAATAATAATAACGAATACTTATGTAGCACCTATTCTCGGCTAGAGACCAAGCTCTAAGCGCTTTACAGTCCACACTCGTTTACACAATGGGCTGCCTACCTGGGTAGTGCCCACTGAAGAGCTGCCAGCTGGCGCTTCATTCAGTCGTTTCCCATGTCATCCAGTCAATATCTTTCAATATCGTTCACTCAGTTGCCTTACTTCCTCCATTCTTTCAATCTCTCACGCAGGGTGCATGCTATGTGTAACGTGTCATCCATACCAACAGCCAAACTGGCCTTCTCTTCCGAAAGTTGGTGATGGGATTTTACGTGTGTGCAAGATGTTATGCGTGCATTCACACACGGAACCTCGGTTTTATAGTCTCATTCGAAGGACTGTATGGGAAATGGAGTCAGGACCAGTGTTAACTCCGAGGGAAAAATCCCCCCTGTACCGAAATTCGAACCCGTAACCTCAGGATCACGAGTCCGGCGCTCTACCAACTGAGCTATTCCGGCCCCTGGTTGTGGGGGGTGGTAGGTGAGAACTGCCACTGTATGATCTTCATTATCAGGACTGACTCTAGGAACAAGAGCCTGGGCACGAGAGACAGCACGAGCTCGCTCAAGTGCACCACGAACCAGGTCCTCTGGGTACATTCCGGGCAAGGAAGAATCCAAGCATTCTCTTCGCTTGAAATTCAAAGTCCTGCTCATCACTGCAGATGCGTCTCAGTCGCAGGAACTGTGAGTAGGGGATGCTGTCTCTGCAGGCACGGGGATGGTTGGAAGCGTAGAGAAGGTAGCTGTGAGAATCGATAGGCTTATAGAAGACACTAGTGGCAAGGCTATTGGAGTAAGGCAAGATGGAAATGGTAATGTCAAGGAAGGACACGGAGGAGTCCGAGATGTTGCAGGTATACTGTAGAGCTGGATGAAAGGTAGACATGAAGGAAATGAAGTCCTGGAGAGATTCCTTCTTGCAGGTAGACACGCCCAAACAGGCATCAATGGAGCGCCTGTAGAATGCTGGTGTCTTCACCTGTGTACTGGACTAAACGCCTGTTCTTCCACAAACCAACAAAACGGCAAGCAAGCTAGGCCCCCATCTTGGTGCCCATGACCACCCCACTTTGCTGTTGAAAGTGTTTATCATAAAATGCAAATGAGCTCAAAGTGAGGACCAACACTGTAAGACGCATGATGGTGGGGATATGCAGCCTAAAATGGCTCCTCTGAAGGAAATGGTGGACTGCAAGCAGGCTGTCGTTGTGGGGGATGTTAGTGTACAACGACACAATGTCCATGGTGAAGATGTGCCTCTCTGCACTGTCATCAGGAAAAGAGAAGTCATTAAGGAGGGTGAGGGTGTGGTTAGTGTCCTTCACATAGGTAGGTAGCTGAGAAACTAGGGGCTGGAACACTTCATCCAGAAAATCAGAGATCAACATGGTAGGGCAAGAACAAGTGGACACTATCGGAATCGCGGTGGCTGGGATTGTTGGCCTTGTGGATCTTTGGCAGTAGGTAGAACAAGGATTCCTGTGGCTCCCTCATCACTGCATAAATGGCTTGCTGAAGGAAGTGACCATTGTCAATGGCATTCTTGATGGTTCGTCTGATCAGGGCATTGTCCAGCTTGGTAGTGGGCTGGAAATGGGTTCGCACAGGGCCCTAAAAGGCCCTAACCTTTTTTAGGCAAAAAATAGGGGCCCCTAAAAGGCCTTAAAAATCAAAATGAAGAGGCTGGAGGCCTGAGAGTTTCTTTTTATAAGATTTCGTCAGTTTCACTCAGAAAACATGGGGAAGTGCTTATCCAAGATCTGTGGCTTGATAAATCTGAATAGTAAACTCGGGCTTCGCCGAGATACTTAGGACAAATATCTGTTCTATTGTAGTTTTTAAGGGGTTTTCAGAGAAGAAAAAGGCCCTTCAAATCACTCACCAAAAAGGGAAGAAACATTCCTCAGACTTGCCAAGGCGAGTGCTACAGCGGCAGTGCCTTAAATATTTTTTTTTTAAAAGATCGTGACAGTGGGCAAGCCTCAAGTAGTACTAGTACATCACGAGTTTTTGCTCTGAAAAGCACTTTGGTTGCTGGTCCTTCAACGAGTTCTAGTGCTTCTACTGCAACTTCGTTTGGCCCTACTGCCCCTCACACCCCCGCTCTTTCCCTTCACCCCCATATCACCAGCATCCTAACACAACTCCCCCCCCACCCCCCCCCCCCTGCTGACCACTTCCTTTCCTTTGTCCACATAGTTCCCCCGACCCCCACCATTCTGTTTACACGTATTATACTAAGGGCTTGTGGTCTCCCCTCTCCCTTCACCTATAGGAGCGGAGATGATATT
>JADBJO010000551.1:266932-284906 GCA_016801955.1 Conus betulinus | reverse complement strand
GATCGTCCATATAGAACAACAAATCCACTAATAAGTTGTAGCCACAAGACCCTCTTCTTCAATTCTCTCATCTTAGTTGTTAATTCATTTATCCATCATCTTATCCATCGGCCATCATCTTGAACTGGAATGTGAGGACAGGGCTTGAAGTGAGGTCATCCTTAGGTTGTGGCACATGCGTTTTGTTCCCTAGTTGGTTATGGGAAGGAGCAAAATAATAGAAATGCACTGGGTTTTTTTTAGTTGTCTACAAAACATGTGGATTGGTTTTTTTCTTGTTGTTACTTAGCTATTCTCACATCAGAGGGATCACACAAAACTTTCACTTTAGCTTGTATGAACACATAAAATGTTTGATTAAAGATTCCTTGCTTTTTAATCAAAATGTATCAAAGAAAAAAATGTCTTTTGCAGTTCTGTCGTAGCCATCCCAACTGAATTTTCTAACAGCTGTGCAACATTTCCTGGCAGTTTCAACAGAAGGCCTTTCTATGACAGAACTTTTTGCCCCTCTAGCATCAGTAGGTGGCAGACAGTAGTATCGTCTAAAGTAACCATATTTGAAAGAGCTCCTCTGTTAGTAAACTCAAAGGGATACATTTGGCACAGTATTGCACCAACGATTCATCTACTCATTAAACTCAAGATAAAAGACAGAGAAAGACATGGCGAGCGCAGGAGAGAGAAGAAACAGACAGATACAGTGGGACTGATAGAGGAAAAGATACAGAGACAGAGAGAGAGAAAAAGGGGAGACAGAGAGAGAGGAAGATGAAGATTTGCTACCATGAGCTCACCTAATACTGCAAATATTAAGGTGGTGAGTGGTATTAATGCTTACCACAGTGATGATGTCAGAAGATTAAGAAGAAGAAGAAGAAGAAGAAGAAGAAGAAGAAGAAGAAGAAGAAGAAGAAGAAGAAGTAAATGAAGAACAGTATATAAGCGCATGCGTCTAACGTGAAGAAACCGATTTGTTTTCCCTCTCTTTCTTCTTGAGCATTAGTGGCCAGCATGATTCATCTGATGAAAGATACCCCTGATAACTGACGGATGGTCCAAATGAAGACGCAGAGAGAGAGAGAGAGAAAGAAGAGTTGGCCACTTCAGCCCTTCCAGACTCTACACCACCTTAGTGCGAACGATGATCACTGACCTGTACAGAGGGTTCATGGCAATGATGTCACGTATCGTCTTCACCACTTCCGAGGTCAACGCCTGCAACATGTGTCAGTATCGTGACTGTGTGGCCAACAGGTTTGGCGATCAACGCAAACTAATTTCAAGTCATTCTATTACTTGTATTCTCTTTGTCTTGAACACACACACACACACACACACACACACACACACACACACTGTGTAGCCAACAGGTTTGGCGATCAACGCAAACTAATTTCAAGCTATTCTATTACTTTTATTATCTTTGTCTTGAACACACACACACACACACACACACACACACACACACACACACACACACACACACACACTCACGCACGCACACACACACACACTTGTTCTAAAAATGTTATAAATGTTCAAATCAACTTACTCATTCATGCTGATTTCAGCAAGGAGGGACAGATATGTTTCAAGAATAACAGATTTCTGAGAGAGCAGGGAGCTAACCATGCCTCCCTAACTGGTTAGGCTTACAAAGTGATCACCCTTTGTGAGATCACTTTATGAACCAAAACCAAACAATCAACCCCCATCCACACGGCAGCTCTGTTCTTCTGAGCTTGGACCTATTTTTTCAGTGCAAAACGTTCCTCACAAGTGGCCTTTTATGTTCACTCTGGATAAGGATGTTTCTATATTCCTTCACACAGGAGAAATTTGTCTGAACGTCTCAGCGAGATGTGCTCTGTCACTGCCTAAGTCTCAGCGAGATGTGCTCTGTCACTGCCTCTCTCCCAACCCTTTGGCTCTACCTTCCTTCACCAGGGCACCTTTCTCTTTACCCTCCAGGCCCTGTGCTAAGGGTACAGTCTTTCGTGTTCTCTCTTTATCCTCCAGACCCTGTGCTATGGATAAAGTCTTGTGTTTTCTCTCTATCCTCTAGGCCCTGTGTTTAGGATACAGTCTTGTGTTCTCTCTGTATCCTCCAGGCCCTGTGTTTTGGACACAGACTTTCTGTACCCTCCAGGCCCTATGTTTTGGATAGTCTTGTGTTCTCTCTTTATCCTCCAGGCCCTGAGCTATGGATACAGTCTTGTGTTCTCTCTGTATCCTCCAGGCCCTGTGTTTTGGACACAGACTTTCTGTACCCTCCCAGGCCCTATGTTTTGGATAGTCTTGTGTTCTCTCTTTATCCTCCAGGCCCTGAGCTATGGATACAGTCTTGTGTTATCTCTTTATCCTCCAGGCCCTGTGCTATGGATGCAGTCTTGTGTTCTTTCTGTATCCTCCAGGCCCTGTGTTATGGATACAGTCTTGTGTTCTTTCTGTGTCCTCCAGGCCCTGTGCTATGGATACATAGTCTTGTGTTCTCTCTGTACCCTCTGGGCCCTGTGTTATGGATACAGAGTCTTCTGACTGTTTTTTGTGTCACAAGTGATGTCATAAGTAGTGCCCTCAAGCTGCCACTCATGAGACCAGCATCTCCTGTATGAAAAGTCCCTCATTCAAACTTTGCATCTTGCACGAGAATAAGTCCGTTCGATGCGCCGTTCTATACAGAATCTTTATATGTGTGTAAACCTCCACAACAGTCCACTAGTTTTGGCCAGTCATCCCGCCCATCTCTCCCAATTACACTGGTTACGATTTTGTAACAACGTAGATTTTTTTCTTTTTTCTGTATGTTCACTTCCTGTTGCTTCACTGGTTAAATTAACAACCAGTCCCCTACACTGTCCATTAAAACAAGTTCTTTAATCTGTCCACAACACTTTATTCATCCTCCTCTCCTTGTGTCATTCTATCTGGTCTCCCAATTATACTGGTAATGATTTGCTAACAATACAGATTTCTATTTTTTTTGTATGTTTGCTTCCAGTTGCTTCATTGTTTAAATTAACTACCAGTCCTCTTCAAAGTACATTAAGACAAGCTCTTTGGTTTGTCCTCTACACTTTACTTATCCTCCTCTCATTGTGTCATTCTTCCTGTCTGTCTGACTCTTCCTTTCCCTGCATTCTATGCTCCCACTCTCTTTGTGTTCAAGCACCACCCTCTCCCTGTTTTCTATGATAATAACATGTAATTCATTGCAAAATCATCTTACTTCACTGTCTAAAATCAACTATATGTGACGAAATATTAAAATTGATTCCTTCTCTAATGTTTACACACACACACACACACACACACACACACACACATACACACACATACACACACACACACACACACACACATCCAACCATTCTGACCTTTATTTCACTGTTGCTCTCAAAAGGCTCATGCTCGACATTCTCCGTCTCTACCATCAGCACTTTGGTGAAAGCGGTCACCCCTTCCTTCTTGTCTCCCAGCCCTTGGTCTCCGTCCAGCCCTGGAGATGCAGGCGTCTCTGCCTCTTTGCGTTCCCCATTCCTGCGTCGTACTCTCCTGCGGTGAGAAGGCTCCTCCTTTTCGGATTCTGTGGAGTTAGATGAAAAAGAAAACAGGTTGAACTGGTATAAAACACCCTTAGAAAGTGTCTGTCATAACAACGATAGAAAGTGTCTGTCATAACAACGACGTAAGTGTCACCTTCTCTTCCTTGCGTCCACTGAACTCATCTACTTCAACATCATCAGTCACAAGGACATATTCCTCTGCATGATCCCAACTGCTGACTGTAGTTTTCCATAACACTGACTCGGTTTTTTAATTGTCAGTCCACTCCAATATCTCTTGACTAAACAACAAGCACTAATGCACAACTGTTACCATGTTACCAGGGTTATTATTGCCTCAAATGCTGATTTTTTTTCATGTCAGTGGTGGTGTGTTGTTTTCCCTTACCCTGTTTATTTTGGTGTTGTTCTTAGAGTTCTAGTTGTTGTTGTCCTATCTTCTGCGCCCCTTTTTCAACAGCATCATTCCAACATCGGCCATTCCAGCACTTCCATCCACAGCATAGCTGTACTTCGGTTTATCACTCTGCAGCCCAAGTGCTGGCAGCCAACAGAGAGCAATCATCAGCAAGTCACCACAAAGTAACCCACCTGAGGAGACTCTGCACCATTGCCAGGGCACTTCAATTGTGTTCAGGGGCCTGTTTGATCCAACATAAATGGAGGATACTATTCCTACTGTTTCTTGATGGAGATTGCATAAGCCAGTATCCTCTTTTAGAAAGTATGTCCATCCAGCGACAGTAGCCATGAACTTGCCGATTCTGACAACTCTGACATGAACTCAGCAAGGCTAGGAAAGCCCGTCCACCATATTAACCACCCTGTCCTCTATTTCTGTGTACCAGGGTGTGTACCAGTTTTCATGCATGGGGTCTGGAAAAGCTTTCAGCATTAAGAAGAAAGGTCATTTGAGGACAGCAGTGTGCGTGTGTGCATACATGCATGCATTTCACAAATCAAGTCTGACAATGACTTATAGCTATGGTGATTGTCAATTCACCATGACTGTCAACATTACTGGGCTGAAGTGCCAATGAACCAATATGAATGGCTCAGAAAGCTCTGTGGACTTTAAAGGTATGCTTAGAGAGTCAGTCTCAAGATTACAAAGTCATGACCACGAAAACAGACACACCCACAGCAAAGTGCTTCCACTACTAAATCTTTTATTTAGGGAAAAAAAAAATAATCAGGATCAAAATTTTTATTCAAAATTTGTTACATTTCCCATACACTGAGGGTCTGAAATGACCCACATTTCCTGATTTTCACACTGATGACTGGGTGCAGTTTTGCAAAGGTTTATTCCTTCACAAAAAAAAAAACTTGGGTCTCTGAAAATCCATGATGTGTGGCATGCAAAATTTTAAGCAATGTATAGCAAAAGCTATGAGCCCAAGTTTCAAAAGTGCTGTTTCAGTTCATTCAACATTAAACTATAGGTGGTAGTTACAGAAATGTCATGTGAAAAATATTTAAAGGATTAATACTATTTACAGAGGATTAGTGGTGATGCAAAGCAAGAAAGTGCACACGTGAGGTGAAACTTATTCATGCCCATACCTGACTCCGAGACTGTTTCCTCATCTACCAGCACCAAGTCTGTAATCTTGATCCTGATGGACAGCAATAGATTTAGTTCTTTGAGTATCAGTTCGCAACTCACACACACACACACACACACACACACACACACACACACACACACACAATTTACGCCCATGCACGCCCTCACTTTCATTTTAGTGATCAGATGTCAAATTGACAAACAAACAAACACACACATCACATGCATAAACACACAAACATACATGTATACGCTACATTCAGCCACCTTAGCCGTTGCTGAGAAGCAAAGTTGGCTTTCAGTATAACATGCTGTAACAAAAAAGAATGGTTTACGTTCTTAATGATCACATAAATCATGACATCATTTGTTGATTGATTGTGTTTTCCATACTGGTTTGTGTATCCACTCACAACCAGATATTGGTACAAATTAATTCACAGTTTTCTTCTGACAAGGGAGATTATCTTCTCTCTATCTGAGGGTAAAAAGGCGTATTCAACTCAAGAGCTGTTTCTCTTTATCTCTCCCACAATGACAGGAACATCAACTTTATTTTGAGTTTCCTTTCAATTAGTTTCATGCTGATGAAATATTCCCAAACTCACTGACAGATCCACACCTTAAAAGGATAATTTTTCTACCTGCTGCTCTTTACAAGAAAGGAAGAGAGGTGGGAGTGGGGCGAAAGGCTGTGCATACAATTCCTGGCAACGCTGATGGTAGACCCCCAAACACAGGGATGAAAACAGAGCAGACAAAAAAAAAACAATAACAACACAAATGGATATAAAAATAACCATGGCATGATGGGTGGCAAGGGAGAAAAGCAGGGGTTGAAGGTGGAGAAGTTATTTTGCAATCTACAACTTTGTAAAAGTGTGGGGTGAAAAAAAGGGGGGAAGGGGATGACTTTCAAGCAGCAGGGTTGTGAAAGTGGGGGGTGGTGGGAGGGGGTAACTTTGATCACAAAAAACGTGAGCCATTTGTTGTTCTGACCAGAATATCAAGGAATCCACTTTCCTGGGTTATTGCAATGCCGTTTTCAGTGGGGAGGGTGTGTGTGTGTGTGTGTGTGGGGGGGGGGGGGGGGGGGGGGGGGGGGGGGGGGGGGGACAGTGAATGTACCACAAGGAAAAAGACTGAAACAGCAGTTAACCCCAGACATTTTTCACTCAGAGCTGCAAACTTCAGCGGCCATCATCACCAAGCATAGCATGAACCGAATGGGTGGTTCAATACCTGCGATGAGCCATGACCAACATGCGCAGTCGGTCACCCATGTCCTGCATCTCTGTGATCTGAACGAATGATCCGATGCTGTAGATCTGATCCAGTTGGTCCACCACCTCTGATTCATCACTGCAAAACACACACACGCACGCAGGGATGCAGGGGGTTATAGACAGAAGTATTTACGCTTTCACAACCAAAATGCGCTCTCGCATAGGCACATGCACTCTGTCACTCACATCGGGCCCGCACAAAGGTGACGGGAAACCAATAACATTTCACAGAAAATAATCAACTTTTATTTAACTTGACTCCGAGCCCCCACCCGTCACTACACAACACAATTATCTGTATCATACAACAATGTAAACACCATACAGACAATCTCATAAATCGCATCCCCTGTTCTTCAGTGATTCTTACTTAACCAGGAAAGACAATATTCACTATTACATTTGCACATTTATAAACTTAAGAACAAATGAAACGTCCATAACTTGCCAGCATTCCTTGGTTGACCGTCAGTTTCTCTCATCACATGTGCGACCACGAGCTGAAGCTGCCACACTGTTGTGTCCTCCCGATTGGCCAAATCCCAGTTGGGGGACACTGGCAACGTAGCTTTAGTCGCACCCTCACACCGAGTCTTCCGGACTCCACCGCACTCGCCCTCTCCACACGGAAAAAGGGCTCCTGTCAGCCTCTCCCACAGGTCTTCTCTGGCTGCAAACACCCCACCGTTGTCTGGCAGCTCCCTGTCTAGGCTCCAACAGGCTAACACGTCTTGCTGTCGACCGTCCCCACACGGGAGACAATTCTTCTCGTCGTCGTCGGCTCCGAGGCTCAGCAACCTCCACTGTCTTACGTCCCCACCCAGGAGACAACGAGGCGACAGCAAACCTCTGCTTCTCGCTGTATTTTCTTGAGCCCTCAGCAAGACGGGCGAGTTCACTTTCCCTTAAGTGAGTCACACACTTCCTGGTTTTCCAGGCACCTTATATCCATTCTCAAAGAAAGAGAGAACCCGAGTTTAACTGGTTCAACCAATGGAATCACTGGCTCACATACATCACACGATTTGTACCAATAACTCCCCAAGTTATTTTTATTCCACCAATGGAATCCTAGTCACCTACACATACACACACACACACAGCTGTTAGCACCAACAAGGACTTGGGTACCAGTGGTTAATGCATAACCTCCTATTCAAACTCATGTTCCATTCCCCAAAGCTACCCATTATACTAACAGCCTGGACTTCTCTACCAGCCAGGACTGATGTTCAAGTATTTGCTACCTCTACATACGACAAGGTGCAAATTACTCAATAGGCCGAAGCCTTCCATTCATGCCTCAGAACAAGAACGACTGAAGGGTCGCTGTACTCTGCCTGCAGGCTGGCGGTCGCCTACCCGTGACGGTCACCTGACACGATTGCCTTCCTTTTAGCCCGCTGGACAACCCAGTTAATAGCCAGTCTCATGGTGGACACTCTTCTCTAGCCAGGACCGGCAGGTCGGCAACTACTTGTCACTATCCTCGGACATGTGAAACACTTCCCAGTAACTCCCCTCCTTCAGTAAACGACTCGGGGTATTCCCCTCTGGTGATGCCTGAATTTGCACACTTGAAGAACCCAAGGAACTTGCTCTCAACAACAGCAAAACTACCCTTAATTTGCCTAAATGCTCGAGAACATTCGGCCGACTCATGACACCCCCCCCCGTACCTAAGAATGTTGTTCCAACCAACATTTCCTCCAGGACGAAATGTTCTCAGACTGGATAAAACAAACTCAATTGCATGGGTTGATATAACAGTACTACCCCTATGCTTCAAGACATCACTTCCATCAACATCTCTAACTGGATAATTTACCCAATTAAAACCAATAAATCAATCAGATAATCCAAAGATCACTCTTGGTCAGTCATAAGCGACTGTGCAAAACATTTAACTCTAAACTGGCTCACATATAATACAGAACTCTCTCTATAGCGTTAGCCATCAGCATGTATATACATATTAATTAATCATTCCATTCACTTCTAATAATAGCACAATCATGATTTACCCAAGGTTCAAATTCAGGGGTGTGGCCACAATCCACAAAGACAAGATTCAAATTCAGGCGTGTGCCCCAACGTACGTAACATCAAAATCAAATTCAGGCGTGTGGCCACAATCTGCTCACACGGTCTCACACACAATATGCAAATCAAACATTTATCCTGATTTCGCAACTAAGGACATTTTCACACTTTACCGAGCGGTGACAAAACAACACATGAGCAAACAGATATCAACCAGAAAAATCATAAATCATAACACGTGAGTACGTACTGATCCCGCTCCAAAAAAGGGCAATGAACAAAAGCAACATCAACTGAAAAACGTGTATCAAAAAATGAAAAATAATACACATGAATATAGGCTCAACCGTGCCCCACAAGGGGCCTTCAAAATAAAAAAGAAAAAGAAAAACAGTATTCCAAAGTCACCACAATTGTGTACCCCCAACTAGCCAGCTACATTATTTACCCCGTAGCTGTCCGTAACGGATGATCGCTCACGCCACACACAACAGCAGCCCGTAGGCAGTGGTCATACTATTGTCCCACTGCTACCGTTCACACTTAAAGTGGCAACACCCTGAAGGCATTGCTCCTACTATTGTTCTACTTCTGTTGTTCACACTACAACAGCAACACCCCCGGAGGCATTATTCCAACCCTTGACCTACTCCTGCCCCTCTCAATCTTGACCGCCGTTTGTGGCTCGCCAATAGTACCTGGGGCAGAAAGTTTGCGCAGTCCAGGCTTTACAAGAGAGTCAGCGCACCTTTCACACACATTTTTGTCCTTAAAGGAGCGCGTGAAAATCTGCGCAATCCTCTTCTAGCCTGTTCGGCAAAATCTCCTTGACATTCAGCCCCCTTGACTTTCATTGCCTCAGGGTCTGTAGTGCGAAGATCACGTGAACTGGGCTGTCGCGCGCCCATTCACTGCGACGACGATCATCTCCCCTTTTCAAAATGTTAAGAGATGATCCCTCACTCATCTTATCCGAACCCATTTCTTTTTCTGTGTGGAACTTCCTTGGTTCGAATCCCACTCAGTGCCTATGCCCACTAGCTGATGGGCGTTATTTTCTTCTCCTTTTTCCAACACTGGCTTATCTGCTCCTATGAGCTGACTATCTTTGGCAGTCTCTAACGATAGCTGGTCACCTCGACCTTCTTGCCATGCGTTATTACAGCCACCCTGGTTCCAGCCCAGCTGCCGGTTCCAGTTACTCTGTGGTCCCTCTTGGCCCCGACCCTGAGGTCTGCCACCGTGGCTCCTACATTTCTGACTACCACGGCAACGCCAACAACTTTTTGAACCACCACTACGACCACCATGGCCTACAGCACTGCCACTACGGCCACCTCCATGGCCCCACGGCACCTCCATGGCCTACGGCACTACGACGACTATTTCATGGTCCACTGCACCACCACGACACGCACTGCACCACCATGATCAGCGCTAGCTCTACTGCCAGCGGCGCCTGTGCACTTCACCTGCTTTCTGTTTACTTTCCTGTAGGAGTCCCTACCCTGCACTATCCTTGCTTTCCTACTTGACTCACAGCCTGGTTAGGCTTTTGGGAGGATGTATCTACCCCCTAACAAAGCTGGATAGGGAAGATTGTTTTGCACTGCTGCAGTGAGAGTACTCCTGACAAACTCTGACTCTACCTTAACACGGGCCAAAGGTAGCCGATTAATTCTTCCATCTGCATATCGCACGCAGGTGGTTTCCCCTGTGTAGTCTGTGTCTCTCACTAAACCGGGTTCTACCATTGCCGCCAGAGTCAATCCTGTATCTAACAAGCAGGTCACCGGTTTCCCGTTTACTACTGCCCTAGTAGTTGGTGGTGGGTACTCTGCCTTCCTGTTTGAATTGTATCAACGGCAACAACTGAATGTATTCGCAGTCCGCTACAGTCCTTGGCGATATGACCCTCTCGCCCACATTTAAAACATGTGCGCTTCCCCCTGGCCTTCTCTTGAGTCCCACTGTTGCCTAGGGACTTCGAGTTCGCCTCTACGTGCGATCTCACCTCCCTTCTGTAGTGAGTCGCCGACTCACTCTCTGACTGTGCGGTCTGCGCGTTACGGAACAAGCTGTTTGTTCCTTTCAAAACATAGCGCTGTTCATGGGCAGCTTCATACCTGTCTGCGACTTTCACTAACTCTTCTAAGCTTTTTATTTCTCTTTCTGCCAAGAACACAGTGAGGTCTCTCCGATACGTGGACAGGATTTGCTCTCTAACGATCTCTTCCCTCAACTGTTCAAAAGTCTGTTCAATACTCCCTATTCTCATCCATTTATCAAAGAGAGACCTGACCCGATAAAGGAACTGTACATGTGCCTCGCCTGGCTTACGCGTGGCCTCTCTGAACATTTTCCTGTATCTATCAGCTGTTACCTGGTACCTTTGAAACAAAGCATCACGCACAGACACATAATCCGTCTGTTTTTCCAATGGTAGGCAGAAAAAAACGTTTCTCTGGCCATAGGTGTCAACAGTGCGGACAGATGTGTGGCCCACCGTTCTTCGGGTAAGCCCTGATCTTTGGCAATCCTTTCAAACTGTGAGAGGAAAATCCTCTAAATGATCTGGATTATCATCAAACGTTGGCATACTAGTTAAGGGATTGTAATATGAAGTAAAGTTCTTGGCTTTTGCCTCCACTTCTAGTTTCTTACCTAGATTCAACAATCTTAATTTTTCTAGCTCAAACTGCCGTACCTCCTCTCTTTCTCTTTCCTCTCGTTCCTCTCTTTCCTGTATTCTTTCTCTCTCCCTTCTTTTCCATTCTCTTTCTCTCTCCTCTCTTTCATTTACCCGTTCTCTTTCTCTCTCTCTCTCTTCCTGTTCTCTTTCTCCTCTTCTCCTTCCCGTTCTCTTTCTCTCTCCTGTTTCTCTCTCCTCTTTTTCTCTCCTTTCTCTCTGTTCTTCCCGTTCCCTTCGTATTTTCTGGGCCTCGATTACATGGGGCCAGTTCTCATCTACATATGCCTTCAGTTCTGGACCCTTTAGTCCTAAAGCTTTTCCTTCTTCTATGAGGTCCATCTTTTTCAGCGGACCCATTGTCTCAGCACCCTCTTCAGTCGACATTTGAAAGCTATCTAACCCTCGATCAGCCGCTAAATACAACCACAGTAACAAGCGATATCCACACGATCACTCCTAATAAAGCGATCCACACGATCACTCCTAAATAAAGCGATCAAACAGTTGTGCTCACACAATCAATCTCAACAGCAACCAAATCAAGCAAATTCAAACAACAGGCACAGTCATGAAAAACACAAAACACATCAACACATGACTAACGTCTCTCCCGGTAAGAAAAAAAAATATCTAGGTTTCCACAATTATGGCAAATTTCAAATCCTTTAGCAATTTGAACAAAAAACCAGAATCAAAATCACTTATGACTCATTTATGTTCATCCCGGACGAGCCCCCAATTTGTGACGGGTCTCCGACGCTCCCCCTCGTTATTGAAATATGATTATCATATGCAGGGATGCAGGGGGTTATAGACAGAAGTATTTACGCTTCCACAACCAAAATGCGCTCTCGCATAGGCACATGCACTCTGTCACTCACATCGGGCCCGCACAAAGGTGACGGGAAACCAATAACATTTCACAGAAAATAATCAACTTTTATTTAACTTGACTCCGAGCCCCCACCCGTCACTACACAACACAATTATCTGTATCATACAACAATGTAAACACCATACAGACAATCTCATAAATCGCATCCCCTGTTCTTCAGTGATTCTTACTTAACCAGGAAAGACAATATTTCACTATTACATTTGCACATTTATAAACTTAAGAACAAATGAAACGTCCATAACTTGCCAGCATTCCTGGTTGACCGTCAGTTTCTCTCATCACACTGTGCGACCACGAGCTGAAGCTGCCACACTGTTGTGTCCTCCCGATTGGCCAAATCCCAGTTGGGGGACACTGGCAACGTAGCTCGCGTTGCACCCTCAGACCGAGTCTCCGGACTCCACTGCACTTCGCCCTCTCACGGAAAGGGCTCCTGTCGGCCTCTCCCACAGGTCTTCTCTGGCTGCAAACACCCCACCGTTGTCTGGCAGCTCCCTGTCTAGGCTCCAACAGGCTAACACGTCTTGCTGTCGACCGTCCCCACACGGGAGACAATTCTTCTCGTCGTCGGCTCCGAGGCTACAGCAACCTCCACTGTCTTACGTCCCCACCTAGGAGACAACGAGGCGACAGCAAACCTCTGCTTCTCGCTGTATTTTCTTGAGCCCTCAGCAAGACGGGCGAGTTCACTTTCCTTAAGTGAGTCACACACTTCCTGGTTTTCCAGGCACCTTATATCCATTCTCAAAGAAAGAGAGAACCCGAGTTTAACTGGTTCAACCAATGGAATCACTGGCTCACACATATCACACGATTTGTACCAATAAATCCCCTGAGTTATTTTTGTTCCACCAATGGAATCACTAGTCACCTACACATACACACACACACCACAACGGTTAGCACCAACAAGGACTTGGGTACCCAGTGGTTAATGCATAACCTCCTATTCAACTCATGTTCCATTCCCCAAAGCTACCCATTATACTAACAGCCTGGACTTCTCTACCAGCCAGGACTGATGCTTCAAGTATTACTACCTCTACATACGACAAGGTGCAAATTACTCAATAGGCCGAAGCCTTCCATTCATGCCTCAGAACAAGAACGACTGAAGGGTCGCTGTACTCTGCCTGCAGGCTGACGGTCGCCTACCCGTGACGGTCACCTGACACGATTGCCTTCCTTTTAGCCCGCTGGACAACCCAGTTAATAGCCAGTCTCATGGTGGACACTCTTCTCTAGCCAGGACCGGCAGGTCGGCAACTACTTGTCACTATCCCTCGGACATGTGAAACACTTCCCAGTAACTCCCCCTTCAGTAAACGACTCGGGGTATTCCCCTCTGGTGATGCCTGAATTTGCACACTTGAAGAACCTAAGGAACTTGCTCTCAACAACAGCAAAACTACCCTAATTTGCCTAAATGCTCGAGAACATTCGGCCGACTCATGACATGCACATTTCACACACACACACACACACACACACACATGCGTGCGCGCGCACTCACACACACTCACATCGTCTGATATCACTTTTAGTGGGAAGACGTTAAACTGAAGAACAACAACAACACGTACACATACGCGCGCACGCACACACACACACATGCACACACACACACACACACACACACACACACACACACACACACAGAGAGAGAGAGAGAGAGAGAGAGAGAGAGAGAGAGAGAGAAACACATACACACACTTACCAGTACATAAACATACACACATACATAGTGACATTTATACAAACACACACAAGCACACACACACAAGCGCATTAAACACACACACACACACACACACACACACACACACACACACACACACACACACACATTCTTTCAGACCACGATTTACCGAAAAAGGATCTAGTGACATGTAAATTCAAAAAACATATCCTGTTTAGTGTGCAGGATCATAGACACACACACACACACACACACGAACGCACGCACGCGCGCACGCGCGCGCACACACACACACACGCACGCACGCACGCTCGCACGCACGCACGCACGCACGCACGCACACACACACACACACACACACACACACACACACACACACACATGAGCGCATTAATCACTATGAACACAAAAAGGTATGGATAGGACTAGGAGAGCCAGCACAGACACAACGTCATCTACAGTCAGTATACAATCGCCAGAATGATAGCGAAAAATCCAGCTGAGCGCAGGTAGCGGCGGAGGAAGAGGACGAGGACGACGATGATGATGACGATGATGACGATGTCGACAACGACGAGGACGATGACGAAGAGAAGAAGAAGAAGAAGAAGAAGAAGAAGGTCAGGATGAAGATAGAGAGAGAGAGAGGGGGGGGAGAGAGAGAGAGGAGGAGGAGGAGGGAGGAGTGGAGAGAGAGAGAGAGAGAGAGAGAGAGAGAGAGAGAGAGAGAGAGAGAGAGAGAGAGAGAGAGAGAGAGAGAACTCAGAACAACTGTATTCAATAACCGACCAAGGTTTTAGGCACAGTCTGTTTTTTTTTCTAATCTGCCCTTGCAAAAATAAATCAAGCAAATGAGATATACCAACATAAAGGGTAAAAATCATGGAGTGAGATAGAGAAGGGAGTGAGGGACGGGGGGGACAGGGATGGAGGGGGAAGGGGGAGAGAGAGAGAGAGACAGACAAACAGGCGGACAGACAGACCTACCGACCGAGAGAGAAAGAGGCAGGAGACAGAGACAGACAGTACGGCTGAGGTGACGTGTGTTTAAGGGGGAGAGAGGCATAAAGCCCACCTAATATTAGCAACTTTAAAGTTACCACGGTGAATGGCCCCGGGGTAACTGACACGAACTGCGAGTGCTTCGTTTCAGGTTACAAGCACACGCCCCAAACCTTAACGACCTCTCTTCACCTCCTCTACCCCCCCCCCCCCCCCCCACCACCCCCTCCCTCCCTAACACCCCCCCTCCCGCTGCCCCATCCCCTACCACTTTCCACAGCACACCTTAAAAAGAAAAAAAAAATCGACTTCATACGTCTTGATGTGACTTCGTTTGTCATGCCTCTTGTATCACTACTAAAGTTGTACTGCTCCTATGTGGGCAGTATATAGTCCTCTCTGTAGTTATGGGCGACTATTCACTTCATTTCACCAAGGGAGCAGTATATAGTCCTCTCTGTAGTTACGGGCGACTATTCATTTCATTTCACCAAGGGAGCAAGATATAGTCCTCTCTCTGTAGTTATGGGCGACTATTCATTTCATTTCACCTAGGGAGCAAGATATAGTCCTCTCTGTAGTTATGGGGCGACTATTCATTTCATTTCACCAAGGGAGCAAGATATAGTCCTCTCTGTAGTTATGGGCGACTATTCACTTCATTTCACCAAGGGAGCAAGATATAGTCCTCTCTGTAGTTATGGGCGACTATTCATTTCATTTCACCAAGGGAGCAAGATATAGTCCTCTCTGTAGTTATGGGCGACTATTCATTTCATTTCACCAAGGGAGCAGTATATAGTCTTCTCCGTAGTTATGGGCGACTATTCATTTCATTTCACCAAGGGAGCAGTATATAGTCCTCTCTGTAGTTACGGGCGACTATTCATTTCATTTCACCAAGGGAGCAAGAGTTGTCCCACTCGTTCTTTACTAACTGTTTACTGTTCCCTGCCTCAGTGAAGATTCCTTTTCAAACTCTCCTGTTCGTAATGCTTCTCCTTTTATTCCAAACATTGCTGCTGTTGCTGCTGCTGCCGTTGGTGGTAATACTACTGATTTTTCTAGTGTTGCTATTCTACTGTCAATACTACTACCCCTGTTGAGCTTCCAATGCGGCGATTACTATTGCTCTGTTGGTTTTACTACTACTGCTGCTGCTGCTGCTTTACCTGCTACTGCTGATTCTACTACAATCGTTACTAATGCTGCTGTTTCTGCTGCTGCAGCTGTAACTACTACTCTGTTGCGGCTGTTGCAGTTAACACTACCACAGGTGCTACTGCTACCACAACTACTATGGCATCAATGCCATTACCACTACAACTCGTAAGCCACTAACACTACTGCTAGTACTGATGCTCATGCTGCTGCTATACTTCTACGACTACCACTATGATTGCTACTGATGCTGCTATACTTCTACTGCTACCACTTGATTACTCCTGATGCTGCTATACTTCTACTGCTACCACTATGATTACTCCTGATGCTGCTATACTTCTACTGCTACCACTATGATTACTACTGATGCTGCTATACTTCTACTGCTACCACTATGATTACTACTGATGCTGCTATACTTCTACTGCTACCACAATGATTACTCCTGATGCTGCTATACTTCTACTGCTACCACTATTATTACTCCTGCTGCTGCTACACTTCTACTGCTACCACTATTATTACTACTGATGCTGCTATACTTCTACTGCTACCACTATTATTACTACTGATGCTGCTATACTTCTACTACTACAACTATGATTACTCCTGCTGCTGCTACACTTCTACTGCTACCACTATTATTACTCCTGATGCTGCTATACTTCTACTGCTACCACTATGATTACTACTGATGCTGCTATACTTCTACTGCTACCACTATGATTACTCCTGCTGCTGCTATACTTCTACTGCTACCACTATGATTACTACTGATGCTGCTATACTTCTACTGCTACCACTATGATTACTCCTGCTGCTGCTATACTTCTACTGCTACCACAATGATTACTACTGATGCTGCTATACTTCTACTGCTACCACTATGATTACTACTGATGCTGCTACACTTCTACTGCTACCACTATGATTACTCCTGATGCTGGTCTACCTCTACTGCTACCACTATGATTACTTCTGATGCCGGTATACTTCTACGACTACCACTATGATTACTACTGATGCTGCTATACTTCTACGACTACCTATGATGATTACTGCTGCTGCTGCTATACTTCTACTGCTACCACTATGATTATTACTGATGCTGCTACACTTCTATTGCTACCACTATGATTACTCCTGATGCTGCTGCTATACTTCTACTACTATGGAGGGTCACTTCCATTGCAACTACTACTGCTGATGTTGTTCTTGCTGCCACTCCTCCTCCTCCTGCCATTCCGCCTACCACTACTACTACTACTACTACTTCCACTACTACTACTACTACTACCACTACTACTACTATGCTTAATAGTATGACTACGACTGTTCATGCTGCCGCTGCGTGTGCTACTTCACTTCTTTCTCCTTCTCTAACTACTGCAACTGCAGCAGCAAACACAAAAATCAATAGCTACAACAACACCAACAAAAACTACAACACCAACAGCTACTACTACTAATACTACTACTTGTTGTTGTTGTTGTTGTTGTTGTTGTTGTTTGTTGTTGTTGTTTTGCTGTTGCTGCTGCTCCTGCTGTCACTACTCATCGTTTTGTGAGAACTTTGCTTTAGTTACCACAGCAAGTTACACTTCCAGGTCACGTCAGATAAGCAACACCTTTGCCACGGGTAACCCCATGAAGCCCAGTACTGCCTGCCGCACATGCGGAGTGATCCCAACCCCCAAAGTCCCACCTGGAGAGGGTGGGGCCCTGACACATCGTAACATGCCCACAAGCCACCACATGAAAGGAACTCCATCACACCTCTCCTCGGACCGGTCGTTGCCCGGGTCAACACAACCGGCGCCTCCCGCTGGATAGCAGCACTGGGAGGGTGTCAAGTTGAGGACTGCTGTACCAGAAAGGTCAACTACATAGCAGTAGAAACACCAGGCTCGGAATTCAGAATATTAGAACTAACCCACGAAATGGTCACTTATTCCTGGAACATACTATGATTACGTGAAGTTCGTTGAAAAAACAACTGGAAACACTCCAGATGAAGAATGACACAGGGTCTATTTCAGTGGCGGAGGAGA
>JADBJO010000551.1:246932-251932 GCA_016801955.1 Conus betulinus | reverse complement strand
AGGATGAATGTATGCATCCAAATAGTACATAGATGCATGAATCTCAAATAACACACACACATGTAGGCTATGCAATATGCATCCATACATACATACATACACACATACACACACACACATACATACATACACACGTACGATACGATACATACACACGTACATACATACACACGCACACATATACATACATACATACACACATACGTGCATACATACACACACATATACATACATGCATACATACATACACACACACGTACATACATACATACACACATACATACATATCAATCATTTTTATTGCAAACTTTGTGATAACTACAATTATGCAACCTTGTCCGTACATGTTCAAAACACCAACAACAGACACAGTCCTGGTCCAGAAAGTATGTTTTAAAAGAGTGACATTTTTCTGTTTCATGCCCCCCCCCCCCCCCCTCCCTCCCTCCCTCCCTCTCCCTCTCTCTCTCTCTCTCTCTCTCTCTCTCTCTCTCTCTCTCTCGTTATTCTTCTCATTCATCTCGCGTTCTCACTGTCAGTGAGTCCATTTTTCTCTCTTCTTTTCTTTACATGGATTTAGGGCTCTTGCCTGTTCCTGAGGAACTGTCGTCTCACCCCAAACACGCCTTGACCCAAATCATTATTTACATACTCAAGTATTTTGCCGGTTTTTTTGCTCCTATATTTGGACAAGCCGAGCAGGCAAAGGCCTGGAACCACATGATTGTGGACAATTCCTAATGACCCAATACGATAGTGATAACTTTTGTATCAAACCCTGCCTCACTCAATGAAAAACAAAGAGGCATGTATTTTTGAAACTTTTCTTCGTAGCATAACTGAAGAAATGGATCAAAGGGGTTGGAAATTTCGACAATGACAGCCTTTGAGTTGCTGTAGTCGATGAGACGAAGGTCAGGTTAATACAGATATGTGTTTATACACATACATACATACATACATACATACAGACATACGTATATACGTACACACACACATACAGGTGTATGGGCCTACGACAGAAGGAAAGCCAGACAGGCGAACTGACAGACAGACTGACAGGATGTGATGTATACACTCATAGACATTGACGGGTGGAAAACGAAGGGAAGGGATATTTGGTTGCAGCCCCTCTGCAACCCCCCACTCTCCCCTCCCGCCTCTCTCTCTCTCTCTCCCACCCCCTCCGTCTCTCCCGCTTTCGCCCCCGTTTTTCCTTTTTCGCTCTCAAGTTGATGTAAACATAGGCTCATTATGGAAAGTTAGTGGAGCAAGGTGTGCGGGGCTGTTCACACACACACACACACACACACACACACACACACACACACGCACTAGTCACTTCTCTCTCTCTCTCTCTCTCTCTCTCTCTCTCTCTCTCTCTCTCTCTCTCTCTCTCTCTCTCTCTGTGTCACACACACACACACACACACACACACACACACACACACACACACACACACACACACACACACACACACAAGGTGTCACGCCTTTCTCTCTCTCCTTCTCTCCTATACACACACACGCGCACGCACGAACACACACACACACACACACACACACACACACACACACACACACACACACACACACACACAAATCGTATCTCAAATCATTCTGATGAGCTTCTGGCGTGACTCTACAAATAAATACGAAATTGAGAAATGAAACCTCAGAGTAAAAAAAGTAAGACAAAGAAAGACAGACAGACAGACAGACAGACAGGAAAAAAGACAGACAGACAGACATACAGGAAGAAAGAAAGACAGACAGACAGGAAGAAAGAAAGCAAGGACGGACGGAAGAGAGAAAGAGGGAATGAAAGCAAAAAGAAAGGAAAGCAGGAAGCGTAAACGAAAGAAAAAAACCAATCGCCCCACTCACTCGTGTTCTCATAGATGGCTGAGGAATCATCCAGCATGGCGTCCACCGCGTCCCCTTCACCCTGCTCCTTGACCATCCCTCCTGCGTGCAGTATCCTCACCCCCTCCACTCCCACGTCCTCCGCAGACAAGGCAACGGAAACATCCCCGCCGCCGTCACCACCCCGGCTTCCGCCACACCAACGGCATGCTGCACGTCAACGGACAGACCCGAGTCCTTGCTGCCCTGGGCGGAGTGGCGATCCAGACTGCTGCCCGGGGAGACGTTGTCCGAGTCCACCTCCTCGCCATCGTCGTCCTCCTCGTCGACCAGGCTGGGGGTGACGGCCTGGGTCACGGCTTGGTTGATGGTCCAGTTTTCGTAGGCACGATTGGGAGGGTTCTTCCGGGGCTTGAGGGCGGCCCCGGGAGGTCTTGGGCGGGGAGGTGTCAGAGCGAGTGTGTGGGGAGGTGGCCTGGGGGTTGGGCTGTGGGTTCCGGTGTCGGGTCCGGGGATTCTGGGGCTGTGCACGGGTGGAGCCCCTGTGACGCTGAGCTTCGATCTGCTGCAGCTTCGGCGTGACCCGTGTCTTCCAGCTTTCTGTACACCGCTGGCGCTTCATCGGGCTCGTTTTGGCTTGGAGGGTGTGACGGTTGGATCGGAACATGTCTGCCAGCAGGTGCTTCTTCCCCGCGTCACTCACATCGCCCGCCAACTTCGCGGTCTCTTTTTCCCGACGCCGAACAGACTTCCTTTGAAACTGACAGCTTTGCTTCTGCCGGTCTCGATGGGTTCATGACCGCTGCTCCCGGCAGCCGTTCTCACATTCTGACCGACTTCTGGCGTTCCGCTGTTGTTCTCTCCACGCAAAGAGCTGGCGTCTGAGTCTGCTTGGGACGGCTCGTGACAACTGGAGGAATCTTCGGAGTCGTGACGTGTAGGAGTGGTGTCCGTGGCCTGTGCGGTGTCGGGTTTCTCTCGCGGTGCAGTGTCTGCAGTGTGTGTTGTCACAGGCCGATTGTTTGAAGTGGTGGCTGTATGCGAGCTCTCTACTTGTGGTTCGTTCGCTTTATTTAGTTCCGTGTCGTCCTCCTCCGCCTGTACTGAAGTGCTGGGGTCGCCCTTGCTGGCCCTCGCCGTCGTTTTGTCGTTCAGAATGGAAAAGGAACGCTGTGTATTCTCCGCGTGACCCGCTCCCCCCGGGCGGTGATAGCACAGCGCCTTGGCTTGTCTCCCTTGAAATGCCACGCCCACTTTCTACAAGCTGTGGTGTGTGTGTGTCAACCGATTCCCCCATCCTCGGGGATTCCCCTCTCTTTCCCTTCACTCCTTGTGCTTCTTTGGTCAAGTCTCCGGCATCTCCGATACGTATGTCGTTCCGTTTTCTCCGTGAATTGGATCCGTGGGCAGGGCTGTGTTTGTCCGCACGCCCAGCACTGGACACCGCAGAGAGGTCTTCTTCAGGGCACTGACAGTCCGTGCCAACAACCTCTGAGGAAGCTGCCAAAGGCTTGTCAGGTATGCCTGCTTCACTGGAGTCAGTCAAACGCGTCTCTGGAACGGATGAGAAATCCGACGAAACGCTCGGCGATTTTTCCTCTCTCATTCCGAGATAAGGCATCGGTAACTGAAGATGTGGTTATGACGACATTGACGTCTTCTGTCTGAACGTGAAAAAAGGGGTCCTTTTTTCGTGGCCCTGTATCCGATGCCTCTGGTTCGCCTCCTGTGGTATTCCCACACACTTCTTGGCTGGTTCTTCTTCTTGGCAATTCGCCGACCCCGTGATGTTGGAGTCTGGTCCGGTGACGACAATGTCCGCTGAGATGAAGGCGGTGACTGAGGGTCGTCAGTGTCCGAACTGAGCACGATGTTGAATCCGTCAGTAAGCTTCAGGTACTGGAAATTGCCGGTCGGCACTGAGGCCCGGCGGAAGGTAGGGGAGGTGGTGGTGTCGGCACGCTTGGTGTCTGTGTATCTGTCCAGCACGCGACTGTTGTCACGTTCCCGCTGCTCGTCCGGACGTTTCCCGCTGGATTTCTTCCGATTTTTGAACATGGTGAACTGCTGCCGGATCTCTTCTCAACACTGCATCTTTCACTCTGTTCGACTAACTCTGTCAGTTTTCTTCCTCCAAAAAGTCTTGAAACGTTCCTGAACGGAAACGAGGAAAGATCGGAATCATTGGGTTTAAAAAAAAAAAAAAATCACTCACACCTATACAAAACACAACAACTGAATAAACTTGTGAACTTTCTGTTGATCGGTTCAACAGAACAACACCAACCTTCTCTTTGTGAAGTTTTCCTGTATGTCTTGTTTCGCGGAAACTCAAGACAACCCCCCTCAACTGGAATAATGGAGGTAAAGATGACTGAAAACAACAACCACAATGACGATCGTCTCACAGTTATAAACACGAATGTGACAGGACGGAGAAACGGTTTGTTGTTTGTTGGAGGTTTGTGTGTGGTGACAGCTGGCAAGCCCCCATCTGATGAATCGGTTTCAGGTCAGGTTATTCTCCACTTCGTTTAGATCACAACAGTCACCCGCACACACACACACTAACAGGTTGCCCCTCACCACCTCAGGAACACATGAGACAATTCACTTCCTGACGGTAATTCCCAATGACGAAATCTCTATGCAAATCTCAGTGGCGTTGAGAACAGAGGCTGCATGCGCGTCAGTCAGTTTCGCACGGCGTTTATTTGTCCAAACGCTAGCACGAATGAACCCGCTAACTGCGGCCATGTGAATGACTAAACGCCAGCGACTTGTTTCGAAAATAGCGCATGCCAGCCCCACGCCCAACTGTCACACAACGGAGACCACACGAGTTGACGTCTGCTGTGGATTAAAATCGTCTGCTCGTTTCTCCTCCCATTTTTCAAACACTGTGCAGCGCTAGTAGCTTTTGCTGGCTGCAACGGAATGAACATTATTTTTAGCCTTGCGGTGTATCATTACTTTGATACTGTTTCGTGGAAGATACGTAGTTCCGCTGCCTAGGTAACGATTAGCCGGATCGAAAATGTCGTCTGCTTATAAGACCTCGATTCGTTTCATAATCAGCTAAAGCACTAAACACAGGACCAGAATTTCTCGGCATGGTTCGGATTTCACAAATA
>JADBJO010000551.1:209432-229432 GCA_016801955.1 Conus betulinus | reverse complement strand
AATGATGACATAGCCGCACTTTGTTAACACAGGTGAGCCCAACCACACTATTGTTACAGATGATGTTGGGAAATCTGCCAGGGAGGTAATCTGTGTTAGAGCTTGTGTTCAGCAAGAGTGACCTTGCCGTTTTAATAGGACAGTGCCAGTAGGTATCAGAAGTGATTTAGCCCCATCAACCAGATTAACAATTCGATCAAGGAAATAGAGAAAAAGTGTCAACTGTGCACTTGCAATGCAGAGATTTTATTACAAATAATTTGACTTCACTTAATATAATGGAAGATCGATCGATTCCCGTCTACATGTCTTGGGTTTGATGTGACCTTTGTTTACCAAGTGGCTAATGCACAAAGTGTGTGATGATGTGCATGAAAATTTCAGCAGCTGAGATCTTCAGGGCTCAAGCTGCGGGATGAAGAGAAAATAATGTTAATAATTCTTCCACATTATCTTCTTAGCAAGTTCACCATTGGGGGGGGGGGGGGGGGGTTTCGCACACGTAATCATTTTTTAAACCACCGTCTTTAATAACGATGTTGTCTCTGGTGATATTCAGAGATAACCATTATTGATTATCGCTTGACTGACATGATCATGATGGTCAGTAAGGTCGATGAAGATCATGGTGTTTTTATCATGAGGATCAATGAGATAGATGAAATCATGGAGTCCCATTCCGGACATCAACTACATAACAGGGCCAAACTCTGCTTCCTTTTGTATTATGTCATTCATAACAGGGCCATACTCTACACTTCCTTTTGTAATATATCATTCAGAGTTTTGTAATACATCTCTCCCATCCCCTTCCTTTTTCTGCCCCCTTTCCCTGTCACTCCAGGTAAAGAAACATTCAAACGTTTTGAAAGCTTGAACAAAGCGCATTTTCTGCAGTGTTTTTCACAATAGTATTTATCATATTTTTCTTCCAATATTTCATTTCTTCATCTGCCTTAGCTCTGCCGTTTATTGTTGGACATTAATATATACAATCAATCCTTTTAATTTTACCATTTAAAGTTACTCCTTATGTTTTCATTGCAAGAACAGCCCATCAATATCAAATCCTAATGTCTCAGACATCAATGTACCGCTTGTTCTATGCTTAACTCCATGAACACGATCCGCATCCAGTTAATTTTCGCAGGAGGTCAGCAGCTGTAAAGCTGGCAGTAGCCTTGAGATACGCTTTGGCTGTTTTCTCTATTTTTCTTTTTTTAAAAGTGCTTTACAACTACATGTTTGGCTTTACTAGCTAGTTCAGTTTTACACTGTTGGTATCATCACTAGAATGAGCAGGGTTTTTTTTTTTCTACCACTCAGCAATGTCAGTTTACTTTTTTCCTTTTGTACCGGGTTCAGGTAAAGGGACCTATCAAGTAAAGACAAACACCACTTAACACAGCGAACAGTAAGCCATGCAAGTGTACAAGTCCAAGTCTTGTTGGCAGAGATCAACAAGCCATACATGGAAAAATGCAACAAACAACCAAAAACATTTTGGGAAACAATCTGAAAAAATTTACAGTTGAAACGCCCAATTTTCAAAGTATGTGTGTGTGTGTGTGTGTGTGTATGCGCGCGTGCACACACATGTGTGTGTGTTGGTGCAAAAGCATACTAATCTTAATGAGACACTTCTCTCCCTCTCGAGTGATACATCCATAACAAGAGGAAAAACACTGGAGAGAAATTTATTGAGAGTGTGAACCATGTCCAAGGAGAAGGAAAAAAAAAAACAAAACACCCGAGACAAAGATTAATCATGCAAAAAATGATAACCATGTCCATGACAAATCCCAAACATTGATACACACCTATACATCTCATTATGTACAAAAGCAGTGAACAGTTATATATATCACAGTTCATTCATCCGTAACAGGTCCTGTGTAAGTAATTGCTACCATCAGCAGATTACAACTTATCCCGCTAAGCTTACTCATAAAAACACTTAAGACGAAGAAAACATGGTAGTGACCTCTAAATTGTAAGATAGAAAAACAAATGGAAATAAAGCTAACTAACCCTAAGGAGGGAAAAAAAACAAACGAACAAACAAAAAAACTAAACTCAGGAACAGACCTAAGATCCACTGATCTAAAATAACTGGTTATGCACATTATGCTTACGAATTCACCGATACTATCCTTGGATTAAAAAAAAAAAAGAAAGGCCCTACCAAATAATTACCCTGAAAAAATGAACAAGGTGTATGGTGTTTGGAGAGGAAGGGGAGGGGGCAAAAAAAAAAAAAAAAAAAAAAAAAAAAAGAGCACCAAGTTTTGCGGTCTGGCTCTGAATTCCCTGCGATCGTTGTCAGTCAGCTGGACAGAGGTGAAATGGTTCAGAGACTGGGCTGTGGAACTGACAGACAATCCTGTGTGGTCGAGTTATTGCCACTATCCACCTAGGAGTGAATGGGGACCCGATTCAGTTCAGGAAAGATACATCAAGTGGTGGCAGGAGAGGGGTTGGTTCTACATCCATACTGCTGTGCCCTAGACTCTGTGAACCCTATCAGTTCACCAACCCTACCGCCACAAGGCTACTGCACTTGCTAAAACCTATGCATGGTATTGTATGTGTCTACACAGGCCTAACAAAAATCCAGTTATACCAGGGTCACCCTAAACTAGGAAGCTTGATTTGAAATTATTACGGAAATAGAAATTGCAGGATACCTGAACTTCCAAAATAGTGGCCACTACTCTTAGTGCATACATACAGAAGTTGAAGTGGTGAAGAACTGCGACAGAATCCAGTGAGGAGGAGGGCGTACATGGATGGGGGAAGGGGGTGGGAAGGGAGGGGAGGGGAGGGGAAGGATTAGAAAAGAGAAGCTCAGATTCAAAGAAATAGGATTCTCTGGTTTTTCCATTATCTGCATGGGTATGAGTGAACGTCAGCATGCGAATTATCCTCTACATTTTTTTTTTCTTTTAAAGATCAATCAATTTCGGTTCTTTTAAATCAAAATTTTAACTTTGTTACAAATTCCTTTATTTTCTTTCTTCTTTTTTCACATACTGAGAAGTGTTTTAAAACACACACACACACAAAAAATTGGTAAAAAGGAAAAACCCCAACCTGTAGTTTTTCTGATCAAAAAAGCAAATAAAGTCTCCCCCCAACTGTGAGCCTGAAAACACTGGAGACCCATTCTCTCCACAAAAGACAAACCAACTCACTTGTAGTCATGGTCAATAAAAGAAATGGGGGGAAACAATTTGAGGGGGGGTTTCCAGAAAAAAACAAAAGATGGTAAGCAAATCGTTCTAGTAAATGAGCATGCATGCACGACATAATGGCACAGAGGAAAATAAATAACACTTTTTTTTTTTTTTTTAATGAGCCAACCACACATTCAATGTTAGCAACTTCCAGTTCAGATTTTCAGTTAACGAACACTGGATTCTCTTCAGCACAATGATAACATTTTTCTAACAAGACAAGAGGGCCATCCTTCCCTGCTCCCCCTCCCCTCCCCTCTGTTCCCCTCCTCCCCTCCCTTGGGTCGAGTTCTCATGATGTAGTAATGAGACGCAGTTCAACGACCAATCAAAAGACACAATGGCATGACATGACACCCAAGGTAAGCATTCATCAGCTCATGAGAAAAGAACTGATTTTTTGTGTGAAGCAACCCACCACAATCAATTGAAAAACATCTAGCTATTCTGTTCATCAAAAAAAAAAAAAAAAAAAAAAAGGGAAACTTAAAAAAAAAAAAAAAAAAAAAAAAAAAGACCCTGTGACACCATCTCTACATTTCATAAAAGAAAAAGAAACTCCACTGAATTCATGTCTGTAATGCAGATTGTTGGTTCATCTGTAGTTGGTTGGTTGGATGTCCATGTGAATCAGCAGTCTTCCACATTGCTCTCAAACTGGAAGTGCCGCCATTTACCCCCTTTCCCATCGCCTGAAATAATAGGACACCTAAGAACATAAACGCCCTTTTTTTTTTTCTAATTCCTGTAAACTGAGAGTCAATACTTACTTCAAAAGTTAAAAGGGCATCCATTCTGATATGGTCCCACCCCCCACCCCCCAAATTCCCCTACGTTAGTGTACCTCCTTTGAGCAAGTCTGAAGCGAAATACTGGGTCTGGTGCATATCCCTCAGGATCTGTTTCACAAGGAATCAATACATCCAAATGTACCATCAGACATCAGGAGATGAAACACCAGGCACTTACTTCCAGACTGGTCTAATCCTCCTCATGTCAAAATGTACCATCACACCTCAGGAGATGGAACACCAGGAACTTACTTCCAGACTGGTCTAATCCTCCACCTTTCATGCCGACAACCATGTAAACTCTTTACAACAACCCCCAAAACTGACTGCTGTCGATTTCCAACACAAGTCACTAGGACCCTTATTTAGTGTTTCACACTTGGAAACAGGTTAACCCTGCAATATTCATTTATTAAATAGTTCATGGTTCTTTTCATTCCACCTTGTTTCAGCCTGTTCACAGGTGCTGGCATAGCTGCACAGTTTTTTTTGGAGAATGAACAATAGCAGGTGAATTCTGATTTGAACTGAATCAGACTTGAACTGTACATCGAACAAGGGGGTGTTAGCCAGCAGGGCTGTGAGCTAGAAATGTGAGGGGATACAGCGGCTGGGTTTTTCGGGCCATGATGGCACCGTTCTAACGACAGCGGCTGGGGGCCATGATGGCACCGTTCTAACCAACTGATGAAGTATACACCAGCATAGCTAGGTTGGTCAAACCTGGCCAATTACAGGAACACTGGCAAAATCCAACGAAGGGAATGCATGCGTGTGAACCACTGTTCCTCCACACTCTTAAAAATTGACTGCCGCCCGATTCCATTTCTTCACAAGAAAAAGCACATCTACGTCCTTCCGCAGTTTTTTTCACATCCCTGTTACTTCCTCTGGCAAAGGCAAGATAATGCATTTAAAAAGAAAAAGAAAATTGCCAAGCAATGAGTCTCTCTCTCCCTGCCTCTCGTTTTATGCTTTGCACAACACATATAGGAATCACTTTCATCACATTATCCATCTAAAAGATCTAAAATATACTGCATTAGTTCATTAGCATTGTTTCTTACATTATCAGCCAACAACTGAGAAAGGGATCAGAGCAAGAAAGAGGGAGGAAGGACAAGAGGGGAGGGAAGAAGGAAAGACGGTCTCCACACGTTACGAGTTCCCACAAACGAATTGTCACTTTCTACAAATAATGAGTAGACCTGGCACATAAAACCTGAAGAAATCAGATTGCTCTTTGGAAAAAAAAAACAAGGTCTTCTTTCTGACAAAAAGAAAAAAAAAAAAAAAAAAAGCATATCCTTTTCACAAACCAACACAGGAAGTCTGCTGACATACATTTGAAATTCCGACCTCCTCTGCCCTTGTGTGGCATGCTGCTCAGAAATCAAGTAGACACCATTAAACTGTCAGCAGAAAAAGTGACAAGTAATTTACAACTGGCCAAATGCTTTGTTGTTATATACACCCCTGAATGTCACTTTCTAGGTTTCTTCCTTTCTTTTTTTTTTTTCCTTCTCTTTTTCTCCTTACATGGACTGAGTACGGAGTTGTTTAGTCAATTCCAGACTGCAATGCATATAGCAGTCATCAGCCCTACAGGCAAACTGGCTCATCAATATTGTGTTCTGAAACTTGCTCACTTTCAGGTTTGCAAGTTTCTCGGTCACTGCAACACCACATACAAGCATGACTCAGACAAATTTTATTTTCAACATTCAATCATACACCAGGGCAAAAGGAAAAAAAAAAAGACAGATTTTTACCATAAAAAAAAAAAATACACAAACAAAGAAGACAAAACATTCAAACAAACCAAAAAATAATAATGAATGAAAAAAACAAAAGGACATCATAGTATGGAAGATACATTTGAGGAACAGAGCAATAACAAGAATCTGTAACTGACCAGCTGTCAAATTTTACTGTCAAGTTTTCCCATCCTCTCCAAGTCTAGCACCAGTTACTTCCCTTGTTTCATGCCACCATGTCAGCTTGCTTGCTTTTTAAAATTTTTTTTTTTTTTAAACCGCTCTCTCCCCAAACCCTGAATTCCCAAATACTGATGACAGAATGAAAGAAAAAAAAAAAGAAAGGCATGAACTATTCACCAAATGAAAGAAACTTGTGTCAAAATCCCAGAATCTAAACGAGTGTAACAGTACTGAGTCGTCAACCAATCCAATCCAACCCCCCCCCCCCCCCCCCCCCCCCCACCAGATCTACTGGTACTGCTCTGCCGGAACCTCCTTACCCCTCTCCCCTCACCCTAATACTCCCCCCTCCACCAGGAAAAAAAAGAAGAAAGAAGCTAAGGTGTGAGCGTGTGTCTGGTCCAGTGGCCGGTGTGTGCAGCATGATGCGTGATCCTCGTCCTCACATGGACTCTCCCGCTCTCCTTACACAGTCTGCCTAGTGAACCGAGGGGCCTGGGGGGTGGGGGGTTGTTCGGGTCGTTACCCTGCAACAAACCAACGGCAAACATCCTTAAATCATTCTCACCACCACCATCATCATGCACATCATGGGCTGTTGTCAATGTCCTCATGAAGTGATAGGAATGAGGTGGTGCAACAGATAGGTGGATTGGGGGAGGGCTCCCCTTTTCAATGACGTCATAATCTTTCTGTTGTCGATAGGTTACAACTGCATGGAAGCAACTGAAATGGAATCATTATCTATCACCGTTGCTGTATTTTCAACAACAAAAAAAAAAAAGTATCATCTTGTCATCAATGGGCAGCTACCAAGCAACATCATCATCATCTTATTCATCAGTCATGAACATCAATAAAACACATCAAGCAGAAAGAGAAAGATCCAGCCAAATCCAGACAGACATACACACAAATCCAGGAGTACCTAAAAACATTTTGTTGACAAATGAAAAAAAATTCTTTTCAGAAAACATGCACAATGTACTTACTTGCTAGCCTTGTGTAACACACAAACATGAAACCAAGCATAACGCTGAATCCTACTGCTTTAAAAACTCTGCAAACTTGTACTTCCCAATGTACGATTTCACTGTATCATGCAGCAACCATTTTATCATTTTGAAGTTCCTGTCCTCATGATTACACAATAATTCATGGTGTCAGGTAAGGGTGAGGGATTGGGAGGGAGGGGAATACCTGTTCTTTTCGGGACTTGATCATGCTGCATTAAATACCCTCCCGTGAAAGAGCAAGCAAGTACAGTCCACTCATATTCATTTGACCACAGAGCATGCAGACTGCTGCTTATAACCAGCAGTATAAATCTTTATCACATTACCCATCCTCATCCGTGTCTCCGCCACTGTGATGACAAAGGATTCTAATCTCAAATTTTGGGGACAGAGAGGTACATCAAGAAAAAAAAAACTTGAATTCATATTACTTTGACAGTCTTTTCTTCATTCAAACCAGCTTTTTATAGCTGCATCCCCAAATGCTTATTATTTGAAGTGGAATACATAACTTTTTTTTCCTTTCAAAATTCCTGTTGTCATCGAGTGGTGGGAATGAGGGATGGGTTGGTGCAACAGGTGGGTGGGTGGGGGAGGGGGAGGAAGTAAGCTCCTCTTTTCAATGACATCATAATCCAGATTACAAAAAAACTTTTCACTCAGCAAACTATATAGTATGCTTTTTTTTTTTTTTTTTTTTCTATAGATTTTCTGCTTCTCATATCATGAACAAAAATGCTTCATTTTCAGCCTCCCATTTTCGCCAGTCCAAGTTCCATTTCTCTGTCCCATAAGCACTGTTCTTCTTCAATGGAACAAACCGCAGAATGTAGGTCTATGCTGGCATTCTTCCTCTGACTTTTCTTTTTGCCGTTTTTTCATACTTCCTTTCTTTTTTTTTTTCTGTTCTTTTCATTTGAACACTCTTTCTGTCTTAGCCTAACAGCTGGAAAAAAAATGTGTTTAAAGGTCTTACAACACGCATGTGCAAGAGTAGTCCCAACCACTGATGAGCGACTTTGGGAGGGTGTGAGACCTGAAGCAAGTGGCCTGGATCAAAATGAAATGGAACAGTTTTTTGTAATCAAGTGTGTTACAGAGGTTTTCCAGGAGTGTACGCACCCTGCCGGAGGAGGACGGCTTGTTGTCGCCGCGGTCACGCAGGCTGGGGGGACGTAGGAGGAAGAGGGCGGTGGCCACCACCAGCCAGCCTATCATCATCATCATCATGGTGCTGTAGCCACCGTCTGGGGAGTTGGGGCCAGGCACTGGAGACACACAACCGCACTTACTGCAGAGACACTTTTAATTCATGGCTCACAGCCACACTGTTCTATCTGTATAATTAGTTTTCAGATTCAGGTATCATTTGGTAAATCAAGATTAAGGCTGACTAGTTTTAAAGTGTCATTTCCCTTTCTCCAATTGACTTAAGCTTAGATACAAATATGGGTCTAGTCAAGACAGACCACTTCAACTTTAACAAAAGTTTTTCTACAACTTCTTTTAACAAAAGTTTTTTTCTATCTGAATGCAATCAAGATGACGGAATTAACCTGTCTGCAACAGACCTGTTTCAGAAAAAAGAAACAAACTGGAGGCAGATGACACCCGTTTGACCATTACGAAGTTCAGTTTTCTCAGTTTACAGGTCCAGCAAATAGAATTAGAAAGTCATGATCTGAAGCACCCACCAGGATAATGATCATAATACTGACAGGCTGCATAACGGTATGCCATTTTAAATGATTGTTTTGGTATATTAATATTGACAGTCTGCATAACGGCATACCATTTGAAATGATTGTTTTGGTATTTTAATATTGACAGAACGGCAGGCCATTTCAAACGATTGTTTTGGTATTTTAACATTGACAGTCTGCATAACGTCACGCCATTTCAAATGATTGTTTTGGCATTTTCTTGCCCTAATCGACTGTTGTTATTGAACTGTTAAGCAGACAAATGGAGCAAACTTGCTCTGGACATGCTTTCCAGTGGCACTGGTCCCTCTTAACCCATATCTGGCCAGCGACACAACTTGCATTATATTTGTGAGCTCCAAGCAGATTGCATAGCTGTGTCATTGTCATATTGATTTTTGGACCAAGAATATTTTGAGTCACAAACTCAAAAGTACAGATACACACATTCAGATCAGGTAAAGCATTAGCATTGGGTATGTCTGAAGCCATGACTGTATTTTTTCTTCTGCACTTCTGTGCAAAATGAATACTACATGTAAGATGACAAAACCAGGCCTTTGGTCATATGCGCAAATGCACATCCAGTTGAATAGGTGACAAACACAAAAAAACACCTTTGGTCCTCATATGCGCAAATGCACATCCAGTTGAATATAGGTGAATACAAACACAAAAACCTATTGTTATATATCAACAGAAACGGTACAATATAAACACATGTCTTTCATTCAGTATGCTTTAAAATGCCTTTAAGCAAATATCAAAATGCTGTTGTGACACAAAAGAGATATCTGAAATTTTGACTGCTTGACACTAAAACTGTTCCGGCATCCTTGATAAACTCTTTGCAAAAAGAATACCTCCTCTATCATAAAAAAAAAGACATTTTCCGTGTGATGATACCTAAAACTAAATGCAAAATGTGACTGCACCTATTAACTGGTAGAAAGAAAAAACATGAAAAAAATTGTTCAGGCTGCCATCATCTGCCCACTGCACAGCTGATGGGACATCTGCCTCTTGTCTACACCTGCACATGGCACGACTTGTGTTAATGACTCACTTAACACTCAATTCCCTCACTTGATCTGACATATGAATGGCTTAAGTCTGCCTGCTGATGATTTCTTCCATTCAGTTCAAATTTGTGAAGAAAAATGCAGTTTCAAGTCAAGATCTGTGTAACTGTAAGCGTACGTTTTGAAGACAGGCATAGCAAGAAAAACTTTTTTTTTCTTTTTATTTGTTACTGTGGCCCATAATTCTTTTTTATACCAGTGCTGAAGTGTAACAGCATTGACCCATTTCATTAAGCATTCTCTTTCCAACTGATAAGAAGTATTTGGTAACCTTTCAGCGCTGTCCTGCTATCAAGTCACTGTCAATGTGGAACTGACTGATGTACACATATTAAGCTGATTGTAGCATGCTTGTAAATGGCACACATTTCATTCTTATGACCACTGCTACATATAAATCTTAAAAAAATTCTTTAACATAGACTTAATTCAACCTAAACAAAGAAATCCACATTCCTCTTCTAGTTATCTGCCTGTCACTGATTTATGAGCATTATAAACACAATTTGATTGGGATCCAAACTGCAGCAATGCCAAGTCTCCAAACCCTTATTGTAAGTAACTTAAAGCCTTGACTCTGTGACACTATGATCCTCCATACACTCTGAGCAACGGCTGTTTGTGTCACATACATGCCCCAGCTCCAACGATCTCCCTCAATGCAAAGCTTGAAATGCACCATACACGCATGATGGGCTTTATCAGTTTATGACATATGAAACTTTACTGAAAATGGTTTGTCAACCAATTCACAGTAATTTACATAGATTTCCAGAGATGCTCAATTTCACCACCGAACTGGATAAATAACAGGACAACATTAAAGGTCATGGTTTCAGTAATCATCGGCATAATGATTTACATAACGCATGTACGCTCTCGACATTTTTTCCACTCCTAGCAGCAGCAATGACAAAATACAAGCTTTCATATCAACATTTGTTATGAAAGAAAACAAATACGAACAAACATAAAAGCAATGCATATACAAATTTTGTTATTCAACTTTCAAGACAACATCATTATCTAACAAACAAAATCCCTTTCCACATAAATAGGTCAACAACAATAACAACAAATTTTTTCTTAATCATCATATGCTTTGATGAGATAAATCTGCTAAAAAAAACAACAACCCCCCCCCCCCCCACACACACACACACATCTCCGTCTCTCCCGTATTTTTCTTCCAGGCTCCAACTCATCGCACATACAGACATGCACGCATGTGTGCACATGTCTGTGCGCAAACACACACACACACACACACACACACACACACACACACACACACACACACACACACACACACACACACATACACACACACCAGACACACACTCAAAGACAGACATACAATTTTGCAAGTTGCTAACTTACTTCATCTTATTTTTCAATCATATGCATAGTGTTTAAAAGGTGGAGTGAGGCATGGGAGGGAGGGGGGAGGAGGGAGGAAAGAGAGAGAGAGAGAGAGAGAGAGAGAGAGAGAGAGAGAGAGAGAGAGAGTAGTGGTGGGCAGGGAAGGGAGTGGGGATGGGAGACTGAAAAGATGAAGGCAGATAAAAACACTCTTGAGCAGAAGAAACAGTGGAACTTACAGTAAACTGATCTAATAAAATCTCAAAACAGACCAGTTGTAGGAACCAATCCATTTCTACTCTCCATATTTTTCACTTTGTACATACACACAAATAAAACATGACTGGAAAACACTTACTCTCGTCTGTAAGGCAACCAGAATCTGAGCAAGTATTCTGAGAGTTCCTCAACTGCAACAAATAAAAATCTTTAATGACAAATTTGATTATTACTGGATACATAACACTGCATATCAACAGCTTTTGAAATCAAGTTTCTGCGTTGATAATCAGAGATATGCATTTGTGTTGAGCAAACTGTAAAACAAAAGTTTTTTTAATAAGTCACCACCAAAACAAAAGAACAATGTTGATAAGTATAATCTATACTGTCAAGATGATCTGTATCATTAAAAGAGGGGCTAAAATCAACATTAAACAACACCAATTCAGCCCCCCCCCCCCCCCCCCCCCCCCACCTCTTCCTCCTCATATACACAAACATCCCATTCAATACAGATACACATATAAACACACACACACACACAGACACACAGATACACACACACACACACACTCTCACACACTCAACAATCTTAGTAAGAATGATCTACCTATGTCAAACAGAATTCTTGAATAATTATACTTCGAGCCAAAGTAACTTTGTAAACACTGACTGAAATTTCCTCCATTTCCAGTCTGACTCGTTTTGGTATTGAGTAGGATCTGAAGCAATTTTGCACTTGTTTCCATATTACTATTGCAGAGTGCTTTACTTCTTTTTCGCAAACAAATGTTTCACGAAACAGCCCTGTAAGTCACTGGCTTGCTGATGTTGATGTTGTTGAATAAATCAAATAGCAATCTATGAGAACATGACATGCCCGCATTAAAATCTGAACATGGTAATGAAATCGACACTATGGATACTACATTAGGGCTGCAAGCAAGGTAAAAACAGCACTTTGATATCTTTCTTAAATCCCTAGAGTTGCCCACATCAAACTTTGACCTTACGAGACTCTAGGACCAGTCCAAATCTAATAACCAAGTTGAACTCAGATCTAATGAAAATGACCGATTTCTTAAAAAACAATTAAAAAATCACATCAGCTGAAACATCTATTGGAACAAGATCTTCACAAAATCTGCTGTTACTTTGTTTTGCATCTTTGATCATACACTTCCCAACACCCGATGAAAAGATGCTGAAAAAGTTTATCATTTTACTACAGTGTTGATATGGCTTATTCCATGATATGTTCTACAGAACCTTCACTCTTTAAAACCATGAGTGGAATATATGTGACCAGAATGCAGTCTGCACAAAAAGTTTATGGACAAATCCTTTCAAGGCTTATCAATGATAGGATTTTGTGTTTCAGTATTTCATTCTAAATCTTCTCACCACAGCTCTTCAACATGTCTGTTTAGAGTTTGGAATCTTCTAAAGGAATTGGTGATTTTGACAGTGATCATTTAGTTTTAAGGCATGCTTGGCAAACGAATCAGCAGCTTCATTACCTTGAATGGCTACATGGAGTAAGAATTCAAGCAATAACAATTTTAATTATATCTGACATGAGTAAGAATTCAAGCAATAACAATTTTAATTATATCTGCCATGGCCTGCAGGTTCTGGTGTAGCAAGCTGAAAGAAACAAGGACTGAGAAAAAACAAATGACTGAGAAAAATCAATTGGATGATTACACCTCACTGATGATAATTAATTTACTGCATCACGTCAGCAGGCACTGCAGCTCACTCTAACCTGCAGTGTTGTCCTGGGTGCTTTACAATGTGAAAACCTCTGGTCTAACCATTGCTCCAAATTTGTTCTCCCTCTTAAAAAAAAAAAATGTGTGTTGACTGCAAATACTATAGGTCTGTGTAACCAAATGATAGGCAAAGAGTGAATGAAAGCTGATTTTAAACCATAATTTGAATTAAATATTCTCCACCTATTTCAACTGACAAAACAAAACATTAAAAAAATCTGCTAAAAACATGATCGTATCTAAAATTCATTTTAAACTACTTACACTTACAGGCAAAATTTTTTTTTTTAACGTTTATTCCTTTTGCACATATTACCTATTATTGCGAATGTAGGTCTACATAAAACACAACAAATGACAAAACTTGGAAGGAAGATTCAATAACTGAGAATGAAACGCAAAGAAATAAAGAAAGAAAAGTCTTTACCAGGCTGATCAGACGTTGCATTGCACTTTCATGGTTCCCAGACGCACTCACATGGATCAAAGTTTGACATTTTTGTTACTGTTCAACAGAACATTTATCCACATTAGTATGATAACAGTTCTTTCCCTAGTCTACGCTTGAACAAAAAGAAACTTAAAAATAAGTGGAAAATAAACAATGAATGATCATTATTAACATAACATGTATTTAACTTAAAGGGCCATTTGTGATGCATGCACCAACACTTTTAAACTATGTAAATGATGCTGCTGCTTATAGCATATGTACCTTAGTTTCCTTCCTCAGACAGAAAGAAAAAATCATCTGCACACACACACACACACACACACACACACACACACACACACACACACTTTATCTTCACAGTTCTTAACTTCTTACAAAGCTGGAAAACGACCATTCACATCAACTTGAATCAACAATACAAACGTTACACTCTTTGATTCTTACTCATTTTGTGTAATAAAAAGCAAATAAATTCTTGAAAATGTTTTCATATTATCACCTCACACTACATCAACCTTATCACAACATCTAAAACAATAGTATGTCACAATTAAAAATAAATAATATATAAATATCAGTGTCATTGATCCAGTTATGGTCTACAAAGCTTTAAAAAAAAAAAAAAAAAATGAATGGATAAGGTTTACTCTCATAATTTGCTTACTTTGTGCGAAAAAATATAGTACTAGTAGTAGTAGCAGGGACTGGCTTTTGGCCTAAGGCCTCGCGGCCTATTTGTGTCCCCTCATTATTATTTTTTTTTTTTTTTATTAGGTCTGATTGTATGCCTATCTTATAGAATAACATTACATCTAATCTATGCTAAAGAAAAGGTCTTTCATTCAGTTTAGGCTCTTCATCGAGGAGTTTTTTTTTTTTTTTTGTTTTTAAAGCTGTTGACGTTAGGTGCATATTTGGTGTTAACAGGCAGCATATTCAAAAAATAAACAATTCTGAAAGCACAGCAAAACTTTCTTTTGTTAGTATGTCAATGTCTGATAAAAATCTTTTCCTTTATTATTTCTCATGCAATCAACTTCTGAGAATTTGAAAAGCGCATGCACATTAATATCATCATAATTATGGAACTGGCAATGAAACGAGGCAGGGAACAGTAAACAAAAAACAGTAAACAAGTGGGGTAACTTTTGCTCCCAGACGAAAACCCAACACAGGATAACTTTTATTCAAGACTGGCACAGCCTTTTAAACTTGAATAAAGTCAGACAAATACAAAGACGAACAATGTAATAGTGGGGGGAAAAACAAGAGCAGGCCAACAACTCAACTGCAGCAAGTGAGGAGTTATCATATCTGTAATATATTTTGTAAATTTCATGTTCCCAGTTTCTCCATCTTCACAACCCCCCCCCCCCCCCCCCCCCCCCCAAATCTTTGCCAAGTCAATACTATGAAGACAGTTGAGTTGTTGGCCTGCGCTTGTTCCCCCCCCCCCCCCCCCCTTACATTATTCGTCTTTGTATTTGTCTGACTTTATTCAAGTTTAAAAGGCTGTACCAGTCTTGAATAAAAATTACTCTGTGTTAGTTAGTTTTCTTATGGGGGCAAAAGTTACCCCACTTGTTTACTGTTTATAATTATGGAATATTTTTGAAAATATAGTCATAATTTTTGAAACTGAACCATGGAATTCTCCAATGTTGGACTTGGAAAGTCCAAATCAAAGTTCTATTTCTCTGACTTCCTGTTCAAGAAATAACCAAAAATTCATACTGCTGATATTGATGGACGCGCTGTCCAATCTTTGAGTTGGAGTAAGTCTTTAAATATGGCAGTGGGAAGTGCAGGTAGTGATAGGAACAGACAGCAGAAAAACTATTTTTCAACCACATCAAGTCCATGTGCAAACGCTGCCCACTTGCTGCACGAGTGAAACAAGCCATTTTCGTGATAGCCAGGTGTCACAAACCATGCATACCTAAGTGATAACGTTTTCAAAACTCCTGAATAATTGAACATTACCCTTGCTTACGTTAAAGGCAAGCTCAGATGAATCATTTGACTATCACCTTGGTCTAGACTGATCCTAAACTGCAATTAATTCATCAACGACCACGACTGTCAAGTTTAAATCTACTGTGGACCTCACGCACTGATCCAGTGAAAACATCCGTGAAGCGTGATCGTCAACCGACAACCCCCCCCCCCCCCCCCCCCCCCCCCCCCCAAAAAAAAAACAACAAAAAAAAAAACCCAATGATTCACCATTTTGATAGTGACTCGTGGACCCCAAGGCATATTCAATTTTGTGAACGACTGATAAAGCTGTATTTACCACACTGGTTTAAAATCAAAACACACACACAACACAACTGTCAAATGACACCACAATGCAGTGACCCACTCAACGAGCGATCAATTCACGATAGCGCTGCACTGTTACGATATCATTGTTTCGTTGCTGCTAAATCACAGTCGGACTAACAACAGAATCAATGAAATACGGATCCATTAGTATACGAACCTGGTTTGTTTTCAGCTTAACTGCGAGAAGAAAAAAATGTTGCACGCTGCGAAGGCGATCAAGCTAAGCAAAGCCACCCTCCCTTCCGTATTACCAGAGACACAGATAGGCTAGAAGGACACGTCGAGTTAACCTGTGGGGCAAAAGAACCCGTATGTTTACGGAAGTTGCGTTGTAAACGGTGTAATGCGTTGACGGGTCTACATCCGTTAGACATATCCCCGGCTTTTTTTTTTTTTTTGTTTTTCCTCCTGGTGTACGTAGAGAAAAAAAAAACTATGATCTTGGGGCAGTCAGCTTGACAACGTTACAGTATTACTACCTACCCTTAAAAGCGTCGAGTAACTAACAAACGTCATGACGTTTTTGTTCAGTTTTAAGTTTGTTCCATTTCAGCCTCGGAACGCAGTGTCGTGGTGAGAAACACCAGTAAATGCTATTATCCATCCCTCTTGACCAATAGATTTGAATTCTATGATAGGCCCATGAAGCTAATCACAGCTGGGCTGAATCCGACCGTTTTTCTGCCATAAGAGCAAGTGAATGTTGTCACTCCACTGTTTTTCTGCCTATTGAAAGTACTTAGATGGATAAGTTGAGTGTGGAGGTGAGTGTTCTCATTTATGTGTTGGTATGGTGGGTTGACTGTGAAGAGCAGAAATGTGCTTGAGAAAGTGGTGAACGTGGGAGGAAAAATCGTTGGTGAGAGACAAAAAAGTCTGAGTGAGCTATACAGGTGCCGTGTTGTTTGTAAAGCGAAGAAGATTACGTGTGACCAGACCCACGTTCTTGCAAATCAGTATGACCTTCTTCAGTCAGGACGAAGATATCGATCGGTTAAATGCAGAAGTGTCAGATTTAACAAAGTTTTATTCCCCCTGTCCATTGATTTCATGAACCGAGAAGATTTTATTGAAATCCAAATTCCTCTATATGAATGTATGTCATATGTGAGAAAATGGGTAATGTGGCTAAATTATTGTTTATTTGCTGTGAATGTTTGTGTGACCACAAATTAATTTCTCAAATTGAGATAATAAAGTTTACTTGACTTGACTTGACTTGACTTGACTTGTTTCTTTCTCTTTTTTTTTTTTTTTTTTTTTTAATCTCTAAGTGTCTAATATCATCTGACGATGAAAAGATATTAAATAAACCACTGAACTGAACTGTTTTTCTGCCTATTATCTTTGCTTTGGAAAGCCTTTACATCTTTTTTTTCTGTTCACACTTTACAATTTGCTGGCTTTTCATTGTGATCGTGCTACGTGCTACTAGGCAGGCTTAATGAAGCCGGACACGCTGTCAAGAAGGAACACGTGCAGTCACTATACTATGAACAGTGGCAAATCTTTTCCATGCAGTCTTCACTTTTTTTTTTTTTTTAATGGGTTTTTAAATCAAGCAGAGCAACTAGCGCCGCCAAGGAAGCGATGGATTAGTTCCAACCACCCAAAGTTGTCCCAGTTACAGTTCAGCTGTAACAGTTCACCAAAATCAACAAGTTCACAAGGAAATGGCTTGGTGTCCCACCCTGTCTGACTGACATAGCGCTGTACTGTCGCCAAGCAAAGCTGAAACTACCACTGAAATCCATCCTGGAGGAATACGAAGCAGGGAAGATCAGACTTCAAAGCATGCTGGAGGACTCAGGAGACAAGGTGGTTGAAGCAATCAAGCCCCAGCTGAAGACAGGCAGAAAATGGAAAGTTCAAGAGGCGATGGATTCTGCAAAAGAAAGTCTCAAGATCAGAGAAATAACAGGACACACACAGACCCAACAGACAAGGACTGGGGGTGACCAAAACTGAATGGTGGTCAAAGGCCAAAGGAAAAGCCAAAAGAGACATGATGATTCAGGAGATGAGAAAAGAAGAAGACCAACAAAGACTCCAAAAAGCAGTCCAGCAGAGCCAGCAAGGGCAATGGACAACGTGGGAGAATGCACTCCAAAGAAGTCTCACTTGGAATGACATTTGGCACATGGCCCCTCTCAGGATCAGCTTCATTCTCAGATCTGCATATGACCTTCTGCCTTCAAATGCAAACCTGGTGAAGTGGGGAAAAACAGACGATCCTTCATGCCCCCTTGCCATGATGAAAAACAAACAGTGGAGCATGTCCTAAGCTCATGTAAAGTAGCCCTGGCTCAAGGAAGGTACACATGGAGGCACAACCAAGTGCTCAAAGAGATTGTACAAGTAGTCTGGGCTAGTACCAACACCACAAGAGGGAAAATCAGGACTCCAAAAGCACCCGCACATTCTTCACGGCAGGAGGCAGCGAATCATGGCCAAGAACAACAGTGCCACTCGAACATGCAGGCAGAGTCTGCTGGACGGGGCAGATGACTGGGAGTGCACAGCAGACCTCCCAGAATGGAATAGTCACCCAGAGATTATCAGCAAGAGTGGCATGAGACCAGACATAGTATTACACTCTCAGTCAACCAAGCAGCTGATCATGATCGAGCTCACGGTGCCATATGAGAACAGAATGGAGGCAGCTCAGATCTACAAGACTGAAAAGTATGCTGATCTGGCAAACAGCCTGAGAGAGAAGGCTATATCAGGTCAAAGTCCTCACTGCAGAATTGGAGCTAGGGGGTTTGTGGAAACGTCTGCATACAGCCTCATGAAACAGCTCTCAGTTGCAGGGAGGAAAAAAAAACAGAGCCCTGAAAGCAATGGCAGAAGCGGCAGAGAGGTGTTCAAGTTGGATCTGGTCAAGGAGGAACAAAAGTGAACTTCATAAGGCTTAACTTTCCTACAAATATCAGGTGTCCCTGTGGCTCAGTGGTTAGTGCGCGAGTCATTAAGTGGAAATGAGCATGTCCAGAAGGGCATGGGTTCGAATCCTAGTCATGGCTCATCCCAAGATGGGAAAAAAAAAGGGCAGCAGAGGGACATCCGGAGTCATGAACCGGGTGTGGCCCAACCCCCCTAGAGTGTCAGGAGATAAGGGCCGAAACACTCGCTTGAAGGGGGCTTCTCTTCTGAGGACTCTCTGCTGCCACGCTCTCCACGAGTTTCTTTCTACAGCTGTTGTTGAACTTTCCGACCAGTTTTTCAGGATGGGGACCTTTTTACCTACACATTTCGACAGCCCTGAAAAAAAAGCCTCAGGTCAATACCGCCAGTCCCTTTTACCAATCGCAAGCAAGTTTACAGAATTCGACGAATCACGTTACCCAACACATTGAATATTTGTGAGACGAAAAGAAAAAGCCAAGACGAGGTTTAAATAGTCTCCCTCTATCTAAATCATTTTTTTTTTTTTTCCGTTCAAAATTTATTTCAATTTCACGATGAACACTGAGTTAACTATTTTCTTGAAGAACTGAAACTTCAGAAGGAAATCTTTTCGAATCCAATCAGGTATCTTTTGTCCACACACGCCTAAAAGTTACTGGCCTTCTGATTGGCTAGAAGAACTATCTGACACACGTCAGCTGTGAATCAGTACAAAGATAAGTTGCAAGGGGAAGTGACTGCAGGCAGAAATCTAAAATAATTTTAATTTCTTTTCAGAAATTAGAACCTGTAACTATTACATGTCGTGGGCTAGCCACTGGGTAAAGTCACGTGTTTGTACTTGGGTCTTAACAGCAATGGCCCCTTTGAACTCCTAGATCGGAGCCCTGACAAAGTGGAATTTCGATTCTTTGAGAAGAACGTTCTATTGGTCTTATTTTCAACAAAGACACAGTGCACAGTGACCGAAGTAATGAAACATGTCCATAGGTTTTCAAGCTCAACTTTCGCGATAGCTTCATCTTTTTTACACACACACGCACACACATGCACGCACACACACACACACACACACACACACACACACACACACACACACACACACACACACACACACACACACCACACACCAACACAACTTGTGCACGCACCCGTTCTATGAACCGCTTTCTCTAGGCTGT